>JAFEMH010002054.1:0-383775 GCA_022495995.1 Adenophora triphylla var. japonica | reverse complement strand
CGGAAGTACAAATATTAGAAGTTCAATAAACTAAAAACGGATCCAAGACTCACCCCAAAACATGCATAATCAATTTCATTAATCCTCTACAAGGTCATCGCCCCCAACAAAAAAAAAACCAACATTCCCCCAAAAGAACAAAATTAGGGCTTACGGAATCCACCATAACAAAAATTAAATCAACACAAAGCAAAAATCAAGGGAAAAACTTACATTTATAGAGCCAGCGAGTGGTCCGCCGGCGAAAACTCGTTTCTCGGGATAGAACTAGGGTTACCTTCGGTAATCGCGTTCGGAGGCGGCACTAGGTTAGGGTTAGGGTTTCAAACCCTTTAAAAAACAGAGACACACCGATTAAAAACACCATTTCCTAGAGATTGAAGTTCGAAAACACAAAATAAATCACAAATTCGAAAAGAAAATGTACGATTATCGACGGTTAATAAAGATTTAATCGAGAAGTTAAGAAAATGAAATTTGCAGAGAGGTTAAGAACAAGAGACGAATGAGCAAATTTTCGAGTTCTAGACTCAGAGGGTTCTGGAGAGGAGGGTATTTATCTTGAGGTAGTTATGGAATACGACAAGGTGGTGAGAAATATTACGCTGAATGCCACCGCCTTCATCAGTTAAACGACGACGTTGTGAGGGTTTTTGAAGGGGTAGTATTGCTAGACCGGGCACTGCCCTTCGCCACGTTACGGAGCCGCATTGGTGTTCTGGACTCCGAACCGCCCAGTGTTTGGATAAAACGGTGTCGTTAGTATATAATGGCGGGAGAATGTACTAATTTGTTCAATCCTGGCGGGAAATTTGCAGTTTTCATTTGGCAGATAAGATAAGAAAGAAAAGAATAAATAAATGATCAAGAGAATATTTTTGAAATAAGAGGTTTGATAAAATGGACACAATATAGTCAATGATTAAAGTTCCTTCTTTATTTTTTATTTGAATTAAAAGCCTTATAACAATGAACTATATCAATCCATTTATACCCAACATATTCACTTGTCAAAATTGCCAAAATTCTAAGAAAAATGCATTGTTAAAAGAATTTTGAAAAACGTGTTTCCAAAAGTACAAACTGTAATTTGGTTACCTATGTTTGTTAACACTTTTGCAATTTGATTACCAGCATTTTAAACCTACCAATTTAATTTCTTTTAAGGGCAAATTACACTTTTGCACAGTTAAATTTTCATGTAGTTGCAATATGAGACTTAATATACCAAAAGTTGCAATTTGGCCTCCGTGTTCACTAAAATTGCAATCCACAACAACTTTGTATTTATGTTAAAATAAATGGACGACAGTTAAGAAACGTTAACAATATTACGGAAAACGTTACAAAGTTCTTTAAAATTTGCATTGGACACGCATGAATTTATTAAATTTTCAATTGTTATAATTTCGTTAATTGTATTTACAAAACACCTAAAAATGTTAACTTTATTGAAAGGGATTATTAATTAACATAACTTAAATAAATGATAAATAAAATATTTTATACATATTATCCTCTCCAATATATAACCATCCTCAATCTTATTCCATGTGATTTAGTGAAGCTTTATTGTCAAGGTAAAGTTAAAAGGAAAGATTAAAATATAAATACATTTTATTGGAGAAACAAAATCAGATTAAAAAAATAATTAGTAAAAAAAGACATATGAACTAAAATTTTATTCTTTAACAAAAAAATAATCATTTAAAATAAATGAAAACAAATTTTAGATGAAATAAGTTTTTTCTTGAACAAATATAATTGTTTTTTTAAGAAATGGAATTATTAAACATTATAAACGTCATACTGAAAAAAAAAAAAACTTTAATCATTTTTTTTTTTATAAATAAGACTATTTTAGACATTTGTTTACTACATACATTTTTTGCAAAAAGTTTTATAAAAAAAAGTTATGAATTTTGAAAGAAATAAAACTTAACAGTTTTTTGAAAAAATTTAACTTTTAATTTATTTATTTTTTTTTGGATAAATAAGACTATTTTTGAAAAAACTTAACAGTTTTTTGAAAAAAGTTAACTATTTTGGATAAAAAAGTTAACAGTTTTTTTGAAAAAACTTAACAAGGCATAAGGTAAATTGGCGCCAAAGTTGTATCCATGTGAAATCTTAGAAAAGGTTGGTGATGTGACTCATAGACGGGCTTTGAGCGGCTTATAGAGTATTTAAGGTTTTAAATGTAATACTTTAATGTATCTGGTTATATGGGTTGTAATACTTTCATTTATTTATATAGTTATTGAGGTCGTGAAAATTCGGGTTAGTAATGGGAAGGTATTCTTGGAAAATTAAGTTGTAATATCGTGCCATTAATGGAATTAGAATCTTGAGGAAGAATCACAACATCGAAGAGACTAATTGAGAATTGAAGTCTGAGGTATACTTGTAGCAGGCGAGTTGATCGATTAGGTAAGTGATAGTCAAATTCGGACGAATTTTCTTTAAGGGGGAGTGAGTGTAACGACCCCAACCCTAGGCACTAATTTTAAATATTATATTATATGCTTTTAATATTTATGTTAGCTTTATGTGTTCAATTATGTCTTTAAATTCTTAATTTAAGATAAATTGGGTGAGAAGTAAATTTAGAATCTTTTAAGAATTTATTGGATATTAAAAATGAACCATGGGGAATAATAAAAATAGAAAATAGATAAATAGTGAGAGGAGGTTAAAATGAGTAGAATAAATAATTAGGGAATGACTAAAATTGGGTGAAAGCCTTGGTTTCTTGGGGGCCAAAATGGTCTTCCACTCCCTCCTCTTGCCATGTGTCCCCCTCCTCTTACTTCCCCACTCTTCCCCACTCTCCTCCTCCCCTCCTCCTCCTTTTCTCATTTCTTCTTTCTTTCCCCTTCATTCTTCCATGGAAACCTCCTCCATGGAAGCTTCATTTCAAGGCCTTGGAGAAGTCAACTCTTCTCCATTTTCAATTCCGAGAGCACTTTTGTAATCGGGGCATCTAGGGAGTCCATCAAGCTCAAGAAATCCATGATCCATCTCCTATTCCAAGGTGAGTTATTATGACCCTTCCTTTCTTTGAATGTTCATGATGCATGGATGTTGTTATTGTTATTATGATGATTGTTAATGCTTTAGAAACCTTCTTGGAAGTGGAAGAATTGATTTATGAAATGGGTGGAGTTAAATTAGGAGATTTAGCTTGAAATGAAATAATGAAATGGTTGGGAACTTTATAAGAGTTGAGTGCTTGGTTAATGAAATGGAAAGAGGTTAATGTTCTTGGAAGATGATCTAGGATGTAAGAAATGGATGGAGATAGATTAATGGGATAAACTTGAATGAAGTAGTGAAATGGGTGGAAGACTTGGTGATAAATAATCTAGATCTACATGATCTTGGGTTTAGATAAATTAAGTTGAAGTAAGTAAGGTTAGAAAATCCCTTTAGTGTTCATGAGATTAAGAAAGATTTAAAGGGAAACAAACTATGTAAATTAAGTTGGAATTTCGAATGTCTTGAAGGTGGCCTTGGGCGGTCGCCCGTAGGGTGACGGCCGCCCATGAAAGCGGTGTTGGCTCCCTTTTGAAACTTCCTTGGGCGGTCGCCAGTGACATGGGCGGTCGCCCATGTCACCGAATTCTCCCCGTTTTCCCTTTTTCTGAATTTTGCTAATTTCCTCGTGGGATGATCCTAACCATTATAAATTAATAGAACCTAACTTGACAGGATACAAATCAATCCTTCTTAACCTAAGTTAAGATGGAATACCTTGGCTAGGCCATGACGTCTTTATTGGTCAAAGTGGGATTGTGGAAGTAGTTAAATGATGGTTCGGAGAATAGTTCCAACTTGGGAAATAGATCTTGAACTTTTATTAAGGTTGTTCGAGGTGGTATAATAACTATGTAAGAATGGTTTATGATATATAGTAGCCTCACTTACTCCTTATCTTCGGTGAATAGTTGCAATGGTGTAGAAACCATAGGTTTCACTATTGAACTAATTGGTAATGGGTATGTATCACTTTGTGGCATGGTTATTCCAAGTTGTGGAATTATTGGTTATATGGTTACCTTAATATCCTAAGTGTGAATTATTTGACAAGTTGTTATGATATCCCAATGTGTGGATATGCTTATTATGTGATTGCTTGGTTATTCAATCGGTGGATTTATTTGTTATTATTCATATTTATTGATGATACTATGCATAGTGTATTAAATGGTTGTGGCACTATGAAATTGATGAACATGAGTATATTTTACCATGTGACTATATTGTTTATCCCCTTTGTGAATTATTTGGTATTGTTATATGGTATCCCGGTGTGGATTATGTGTTTATATGGATACCTTACTTGAATTTAAATTCGTTAATGGTATTATGCATAGTGTATTACATGAACTGTTGCACTATAGTATGGATGAATCATGAGTATATTTTACCATGTTGTTATATGATTATCCCTTTTTGTGGATTATAATTCAAGTAACTATTATGTGCTTGAATGCGTTCGGGTGGGTATGATGGAAGTCAATCAATTATTGATTTGTTCTATAAGTGATTGAAGGTCCATCATCTGCAGTGACCCTCCCTCTGCGTGACGCGAGTGAGTGCTACTGTACGGCGTATTGAGCATGAAGAAGCCTTCTACGAGACTGCTGCGATTGGTATGCGGGGGAATATATTATTTTTGGATACTCTATTATAGGTATCTTTTCTTATATGGATCTCTGGGGTATGAGTCCTATAAGAGGTGAATGTGCTGGAGGCAATTCACCAAAGAGTGGAGTTTTACTCCCACGTTGTACGACTTATTGTTCAGACGGGAAAAGGTAAAATGAGGTAACGTAATGTGTTTACCGCTTTCATAATGTGTTATGTGCTACCATGCTATGTGTTGCATCTTGTTTGGCATCTTCTTTGCATTCATAATAGCTCATTGAGATTTATTCTCACCCCTCTCCCTTTCTTGTTTTAGATTAGAGACAGGTGGACCGACCAAGTAAGGGCGGAAAGGAGTTTAGAAGTGGTATTTTGGGAATTGTCGGGTTATGTATAGGTTGGTGTAGAATGTGTATTTTTTTGGCATAATTCTTTTAAAGGGTTTGTATTCATAAACTTTGATTCTATTTTATATTCGACATCTTTTTGTAACTAAAACCATTTATTACTTTCGGAGTTGGTCAACTCTTCCTCCATAGTAGAAAGGAGTAGAGTTATTTTGAAATGGGTATGTTAATGGTGTAGTGTTTGAAAGTTAAATCAAAGTTTTTAAAAAAGTTTAGGATATTTGGGGTTAGTTTGAGGACGCTCCAGCTCGGGACACGTGTAGGTTCCGGGTCGGGGTCCTCACAGTTGGTATCAGAGCTCGGTTAGAGTTCTCGGGTAGAGTCTAGCGGAGTGAGAGTGTGTGATAACTGACGTCGAGGGTTTAATGCGGGAAATTGTTATATGGCGAGAAAGGGATAAGGACCAACCGAAGGATCAAGGAAATGTGAGCATTATTGAGAGATAGATTCCTCCACGATTAATTGAGGTATATTACTGTCTCCGGAGTTAGGGGTCATACTTTTATAAATCCCCGTCCATTTCGTTCTCATATAGCATTTCATTTCATTTTTATTTGCATATATGGCCGAGAGTTGCCTTATGTATTGGAGGTTCTACTCCGTTGGGAGAGTACCTCGAATCATTCTTGATTCTCATGATAATTGTGATTAAGTGGGCATGGATTGCCGGTGGATGTGGTAGAGATACCAATCCGTGAAATATTGTAATAGTGACCTGAATTGATTGAGTAGTTGATGTGTTTGAGGGGGCGTCGCAAAAAGCGAGTCTCCTTATCTATACTTGACTTGCCTCCATGTGTGGTGGAGGCGGACAAGTCATTATTTGCTATTATGTCATATATGCGTAAATGTTGAAAGTATGGCCTATTAAGAAGTGGTTCATGGTTGTATAACTTGCGTAAGTAATTATACATTGGTGTCTCGTGGTGGAGACTAGATATATGAGACTAGTATTGAAAATAATGGTCTAAGTGGGATTTTATGGTTTATAAGATATCGTGAGTACGAGTCCTTATAGAACTGACATATAATTGCTTTAGGTGCTATAAGTTTATTCTCTAAGGAGAGATTGATTGAATTCTTGCTACTAAATTGAATAGGAAATCAGATATTTTTGTGAGTAATATCACCCTATAAGTTGACTAAGTGGTGTTTTTCAAGTAAGTTTCAAAAATGGGTTTTCATCAGGTATCATACCAGGATATCGAATCTGAGTAGATATAAGTCACTATTTTGGTATTCGGATCCCTAGATAGAGTATACAAATTGGGATGATGGAATTGATGATTCAACTTGAGAAATTAATTGATAAAAAAGATAACTAGCATAGCGATTCTCAGTAAGGATAAATAGTTACTGTATTTAGAAAAGATGATACTTGGTGGTTAATTATAAGGTTATAGAGATCTCAAATTAGTAACTGTAAGCAATAGGTATTCGTTATCACTTGTTGATAATTTGCATGACTGATTTTAGAAACTAGTAGGATACTCAATGGTTATTAGTTGAATTTTCGGAGTGTTACAATTTCCGTGAAAAATTGCTTTAAGGATATACTTAAGACAACATTTGTATCTAGTATGAACATTTTGGTTTATGAGTGTGTATTAGTTATGGAGAGGAAAATAGGGTAAATGTGAAGAAGTATAATAGATGTAGTTATTGGTGACTTATAGGATCAACTTCAGGAGTTGGTAATATATATATGGTTTGTTTTGAGACATGATTATCGTTAGTTGAGAAAATAAAATGAGGATGAATCTTATTGGAAGGCAGGATACTTTAGGATGATTACACCCTATAGGTCGACTTAGTTGCGTGACTCACATGAAGGATTAGTGCGATGCTTGGGAGGTATTGACGTTATACGGATTTTGAGTTGTTGATGGTTATTGGGAGATAAGTTAGATTATGTTGTTAATGTTTAATTGCAATTTGAGGATGATTTACCAAGTTTATTATCTTAATGAAGGTTTAGTGATTTATAGAAGATAGTAATAGTATTACGAGATTGTGTTTCTTAAAGAGACTTAACCAAGTATAAATAATGAGTGGTGGCTACACTATAAATAGAGGTCAAACAAAGAGTATTATGTTAAAATTGTTTCAAAAATGTTTTAGAACTTCAGATCGTATATTGAACTTACGTATGAACAATTGTACCCTTCGGGGATAATTTGAATTATTAAAGTCGATAAACCGTTTTTGTGCTCATTAAAATACGTGAGTAATTTGGTTATCTACATTGGTATGGGACGGTTGTAGATAATTAGATCACTCGAGTTAGTTGTGTTAGCTTATCAATCTTTTGAAATTTCTTAAATTGGTGAGTGGTTTAGTTAATTAAAGCTGGTATGGGCGATTTTAAATAAATAAACCATTCGAGCCTCATTTGATCTCTTTTTCTTATCTATCCTTTGAAATTTTGAAAGATGTTGTAAATTTTCGAAAGATTTGTTATTTTAAAGATATAGTTCGTGCGAAGCAAGTAAGAAGGCAACCTAGTCCCCCTATAGTGATTAATTACATTAAAGTTTTGATCAGAAATGATTTGATAAATTGTGGGGTTGTTATTGTGTCGGTCGCAATAGACTCGGTTTTTGTTTTGGAGTTGGAACGGCTCCGTTGTGGGCGGCCAACCATTTGATTTGAATATTGATCGTCTCTTGGACACGAAAATAAGTGGAACATTGAATTGTGTTATATAGTCGACCGGTGTCCGTTTATAGAAATCATGATCTTATTAGCATGTTCATATTTATTGTTTCATGGGCAGTTATTTAATGTTTATATCATGAGATATTTATTGATAAAGTCCTCATATATGTTAGGAGATAGTTTGGTTGTATAAACCCCATAGTATTAGAGGGATTGGATAGACATCATTTGGAAGATCCTTTTGGAAGGTAGGAATACTATTAAGTTTAACTTTGTGAAAAATTGCGGAATCATTACTTATTGTTGAAATTATACTACGGGCATGTACAATGGATGTTAGTAGTCGATAGGTCGTATGGTTACCAATGGTTGGGTGCGTATAATAGCAGTTATCATTCTAGCGTTGAGATAAAATCGTATAAGGCGTTGTTCGGGAAGAAAATATCGATCTCTAAATTGTTGGGGTGAGGTTAGTGAAACAAGGCCTAAGGTAAATTGGCGCCAAAGTTGTATCCATGTGGAATCTTAGAAAAGGTTGGTGATGTGACTCATAGACGGGCTTTGAGCGGCTTATAGAGTATTTAAGGTTTTAAATGTAATACTTTAATGTATCTGGTTATATGGGTTGTAATACTTTCATTTATTTATATAGTTATTGAGGTCGTGAAAATTCGGGTTAGTAATGGGAAGGTATTCTTGGAAAATTAAGTTGTAATATCGTGCCATTAATGGAATTAGAATCTTGAGGAAGAATCACAACATCGAAGAGACTAATTGAGAATTGAAGTCTGAGGTATACTTGTAACCGAGGCGAGTTGATCAGTTAGGTAAGTGATAGTCAAATTCGGGACGAATTTTCTTTAAGGGGGAGTGAGTGTAACGACCCCAACCCTAGGCACTAATTTTAAATATTATATTATATGCTTTTAATATTTATGTTAGCTTTATGTGTTCAATTATGTCTTTAAATTCTTAATTTAAGATAAATTGGGTGAGAAGTAAATTTAGAATCTTTTAAGAATTTATTGGATATTAAAAATGAACCATGGGGAATAATAAAAATAGAAAATAGATAAATAGTGAGAGGAGGTTAAAATGAGTAGAATAAATAATTAGGGGGAATGACTAAAATTGGGTGAAAGCCTTGGTTTCTTGGGGGGCCAAAATGGTCTTCCACTCCCTCCTCTTGCCATGTGTCCCCCTCCTCTTACTTCCCCACTCTTCCCCACTCTCCTCCTCCCCTCCTCCTCATTTTATCATTTCTTCTTTCTTTCCCCTTCATTCTTCCATGGAAACCTCCTCCATGGAAGCTTCATTTCCAAGGCCTTGGAGAAGTCAACTCTTCTCCATTTTCAATTCCGAGAGCACTTTTGTAATCAGGGCATCTAGGGGAGTCCATCAAGCTCAAGAAATCCATGATCCATCTCCTATTCCAAGGTGAGTTATTATGACCCTTCCTTTCTTTGAATGTTCATGATCTATGGATGTTGTTATTGTTATTATGATGATTGTTAATGCTTTAGAAACCTTCTTGGAAGTGGAAGAATTGATTTATGAAATGGGTGGAGTTAAATTAGGAGATTTAGCTTGAAATGAAATAATGAAATGGTTGGGAACTTTATAAGAGTTGAGTGCTTGGTTAATGAAATGGAAAGAGGTTAATGTTCTTGGAAGATGATCTAGGATGTAAGAAATGGATGGAGATAGATTAATGGGATAAACTTGAATGAAGTAGTGAAATGGGTGGAAGACTTGGTGATAAATAATCTAGATCTACATGATCTTGGGTTTAGATAAATTAAGTTGAAGTAAGTAAGGTTAGAAAATCCCTTTAGTGTTCATGAGATTAAGAAAGATTTAAAGGGAAACAAACTATGTAAATTAAGTTGGAATTTCGAATGTGCTGAAGGTGGCCTTGGGCGGTCGCCCATGGGGGCTGAGCGGCCGCCCATGAAGGCAGATTGTTGGCTCCCTTTTGAAACTTCCTTGGGCGGTCGCCCAAGTGACATGGGCGGTCGCCCATGTCACCGAATTCTCCCGTTTTCCCTTTTTCTTTGAATTTTGCTAATTTCCTCGTGGGATGATCCCTAACCATTATAAATTAATAGAACCTAACCCAACCCGGATACAAATCAATCCTTCTTAACCTAAGTTAAAATGGAATACCTTGGCTAGGCCATGACGTCTTTATTGGTCAAAGTGGGATTGTGGAAGTAGTTAAATGATGGTTCGGAGAATAGTTCCAACTTGGGAAATAGATCTTGAACTTTTATTAAGGTTGTTCGAGGTGGTATAATAACTATGTAAGAATGGTTTATGATATATAGTAGCCTCACTTACTCCTTATCTTCGGTGAATAGTTGCAATGGTGTAGAAACCATAGGTTTCACTATTGAACTAATTGGTAATGGGTATGTATCACTTTGTGGCATGGTTATTCCAAGTTGTGGAATTATTGGTTATATGGTTACCTTAATATCCTAAGTGTGGATTATTTGACAAGTTGTTATGATATCCCAATGTGTGGATATGCTTATTATGTGATTGCTTGGTTATTCAATCGGTGGATTTATTTGTTATTATTCATATTTATTGATGATACTATGCATAGTGTATTAAATGGTTGTGGCACTATGAAATTGATGAACATGAGTATATTTTACCATGTGACTATATTGTTTATCCCCTTTGTGGATTATTTGGTATTGTTATATGGTATCCCGGTGTGGATTATGTGTTTATATGGATACCTTACTTGAATTTAAATTCGTTAATGGTATTATGCATAGTGTATTACATGAGCTTGTTGCACTATAGTATGGATGAATCATGAGTATATTTTACCATGTTGTTATATGATTATCCCTTTTTGTGGATTATAATTCAAGTAACTATTATGTGCTTGAATGCGTTCGGGTGGGTATGATGGAAGTCAATCAATTATTGATTTGTTCTATAAGTGATTGAAGGTCCATCATCTGCGGTGACCCTCCCCCTGCGTGGCCAGAGTGGGCCGCATGCTAACGGCGTATTGAGCATGAAGAAGCCTTCTGACTGCTGCGATTGGTGTACGGGGAATATATTATTTTTGGATACTCTATTATAGGTATCTTTTCTTATATGGATCTCTGGGGTATGAGTCCTATAAGAGGTGGCGAATGTCTTGGAGGCAATTCACCAAAGAGTGGAGTTTTACTCCCACGTTGTACGACTTATTGTTCAGACGGGAAAAGGTAAAATGAGGTAACGTAATGTGTTTACCGCTTTCATAATGTGTTATGTGCTACCATGATATGTGTTGCATCTTGTTTGGCATCTTGCTGCATTCATAATAGCTCATTGAGATTTATTCTCACCCCTCTCCCTTTACTGTTTTAGATTCCGAGGCAATTGGACCGACCAAGTAAGGGCGGAAAGGAGTTTAGAAGTGGTATTTTGGGAATTGTCGGGTTATGTATAGGTTGGTGTAGAATGTGTATTTTTTTGGCATAATTCTTTTAAAGGGTTTGTATTCATAAACTTTGATTCTATTTTATATTCGACATCTTTTTGTAACTAAAACCATTTATTACTTTCGGAGTTGGTCAACTCTTCCTCCATAGTAGAAAGGAGTAGAGTTATTTTGAAATGGGTATGTTAATGGTGTAGTGTTTGAAAGTTAAATCAAAGTTTTTAAAAAAGTTTAGGATATTTGGGGTTAGTTTGAGGACGCTCCAGCTCGGGACACGTGTAGGTTCCGGGTCGGGGTCCTCACAGGAACCGTCAAGCCGAGTCGTCAAACCGAGCCATGAGCCGAACCATCAAACCGCGATCCTGACCGTCCTTCAAAAACCTAATTAATCTCAGCCTTTGATTTAAACAAAACCATAAATATCATCTTAAACTACTGAATGAATCCATGCTTTATGATGATGAGTTTTCTTTTGTTTTGATCTGTATGGGACTTATAATTGCTTGTAGGGTTGACTAATTATCCTATAATATGACCCCTGATTAAATTTTATGCATTTTGATTTGTTGTAGAGAGCTTTTATATTGAAATGAAGCTTTATAAGGCTTCAGGATATTTCACATTCGGTAGTCGATGAAATATCAGTGAATTGTATGCTGTTCTTACATCAAATAATACAAATTTGGTGTTGCTAAATTACAGTATCACTTGTTCTCCAGTTTGAGAATCAGTCTACTTGAATGATCATGCATATCTCTGTGAAAGTGGTACTTGTCATATGTTGGATAAAAGTTTCGATGACTCGATTCTCTCTTTGTGGGTGTGTATTTGTGATTTGTGTGTTGCGATAAAGAATTGTATGAGTTGGTTACCTTTCGTTTTATTTACAGATAACCAGACAGTTGCTTACCTTATAATTCACATTGGGAAGAAATATCACTTGCTTGGCTCTTTTGTTTCTCATATCAAACCGCGGTTTAGACCGAGCCAAACCGAACCATAGCGGTTTGGCTTAGCTCGGTTTGAAATTTTTTATGGTTTAGCTCGGTTTGAAATTTTTCCAAACCGATGTTAGCGGTTTGACTTCTAAATTTGGCCAAACCGAGCTAAACCGAACCATTTCCACCCCTAGTAGCTGCCAATGGATTTGTTCAGATGAAGTTTCTCAAAGGGTTCAGTGCAAATGCAAAGGTTCGTATCTTATATCATGAGCTTTATGTAGGCATTTTGCATAAGACATCAAGTTCGTTCCATCAATGAATTCTTCCTAAATATTTTCTTGCATAGTATTTTATAATTATCTGATTGGTTGCAGATGATGTACGAGGAAGCAAGCCAAGTTGCAAACGATGCAGTGGGAAGTATAAGAACTGTCTCTTCCTTCTGCGTAGAAGAGAAAGTGATGGAACTGTATAGAAAGAAGTGTGAGGGTCCCATGTAGACTGGGGTACGGCAAGGCCTCGTTAGTGGAATTGGTTTTGGTGTATCCTTTGCGTTGTTGTTTTTGGTGTATGCAACCGTCTTTTATGCAGGAGCCCGGCTTGTTGAGGCTGGCAAAACAACGTTTGAGGATGTTTTCAGGGTAAGTAGTTTACTAATTTGATATTCAAGCACTCACATACAACTTGGTTCGCTGGTTCTGAATCTACCTTGGCGCATGTTTTCTTTGCTTTGACCATGGCAGCTATAGCGGTCTCTCAATCAAGCTCCTTTGCCCCAGATTCCAGCATAGCCAAGGATGCTTCTACTTCTGTGGCTATTCTAGACCGCAAGTCCTAAATAGACCCCAGTGATGAGTCTGGAATGACGTTAGATAATGTCAAGGGGGAAATAGAACTTCGACATATAAGCTTCAAGTATCCTACCAGGCCTGATATTCAAATCTTCAGAGATCTTACCTTGACCATTCATAGTGGAAAGGCAAGTGAAATCCCTTTTTCTTTTAGCATTTGTAATCTTCTTTATACTATATATGATGGTTTATATTGAATTTATAAGTACCATATTTCAGACGGTGGCACTGGTTGGAGAAAGTGGAAGCGAAAAGTCAACGGTGATCTCATTATTGCAGAGATTTTACAACCCAGATTCAGGGCATATTACAGTGGATGGAGTTGAGATTCAGAAGTTTCAACTCAAGTGGCTAAGGCAGCAGATGGGACTAGTGAGCCAAGAACTAGTCTTGTTTAATGACACCATCAGAGCAAACATATCCTATGGAAAGGATGGGGATGCAACTGAGGTAGAGATAATAGCAGCTTCAGAATTGGCAAATGCTCACAAGTTCATTAGCAGTTTACAACAGGGGTATGATACGGTGGTGGGAGAGAGAGGAGTTCAGTTGTCAGGGGGACAAAAGTAGAGAGTGGCAATAGCAAGGGCCATAGTGAAGAGTCCAAAGATATTACTAATGAGGCCACAAGTGCACTGGATGTAGAGTCAGAGAGGGTGGTTCAAGACGCGTTAGACAGGGTGATGGTGGAGAGAAAGTACGACAGTGGTGGTGGCTCACCGCCTGTCCACCATAAAGGGGGCGAATGTGATAGCGGTGGTGAAAGGAGGAGTGATTGTGGAGAAAGGAAAGCACGCGAGGCACTTATGAATATCACTGATGGTTCTTATGCCTCTTTGATCGCACTTCACATGACCGCCGCCTCCTCTTAGGCTTGAATATTTACTCCTTTCAGTATTTTTCATCATTTTTGTTTTTTGGTTTTTTTTTTCTTACCATGTACTGATCCTCCTATTCCTAGGATCAAAGCTCACCAGGTTTTTTCTGGTGATTAATCAAGAGTTTATCCTTTTAATTACCAATTAGCATTACACCCGTGCGATGCACAAAAATAGCATAATTTATCTTAAACTAAAATTAGTACAACATGTATATAATTAAATACCAATTAAAATTAAAAAATATAATATGAAATAGTGATATTTAACGTAAATGTAGGAAAGTAAATAACAAAGAAAACAACAACAAATACGATTATGTAAACAATTTCCCAACCAAAATTAGTACAATAATATATCTAATTAAATACCAGTTAAAGTTAAATAATGTAATATGAGATAGTGATATTTAACGTAAATAGAGGAGAAATAACACGGAGAACAACAAAGAATACGATTATGTAAACAATTTTCCTTAAACAAATAACATCTTGAATCGAAAATACTTAAAGACATTAAATACATATATTAAACCAATCCGTATTAGTTTATAAATAATAAACGAAAAATGAAACCCAATTTTTTTAGACACCCAAAAACCCCAATTTTCCCATCCCCAGTAAACACCAATTTTTATTTCGTAAATTAAAAATTTTAATTTCTTTGTAACATATTCAAAATATTACAACTTTATCCCTATGTAGAAAAGTAAATTATGACTAAATCTAATAATGAATTAAATAATTAAATAAATAAAGTTTTCTTTTAAATGATTGCAACTCTATATATGGAGAGATGTTAATAAAAAGAAGGTGAAAATATTAAATTGTTAACTTCACATCTCTCCCCCTCCCATAGACCACCCCCATCCACCTATCACAAATTCATCTATCTCCTTAAAATTTGCAAATGCGTCTCTCATCTCACATATATTACTGAAAAATTATATCCAATTTTTGTTAATAACTTTTTTTATCAAACGACAAATCAACTGCATTCACAATAACATTATAGACGACACTACACAAACGTCGAAAGCTCAACTCAAACATCAATAGTAGTTCTATCTTTTAACTTACAGCAAAGATTATTACAATCAATTAAAGGAAAAAAAAAGCATCACCTAATAGACTTTATCTTCCTAATATATGTACAGAGTAATCTCATTTCACCCCTAAAATATTTCATATCTATTCCCCACTTAATCAATTATACATACGTAATTATCTTAATCATTTGAAAATAGAAATATATTGCGTATAAATCTAATAGCAACTTAAATAAATAAATAAATAAATATTTTTTTATTTCGAATGATTGAAACTCTAAATATGTAGAGATATTTAATTTCAACTCTATATATGTATGTCATAAACTCATAAATAAATAAATATCATTTATTAGTATACGAACAATAGTAATAATAAATAAATATCATATTTGTTTACATTAACTCATCATGAACATAACTATAATATTCATTTTCAATTTAACTTGTTTAATTTTGAAAAAAAAAATCAAAATCTAAAAAGAACTAACACTGTGTTAAATGAATTTTTTTTCCCAAACACTACACTCTCTCATCAAATCCAACCCACTTCATCCTCTCCCTCTTTCAAACTACCTATTTATACGGTATTTATTTTTTCGAATATTGACATGCACTTTAAAGAAGAGGTTTTTTTTTTATGTCCGAATCAAATGAAAGTACTCTCTATTTTTGGAGGAATTTTTTAATGATTTTTGGTGAAAAAAATTTAGTATAAAATATTGATTTATATTCAAAAAAGAAGATTTTTTAAAAATAAATATCATATTTGTTTACATTAACTCATCATGAACAAAATTATAATATTATTTTTCAATATAACTAATTTAATTTTGAGAAGAAAAATCAAAATCCAAAAATAACTAACAATGCGTTAAATGAATTTTTTTTTCCCAAACACTACACTCCTTCATCAAACCCAACCCACTTCTTCCTCTCCCTCTTTCAAACTACCTATTTATACTACATTTATTTTTTAGAATATTGACATGTACTTCAAAGAAGAGGATTTTTTTTTTTGTGTCCGTATCTAATGAAAGTAGTTTCTATTTTTGGAGGAAATTTTTTAATGATTTTAGGTGGAAAAAAATTATTATAAAATATTTGATTTATATTAAAAAAAGAGGATTTTTTTTCTTGTGTCCGAATCAAATGAAATTAGTCTCTATTTGTAGAGATTTTTTTTTATGAATTTTGTTAAAAAAAATTAAATAAAAAATTAATTTATTATAAAATATTTGAGGTTAAAGAATTCGGGTGAAAAAGAAATCGGAAATTGAGCCAACTTTAACCACTTGATGGTGAAAACTAATACAGAGTATATACATTTATGCCACAAATGTAAATGACTAAAATAACCTTGACAAATTTCCAAATTTAACCACTCGATGGTGATTTTTTTGAGCGTCAAATTTACATTTTGACCACTTTCTTGCTTTTAATTTATGTAGTATCTATAGTATAAATTAAACCCCTCCCTGAACAGTTCTATGAACAGTTCTGGAGGGGTTTTTTCCCTATTTTGCCCTCACTATTTAGTCTGTTTCCTATTTTGCCCTTAATTTGTGCTAAGACTTTGGGTTTGGGCTAAGACTTTGGGTTTGGGCTAAGAGTGGGCTTTAGGAGGGTTTACTTAAATTAATTAAGTAACTGATTTTTTTTTTATTTTTTTAAATTATAAAAAAATTAATTTGAAAAAAAAAAAAAAAAAACACACCCGTGTCCTTGTACACGGGCATATGTACTTAGTAGATATAAATTACCTGAATGAGTTGAGAGATGAGCTGACCAAAAATACTTGCTCATCAAGCAAAAATCTTTTTTTATTATAAAAATAGTAAGCTTAAGATAATAAATACACAAGTGGCCCATACCCTTTTCTTCTTCTTCTTCTTCTTCTTCTTCTTCTTCTTCTTCTTCTTCCATTTAACTCTCTCTCTCTCTGCAAAGAGAGCAGGCAGCTCCCCGAGGGATCACTATCTCAATACCTATCTCTTGTAAGCACCTCTTCCCTTCTTCTTTTTTTCCCTTATTGGACTAAATATTTTCTTTTTATTCTAATTTAATCTGTTTTCCAGAAACTCTTTCATCTTCTTTTCCAGTGTGTGTGCTGCGTTTTCACTTGCCTGCTTTAATATGTAACTGCCCATCTCAAAATCATCCACACTTATTATTTATATATGTACTTATAAGTTGCTTTAATTTTGGGATGGAGGTAGTAATTTTTAACATCCCCCACCCATGGTCATGGTCAACCCCCAATCTTTCTAATAACCTTTCTTAATATGCCAATACACAAACTACTACTTTTACTTGGTTCATTATCTCATTACTACTCTCGTCTTAATTTGATATCAGCAACAACTATAGCAATCCAATGGCCTCTGCTTCAACAACAGATGCAGATGAGAAGCCAAAGCTGAAAGTGGATTCCGCCATCACCCACTCCATCCCATTTCGCAAACTTTTCACCTTTGCCGATTCTACTGATTACTTGCTCATGACTGCCGGTACCATTGGTGCCACTGCCAATGGCATGTCAATGCCCATCATGACTGTTTTATTCGGCCAATTGATTAATTCTTTTGGACAGAACCAGAATAATAGTGATGTTGTCCGTCAGGTTTCCAAGGTAAAGCCTTGTACCATATCTTTGACCCAAAGAAATTTATGCCTCATTCATTGCTTTGCTTGCTCTGTGTCTAGGTCGCACTCGAATTTGTTTACTTGGCTATTGGGATTGGTGTCGCATCATTCTTCCGTAAGTACATTTACATATATCACCTTCATTTGTGAACTAACATGATTTCTCTCTGTTTATACATACAGAAAACTAGCTAATAAATTCTATTTTCTCTCTTATGCTTTTATGTTATTTAGAGGTATCTTGTTGGATGATCACGGGGGAAAGGCAGGCTGCACGCATAAGAAATCTATACCTGAAAACAATCTTGAGACAAGACGTATCTTTCTTTGATAAAGAAACCAAGACTGGAGAAGTTGTTGGCAGGATGTCTGGTGATACCGTTCTCATACAAGAGGCCATGGGCGAGAAGGTACGTACGTTCCTAGTATCAGTGCCTTTTTTACCATTGAACTTAAGGTTTTAAAAGCACTTGTCTTGCTGCAGGTTGGGAAATTTACACAACTAGTGGTAACATTTTTGGGAGGCTTTGTAGTAGCCTTCATCAAAGGGTGGCTCCTTACACTTGTCATGTTATCCGTGATCCCTCTTCTGGTTTTATCTGGTGGAGCCATTTCAATTTTCATAACCAGAATGGCATCCCAAGGCCAGAGTGCTTATGCCAAAGCAGCAAATGTCGTTGAACAGACAATTGGCTCAATCAGGACGGTAATATCTCACATTCTTACTAAATAACCTTTTTATTCTAAGATCGCCTGTCCATCAACTTTGGCATATCATTCCCATTTTTAGGTTGCATCATTTACCGGGGAGAAAAAAGCTGTTGCAAACTACAACAAGTCCCTTGTTCAAGCTTACAGGTCTAGTGTTAACGAAGGCTTGGCTGCTGGCATTGGTCTTGGAACCGTCTTTTTTATAATATTCTGCAGTTATGGTTTGGCTGTCTGGTTTGGTGGAAAAATGATACTTGAAAAAGGTTATAATGGGGGTGATGTGCTCACCATTATTTTTGCCGTCTTAACTGGTTCCATGTGAGTTCTTCTTTGATTCGCTTGCTTTCACTGGTTTCTTTCAACTTTAAAGAGAGCTCTGATAGTCAATCTTTATCTCTTTGCAGGTCTCTGGGGCAGGCATCTCCTTGTCTGTCTGCATTTGCTGCAGGTCAGACTGCAGCGTTCAAGATGTTTGAGACTATAAACAGGAAACCGGACATAGATTCATGCGACACTAGGGGAAAAGTAATGGTCGACATTCGTGGAGATATAGAGCTAAAGGACGTCTATTTCAGCTATCCTGTCAGGCCAGAAGAGCAAATATTTAATGGATTCTCTCTGTTAATTTCTAGTGGCACCACCGCCGCTTTGGTTGGGCAAAGCGGAAGTGGAAAATCAACAGTAATCAGTCTCATTGAGAGATTTTACGATCCTCAAGCTGGAGAAGTTCTTATTGATGGAATTAATCTCAAAGAATTCCAGCTTAATTGGATTAGGAAGAAGATAGGTCTTGTCAGCCAAGAACCAGTACTGTTTGCATCCAGCATTAAGGAAAATATTGGATACGGGAAAGATGGTGCAACTGTTGAGGAAATCAGAGCAGCAACTGAGCTAGCGAATGCAGCTAAGTTTATCGATAAACTACCCCAGGTTCCAGAACACTGTCAATATAGCTTTACTCATACTTTCTTGCAGTTGTGATTTATCATGAAATGCAAATTCTGACTTAGTTATCTATGGAAACAGGGACTAGATACCATGGTTGGTGAGCATGGCACTCAACTTTCTGGTGGTCAGAAGCAAAGAATCGCCATAGCCAGGGCAATTCTAAAGGATCCACGGATTCTTCTCCTGGATGAAGCAACCAGTGCACTTGATGCAGAATCTGAAAGAGTTGTACAGGAGGCACTTGACAGGATTATGGGCAACCGTACAACTGTCATTGTTGCACATCGTTTGAGCACAGTGCGGAATGCTGATATGATCGCTGTGATTCATTGCGGACAGATGGTTGAGAAAGGTATGTTTCTTAACTATGGCAGAATTATCTATGATATTTTCCTGCATGCAATCTGTATTGCTTCCTTTTGGAATATTGAATATACTTGAATAGGTTTTCGTGAATGTTTTGTGACATTTACCATAAATATTGTCATCTCATGGTGCTCTATCTGGTGTTCATTCATACATCTAGAAGTGTCAATATTACATGTTTTTCAATCACCTCAGGGTCACATGTGGAACTACTCAAGGATCAGGAAGGAGCATACGCTCAACTTATACGACTGCAAGAAATGAATAATGATTCGAGAGGACCGGGTGCAGATGACCAAGGAAAATCAGAAGGTTCTGTTGAAATCCAAAGGCAGTCATACCAGCGTTCTATAAGCCGGGGATCATCTGGAGTAGGAAATAGTAGCCGCCACTCGTTCTCCGTCTCATTTGGTTTGCCCACAGGTCTCGGTGCCTCAACAACTGAATCAACAGAACCTGAAGCCTCAGCCAAGAAAACTTCAGAAAGGTCTGAAAGAGTTCCACTAAGGCGCCTGGTCGCTCTAAACAAGCCAGAAATACCAGTGCTAATACTCGGAGCTATAACTGCTATAATAAATGGTGCAGTACTTCCTGTTTTCGGTTTACTGCTTTCTAGCATGATCAAAACATTTTACGAGCCACCACATGAACTAAGGCGGGATTCTAGATTTTGGGCACTAATGTTTATTGGGCTTGGAGTGGTTGCACTTTTAGCTTATCCTGCACGGTCATATTTTTTTGCTGTGGCTGGATCTAAGTTAATAAGACGGATTCGATCAATGTGCTTTGAGAAGGTAATTCATATGGAGGTTGGTTGGTTTGATGAGGCCGAGCACTCTAGTGGAGCAATTGGTGCGAGGCTCTCTGCTGATGCAGCCAGCATGCGTGGGTTGGTTGGAGACGCACTTGCTCAGCTTGTTCAGGATTCTGCCTCAGCCGCTGCTGGTTTGGCCATTGCTTTTTCAGCATGTTGGCAACTGGCTCTTATTGTCCTTGCCTTGCTTCCTCTCATAGGCGCCAATGGATATGTTCAGATTAAATTTTTGCAAGGCTTCAGTGCGGATGCAAAGGTTTGTGTCTTAATTATCTCATGGTTTCTACAATCTCTCTTATTTATGTTTATGCTAACTCTGATTTCGACAATAAACAAGTTTTCAGGGTTTATCAAAGCAACAATAGATTAATCACTTCATGTGTTCTGGACATTAATCATAAAATTCTCATGCTGGTTTTATCGAGTTCTCTCAAATTAATAAAGGAAATTCATTGATTTAATTTCTTATATATGCATATATATATATATATATATATATATATATATATATATATATATATATATATATATATATATATATATGTATATATATATATATATATATATATATGTATATATATATATGTATGCATATATATATATATATATATATATATATGTATATATATATGTATATATATATATGTATATGTATATATGTATGCATATATATATATATATATATGTATATATATATGTATATATATATATATATATATATATATATATATATATATATGTATATATATATATATGTATATATATATATATGTATATGGTTGCAGATGAAGTATGAGGAGGCAAGCCAAGTAGCAACAGATGCAGTGGGGAGTATAAGAACAGTTGCTTCTTTCTGTGCAGAAGAGAAAATGATGGAACTGTACAGAAAAAAGTGTGAGGATCCCATTAAGACGGGGATAAGGCAAGGCCTGGTCAGCGGTGTTGGTTTTGGGGTATCGTTTTCATTGCTTTTTCTAGTCTATGCTCTCAGTTTTTATGCTGGAGCCCGCCTCGTTGAGAGTGGCAAAACAACATTCAAAAATGTTTTCCTTGTAAGTGATTCATTCAATTCCCCTTAAGATACAGATGATTACCATGGAGTAGATGCAGCTTTTCTAAATTCTGATGTATTGTGGTCGTGAACTGAATGGTCAGGTATTCTTTGCTCTGAGTATGGCAGCTGTAGCAATCTCTCAATCAAGCTCCTTTAGCCCTGATTTTAGCAAAGCCAAGGATGCTGCAGTTTCTGTATTTTCTATACTTGACAGGAAATCTGAGATAGACCCCAGTGATGAGTCTGGGATGACATTAGACAGTGTCAAGGGGGAGATTGAACTTCATCATATAAGCTTTAAGTACCCTACTAGGCCTGATGTTCATATTTTCCGTGATCTTACTTTGACTATCCATAGTGCCAAGGTACTTACTTAACCTTTATATAGAGATGTAGATATTCCCTTACGTAAGCAATAAAAGGTATCATGCAGCTCTGACGACTTGTATTATATGTTTCAGACTATAGCACTGGTTGGAGAAAGTGGGTGTGGAAAATCGACTGTCATCTCACTACTGCAGAGATTTTACAAGCCAGATTCTGGGCGCATTACGTTGGATGGAATTGAGATTCAGAAGTTTCAACTAAAATGGCTGAGACTGCAGATGGGACTAGTGAGCCAAGAACCAACCTTGTTTAATGACACCATCAGGGCCAACATAGCATATGGAAAGGATGGGGATGCAACAGAGGCAGAGATATTAGCTGCGGCAGAGATGGCAAATGCCCACCAGTTTATTAGTGGCCTGCAACAGGTCCGTCAGAGTTGTTTCATGCATTCAACAGTTGCATGCATTATTTAATGATCATTTCTTCTACTTATATATTTCATGCAGGGGTATGATACAGTGGTGGGAGAGAGAGGAGTTCAACTATCAGGTGGTCAGAAACAGAGAGTGGCCATAGCAAGGGCGATAGTGAAGAGTCCAAAGATGTTGCTGCTGGATGAGGCAACTAGTGCACTGGATGCAGAGTCGGAAAGGGTGGTACAAGAGGCACTGGAGAGGGTGATGAGGAACAGAACAACGGTGGTGGTGGCTCACCGGTTGTCCACCATAAAGGGAGCGGACGTAATAGCGGTGGTCAAAGGAGGAGTGATTGTGGAGAAAGGAAAGCACGAAAAACTGATAAGTATTACAGATGGTTGCTATGCCTCTCTCGTCTCACTTCACATGTCTGCGTCTTCTTCTTGAGTGTAATTCATTTGTATTTGGAACGATTTGGTTAATCTAAGTAAGTGTTTAAGTGATATTTTGAAAATATTTATTTTGTAAAAAAATTTGGCAAAATTACATAAATATTTCATTTTTTTAAATTCTTAATTTTGCGGTGAATAGTGGATTTTTTTTTGGGTGAATGGGGATTAGTACCCCTGTATTTTGGGGTTCCTGCAAATATGCACTTAGACCAGTTTATTGGCAATTATGCCCGTACACTCAACTCAAAGATCGGACCCGCAAATTCAACTTTTGTTACATTTTCGTTCAAAATTTAACGGAAATGCTGACTAAGTGATTGATTTGTGATGCTGCCAAAAAGATTCAATCAGCCCAAATCCAAGCGGTCAGTTGTAATCCGGCGATTGAATAGCCTGAAAAGAAAACAAGAAACGTAAACTAAGCCGGGGCTTCTCCGGCGAAGGCCCTCTGGCGTGAGAGTGAGTATACGTTTAGAGATAGAGAAATCAATTTGACAGAGTTTAGGGTAAAAAAGATAACGTACCAAAATATGTGAATTATGACTTGTATTTATAGGCTTAACAATGTAGAATCCATATTGGATTGTATTGCTAAGAGATAAGATTTGAATCCCAAGAGGATTAATATTGAGGAGTCTTTGTTTGAGTTGAATTGTTGGTAAAAGGTAGTTACAATCCTAGGATTGTATCTGCTCCAATGTCCTTATTTGGATAGGACAATATAAACAATAACTCTACCGGTATGCCGAGATAGCCTCTCCCCGTCATACGTAGCCTGGCCGGCCTACGATGAGCCAGGGAAGAGATAAGAGAAAACGGGGGAAGCCCGTCTTTGATGATTGGATAGCCGAGGAGGCCTCCTCGTCAGCAAGGGAGATCCATCTCAGCCTTGGAGGGAGGTCTTCCTCGGCCATTCGCTGGGCTTTGATCCCTTCGCTTGTCATGCCTTGATTGGCCTTAGAATTGCCGAGGTAGCAAAGTACGAGGAAGCCCAATTTGCTTCTTATATATGAGACTTGATGGATTATGTTTAGGGCCCAATCCATTTGGGCTTTGCCCGGACAAGCCCAATTCGTATCTCGGTTTATACCGCTCAGTGGCCCCCGACTTTCTAGCTCGGCTATGCCGAGTAGGAAGTGAACTCTACCTCGGCCTACGAAAATACGAACAGGCGTCACGTGGCAGGTGTCGCTTCATATTTCCGCTGGTTTAAATAGTACAATGATGGGCACGATGCACGAGGTCTGACACGCCTCTTGGGAAACCACTAATGCATTGAATGCTTGGGCTAAGTCGGCGTCATACCCACTTCGACCCGTTTGACTTCGAATCTGACCCGTTTCTGAGAGTATAAAAACAACACTTCAATACAATTCCAACTTTTATCATCCTTGAGCATTTGAGAGCGAAACACTTGAGATTCAAAAAAACCCTTTCGTGCTCTTGACTTCTAGAGCCCAAATTCATCGAAACGCTTGTTTCGTCCATTTATTTCCAGCAATCTTCAGCAGGAAAGGTATAATTTCTTTACCTTTTGCTATTTCTGTCTTTTAATTTGTGTTTCTGGGTTTGTTGAACTTTGATTTTGAGAAAACCACCATTGTTGTCCTTTGAAGCTTTCTTTGAGTTTTGGTACTTGAAAAATTTCTTGAACCTTCCTTCCCCTTCATCTCCCCCTTAGAAATGGCTCGTTCTTGGGAACATAGCCCTCGTTTTATCTACGACTACCACAAGCGCAATCTTAGGGTTTACCGAAGGGAGAGGGGGCCATGGTTGCTGGTGCCCCTGATGGAAATAGGGGAGATGCTGACGAGGTATGGATGTCCGAGAACCGACCTCCGATATCCGAGCAAGTTAAGGATTGACCGGGTTGATACAATGTCACCAAGTATAGTAGTATTCCATGACTGGGCCGAGATGATGGACCATATCGTCCTCTTCTACTTGACGTCGGACCATCTAGATCGTTCTATCTTGGGTAAGGCTCCCTCCTCGGCCTTGCCATATATGACGAGGAGGGGTACTCTTCCTATTCCCAATCGCCCCAATGCCTTGGATGGTTTTGCTGACTTGATTTCCTTGGTTTTATGCAGACATGATGGGAAAAGGAAGTGGAGTCAGCACTAATGGTCCCTCGACCTCGTCCAATATCATTGACGCCTTTGTTGAAGGAGAGCAAACCGAGGGACGAGGGAGGCCCGGCCGAGGTAGGGCTTATGCTCCTAGGCCTAGAATAGTTAAGGCCGGTGAGCCAATGATTGAGGAGATTTATACCAAGTATGGAGTGCCGAGGGACGAGTATAGTTTAAGTTATTCCCATTGGACCCCTATTGTGACTGAAGCAGAAGCCATTAATTTTTATTACAGCCTCAACCACGTCAATTTCTTCTATAAACAATTCCAACAGGGTCTTCGTCTTCCCTTAGATCCCTTTATAAACGAGTTCTTGGAGGATATGCAGGCTGTCCCGGCCATGTTAGGTGCTAATGCGGTGAGGTTCCTCGTAGGATTCATCATATTGTGTCGTAGTCTAGGATTTGAACATTTCCAAACAGCCTTCCATCATTTCTTCACCATTGGCTATAAGTCTGACACCAGGCTGATTGTGATTAGGAGAGACTCTAACCGTCCCAAACTTATTTCGCCAATGTCGAGCAAGGTGGCTGGGTGGAATACCCATGTCATTCGAGTTGAAAGCCGCCAGGGCTGGGAGTTCCCAACTCCCTCTGAGGATCCTCGTCTGCCCAAGGTTGTATGGAGAGCCGAGTGGAGCAGTCAGCTTATAGAGAGGTTAACTCAATTTGCCGAGGTGGGCACGTTGAGCTGGTCGTCATTAAAGAGTGATCCTCGTTATTATGTCCAGGCCGGCATTATGCCAGGGTCTATTGATGATATAGTTCCCCTCGTCCCCGTCACTAGGGTAATCAGTTTCCTGACTGGAGGGTACATCCCGGCCTTGTATTTCATGCCGATTGCGACTTCTGCAAACAGAACAATAACCGGTGTTTAACCGAGGACGGCGTTGTCGGCTGTAATCATTCCCGTCCTTTACACTTATCAAATTTTCTTGTCTTTTTCTTTCTTCGTAAAATGTGTGCTAACTCTTTCTCGTACTTGCAGATTTGATATCCGAGCAAGAGTGAGATATGTCTCAAAGGAAGCTTGATCCTATGACTTTGTTGAAGCAGAAGAGGAAGGCCTCTTGTTCCTCGGCTATAACCAAGAGGCAAGAGGAATCCACCCGGCGCCAGGTGATTCTTTCCACCAAAGAAGCTGCTGCTTACCCATTGATCCACCGGGGGGAGCTGACGAGGAAACTCACTCCGGGCAACAAAAAAGTCAGACTGAAGAGGGGCATAGCCTCCAAGTCCAAACTGCCGATGTCGAGGGAGGAGGTAGGGAGGCCGTCCATTCCTCAATCGAAGAGACCGACTTGGTCAGGCGAGCAGGCCGAAAGCGCCCTATTACTGTTTCTTCCGCCGAGGAGCCTCCTTCTAAGAGGGCTGCTGATGTGGCTCCTCCTCCAGAACTCACCGCCCATACACTGAAGACTTATCCTGAGGCCGAGCAGGTTGTGAGGAAGTTAGCTCTCCATCCCACTCTGAGGGGTTGGGATTTGCTGGCTCGTACTGGTCCTAAGCTCAGATTGGGTCAGGCTGTGGTCAATCGTGCTATGGACGGGGACGTCCTCGATCATATGATAGCCACCCAGCCGAACAAGGAGAAAATTACTAACAGAAAGGGCCTTCTTGCTGCCGAGGTATTGCTTCTCGCAATTTGTTTCTTCGTTCATAACTTTATTTTCTTTTGGTAACTGACTATTTTCGTTCTGTTATAGCTTTGCACAATTACTGCCTATGAGGCCATCCAGACTAAGGCCAAGGTCCTCAAGATGAAAGAGCTTGAGGGCCAAGTGAAGAAAAATGAGGTCGAGCAGGCTAAAGCGACAGGCTTGATAAGGTCTTTGATGGAGGAGCTCGAAGCCGAGAGTGCAGCTAAGGTCAAGGCGGAGAAGGAGACCGAGGAGGAGCGAGTCAAGGCCGAGGAGATTGCCAGGTCCGGGCAGGCCATGATTTAGGGGCTCCAAGTTAAGCTCAAAGCCAAGTTCGAAGAGGTCGAGATAACTGGAGCCCAACTCAAAGAGATGGAGGCCAGCTTGCCCCTACAAATTGAGGAGGCACTCTCCGAGTATAAGGCCAGCTCGAATTTCAGAGATACCATAGCCGAGGAGACGACTACCATGTTTTCTGACGTCTACTTGCATTTAGCCGGAAGGATATGGCTGACTCGTCTCGGCTTGGATCTTGAGAAACTTGCCCGGCTGATCACTCAGGATTCATATGACAAGGCGGCCATGTCCCTCCATTACCTTGTCCCTTTTTCTGGGTATGCTCTGGGTGTAATTGCTGAAGCTGACGAGGAAGCGGGGCGTCCTGCCTGGGTTCCTTCGGCCGTCGATCCCCAAAATATTAATGCCATTATTGAAAGGATTGCGGAGGACGATCTGAGTGCCGAGGAAGAGGGGGATGTTAATGCCGAGGAGCCGATCAACGAGGAGACTCAAGTCGAAGCTCAAACTCAACAAGTCACCCTTCCAACTTTTGATGCCGAGATGGACGCCTTCCTCGAAGATCCCTTCACTGACGAGCAGACGTAGGAATTTTTTCTTATTTTGATGTAATAACATAGGTTTTCTTGTACTTCATAATATTAATGAACTGCTTTCCTTTTAATCTTCATCGTATTGTCTTGATATATGAAATGTTGAATGTGTATCGTATACTTGCACAAGTACACAAGATTTATGGTAGCCGGGGAAGGTCTCATCGTACCTTTGATAATTTAAAACAAGGAGGCTAGCTCGGTTCGAGGTGTTTGGCAATTTTGCCTGTTTTAAGTCATTAGGCCGAGGAAGAGGTCCTCGGTCTTGACTGGTGAATGCTTCTTTTTCATCTCTCTATGACGAGGAAGATGACTCGTACATAGGTCTAGGATGGGTGTGCCGGTAATCGTTAGAGTCGAGGGGTTTCCTCGTTATGACGTTGGGCTTTCTTCTTTTTCATCTACTATGCCGAGGAAGATGACTCGTACATAGATTTTAGACGGTTTGCCGCGTTAGTCGTTAGGCCGAGGGGTTTCCTCGTCATGACGTTGGGCTTTCTTCTTTTTCATCTACTATGCCAAGGAAGATGACTCGTACATAGATTTTAGACGGTTTGCCGCGTAAGTTGTTAGGCCGAGGGGTTTCCTCGTCATGACGTTGGGCTTTCTTCTTTTTCATCTACTATGCCGAGGAAGATGACTCGTACATAGATTTTAGACGGTTATGGTATCACCAATACAAGATGAGGAGAAACTCACTCAGTCATGGATCTTGGGTGATTTAATCGGAAGGAGCCTGCCCCTCCGAAGGACGAGGAGGGCTCTCCTCGTCTTCGAGTGTTGCTTTGGTAGTTGACTTGCATGATGAAGAAGTAAATTTCATAAATTGAGCTGATTACATCAAATTGCAATCCTACCTTATTAAAAAAGTAAAAGACTAACAAATACTAATTGATTACATAAAAATAAATTAGAACTAATGATAGTACTCTGCTCTTGCTATATTTTGAATTTGAATCTCATTGTTGTGGGGATAGTAAACTCAACCGGTTCGTCTGCATCCCGCAGTTCTCCTTGTCTCAAGTCATATCTGGCCCCCCGAGTTCTGGCCGTTGACGAGATGAGGGGCTGTATCCAGGACGAATAGAACTGTATCATTGTTGTCTTTATGACTGTCTAGTATCTCACTTCCAACTGTTCGTCTACGTCCCGTAGCTCTCCTTGTCTCAAGTCATGGGTGGCCCCCGAGTTCTGGCCGTTGACGAGATGAGGGGTTGTATCTAGGACGGACAGAACTGTGTATAGGAGAAACTAATGGAGTTTGGCCCTGGGAGGCCTGTCTTCCTCTTCATCCGTATCCTTGTCATCACTGGCTTCTTGCCTTTTTCGTTTGCCAGCCTTCTGTATGATATAGCGGTCAAGTTTGCCTTCATCAACCCATCTCTGGATCATCCTTTTGAGGGCGATGCAGTTCTCAGTGTTGTGACCATAGTCTTTGTGAAAATCACAGTGCTTGGAGGGGTCACGTGGGTATTTTGGTTGGTCACTGAGTGGACGGGGATTAGGTAGGTTCACCAATTGCATGATCTCTGTGATAGGTTTGGCGAAAGGGGGGGTGAAGATTTCAGCCTTTTTAGTTCCCCGCGTTCTATTCTTCCCCTTGTAGCTGTTTCCATTAGAAGCATGGTGGGTCCCAGTTGCTTCTGTCTCTGTCTTGTCAGATTTTTCTTGCTTTTCTCTTCAGCCATGGCTATGGTATATGCCACATTAAATAAATCTGATTTAGACTTGGGCTTTCTGGAGGAGAGTTCGTATATTAGCTGTCCGGATCTGAGCCCGAAATTGAAGCAGACGATCACATCCCTGTCGGTCAGGCTTTCCTCTACTTAGTCTGCCATGGCTCTGAACCTATTGTAATAGCTCAGACTGGTTTCATTCTTTCCTTGATCGATGTTGGCAAGGTCAGACAATCTCTTCTTCCTCCTCCCTTCCGTGGCAAAGTGATCCAGGAACATCCTCCTCAAACCCCTCCAGCTGTCGATGCTTCCCTTTTTTAGCTCACGGAACCAGGTCAACGCTGTTCCAGAGAAGGTACTCGCGAAAGCTTTATAGAGAATGTCATTTGCTTTGGTGAGGAGGGCCATAGTGGATTCGAAACTTTGCACGTGGTCCTTTGCGTCAGTTGTTCCCGCATATTTGTCAAAGCTTGGGACCTTGAAGGCAGGGTTAGGTGGTACATCATTTATTCTTTGGGAGAAAGGACGGGTTGCACTAGTATCATCTTCTTCTTCTTCCTCGTCCTTCTTCCTCATCTCCATATCGTTAATTCTCTTTCTTAAGAGCAACAATTCTCTGGCAACAATTCCATTTTCCGAGCTGAAATGGGAACTTCGGTGAGAACTGTGGTGGGAACTTCGGTGGTACCTTTCCCTTGGGTGACCATTCACCCTGCTATGTTCCTCGTCATCTCGATGGTGCTGACCTCGTCCGGATGGTGCTTTGTCCTTCCTCGGCTCCCCTTCATGGTGGAGTATCATTCAGTACGGACGAGGGCTCCTCGGCCTTACAATGTTACGGTGATGAGGTGGATTATGCCAAGAAGGATGATTATGAAGAGGAGACATGTTACGTCCATGAGGGGATAAACGTCTAGGTTGACTGAGCCTTGCTCGTAAGTTAACCGAGTTTACCTCCTGCTCCCTCGAATTCAGGTGGCTCCTCATGTCTACCACCACATTCTCATTTCCATGATTATTCGTCCGAGGATGAGGAGAAACATCTCGGAGGTGTTGCTTAAGTGGTACAGCATGCTCATGGGGAGGGGGATCTTGGCAATGAGGAGGACTCCTCTGACTACCTAGTCCATCACCCAGAGTTTCCCTTCCACGAGAATTTTATGTCCTCGTCGGCCTAATGAGCTCGGCCATAGAATTTTCAGGATCAAGTTGCAACAAAGCATTTTGAGTTTCATATATTCGTTGCAGAGTCTCCATTTGTTTATGTAAGAGTGTACGTCGGTCAACGGGCTGGGTGTTTTCAGCTCGTCCTGCGTCAGCATTCCTCGTCGTCTGCTTTCTCGTTGCTCACCTTCCTCTTGGACGAGGAGGATTGTTACCTGCCGCCTAGGCAGCTGGCTGAATCCGAGAAGATCGGAGAGTCATGCCGAGGGGAGGTGGACCTTCAAGCTGAGGTGGAGGAGGAAGTACGTCGTTGGTAGGAGTGACGTCGTCCACGTGAGTTCATTCCTCATCGTTAGTAACACTTGCAAGATTTCCGTCTTCCATTGGGATTCAAGAATTTTGGTTCAAACATAATTCTTATCAACACAAAACTGACTTGCAAACGGCCCAGAATTGCAAACGGCCCAAAGTTACCAAACGGATAATTTTTCAGCAACCAAGATTTTTCGGCCAAAATAACAACTTTTCGACCAAAATTTTTTTCCAGACGAACAATTTTAAGCCAAACAGAGATTTCTTGGTCAACTCAAACGTTCTCAAGCCACGAAATTTCCAGTTGAAAGGTTTCCAGAAGAAACTTGCAATCTCCGGTCAGAATAAGAAAATTTCAGCCGTAAATACAGCCTCAGGCGAACGGAATTCAGGCTATTCAATGGCTGTTTGAATAGTTTCCCGGCATGGAACCAAACTGATGCTGCCAAAAAGATTCAATCAGCCCAAATCCAAGCGGTCGGTTGTACTCCGAGGATTGAATAGCCTGAAAAGAAAACAAGAAACGTAAACTAAGTCGGGGCTTCTCCGGCGAAGGCCCTCCGGCGTGAGAGTGAGTATACGTTTAGAGAGAGAGAAATCAACTTAACAGAGTTTAGGGTCAAGAAGATAACATACCAAAATATGTGAATTATGGCTCGTATTTATAGGCTTAACAATGTAGAATCCATGTTGGATTGTATTGCTAAGAGATAAGATTTGAATCCCAAGAGGATTAATATTGAGGAGTCCTTGTTTGACTTGAATTGTTGGTAAAAGGTGGTTACAATCCTAGGAGGATTGTAACTGCTCCAATGTCCTTATTTGGATAGGACTATATAAACAACAACTCTGCCGGTATGCTGAGATAGCCTCTCCTCGTCATACGTAGCCTAGCCGGCCTACGATGAGCCGGGGAAGAGATAAGAGAAAACGGGGGAAGCCCGTCTTTGATGATTGGATAGTCGAGGAGGCCTCCTCGTCGTCAAGGGAGATCCATCTCGGCCTTGGAGGGAGGTCTTCCTCGGCCATTCACTGGCCTTGATCCCTTCGCTTGGCATGCCTTGATCGGCCTTAGAACTGCCGAGGTAGCAAAGTAGAGGAAGCCCAATTCGCTTCTTATATATGAGACTTGATGGATTATGTGTAGGGCCCAATCCATTTAGGCTTTGCCCGGACAAGCCCAGTTCATATCTCGATTTATACCGCTCAATTTGAATTATTTATACTTAGTTGAAAATTATTTATTGTTGATGTGAATTTTTTACTAAGTTAGGTGGTATATTAGGTGGTATAGTGTAAGATGTAACTTATTATTCAAACCCAACAATCTAAACATATCGTTGTCACCACCATAGCAGCAGGCAGTTGCCACCTCCACCACCACCAACAACACCCACAAAGTCACCTCCAAAATCACCACATTCCATCAATATTAACCAACTTCAATCACTAGTTGGGTTCCCTAATTAACTCTATATTTCACAATTTTATGGTGGCTTTTGATTTGGATGAATTTGATGGTTGTGGAATGTTGGGGAGTTCAGTGATCCACCACTGTCAATTGTGCGTTTGATTTGGATGAGGCGTCGGCGGGTGGATTGGGGTCGGACGAGTTCAAATTGTCAGTGAGTTGTTGTAGTGCAGCGTCGTTCGGTGGAGTTAGTGGTGGTTGATGCTAGGACGATAAGGGTTTGACTAAGGGGTAGGCAAGACAGTGAGGTGAAAGAGAGGGTTGTGGGGTTTTTTTTTTTAAAAGGTTTGTAGTTTAATATTTACAATTTACTCTATACCCCCTAACTCGGTAAAAAAATCCACATCAAGAATAAATAATTGTCAACTAAGCATAAACTATTCAAATTAGTCAACATTGGGAAAAAATGTTCAAGACCAAGGCCGGTCAACTCATCACCAGCAAGTGTACACGGAACGGGACGAGATGGGCGGGATCGCACTATGTTGTCCGACGACGGAAATGGGATGAGACGGGACAGGACTAAAATATTCCGTCCCATCCCATTCCATTTGTATGGCGGGACGGGACGGTCAACTTGACGGCTCTACTTGTAACAATGAACCCAACATATTCACTTGTCAAAAATGCTAAAATTCTAAGAAAAATGCATTGTAAAAAAGAATTTTGAAAAACGTGTTTCCAAAAGTACAAAAACTAATTTTGTTACCTATGTTTATAACATTTTTGCAATTTGACTACCAGCATTATAAACCTACCAATTTAATTTCTTTAAGGGCAAATTGCACTTTTGCACATTTAAATTTACATGTAGTTGCAATATGAGACATAATATACCAAAAGTTGCAATTTGGCCACCGTGTTCACTAAATTTGCAATCCACAACAACTTTGGATTTCTATTAAAATAAATGGACGACAATTAATAAACGTTAACAATATATACGGAAACGTTAACAAAATTATTTAAAATTTGCATTGGACATGCATGAATTTATTAAATTTTCAATTATTATAATTTTGTTAATTGTATTTACAAAACACCTAAAAAGGTTAACTTTATTGATTAACATAACTTATATAAATGATAAATAAAATTATAAAATAAAATATTTTATACATATTATCCTCTCCAATATATAACCATCCTCAATCTTATTCCATGTGATTTAGTGAAGCTCTATTGTCAAGGTAAAGTTAAAAGGAGAGATTAAAATATAAATACATTTTATTGGAGAAACAAAATCAGATTAAAAAATTAATTAGTAAAAAAAGACATGAACTAAAATTTTATTTTTTAACAAAAAAATAATCATTTAAAATAAATGAAAACAAATTTTAGATGAAAATAAGTTTTTTCTTGAACAAATATAATTGTTTTTTTAAGAAATGGAATTGTTAAACATTATAAACGTTGTACTGAAAAAAAAAACGTTTATCATTTTCAAGTGTCAAGTAAAAAAAATGAATTTGAGGTGTTCATTGCAAATTTTAAAGAACTTGTTAACGTTTTCATTAGTATCGTTGTCACTGTTGCCACCTCTTCAAAATCCCAGAAAAAATATATAAAAAAGTCGGTTCCTTTCACAAAGCCCCAAATCAAGCATTAATACTCGAATTCATTTAACGAAATCAATTTAAGATCCAGAAATTCAGATTCAAAACCGAACCTAATAATTAAAAAAAAAAAACAGATCTGAAAAACCCAGTCTGAGATCAAAACCAATATTTCGAGCCAAACGCAGGTTTGGGTCGATTACTTATTTTCCCTCGGCGACGGTCAAAGCCTCGCCATTGAAGGCATGCGATGGAAACCTTTATTTGTGATCAGATCTAGAGATCTGGCCTGAAGGTGGCCGGAATTAACGGGGTCAGATTTGGGTTGATCGGAGAGAAAAGAGATGACAGAGTTGGGTGGGTATGAATCTATCTATCTGGACTATACTATACTCCCTCCGTCCCGCCCGAAAGGGCACAAATTTCCTTTCTGGGCGTCCCATTTAAAAGAGCACAAATTTTCTTTTTGGGCGTCCCATTTAAAAGGGCACAACCCCAAAAAGAAAAGTTTTTATTATTTTTATACTCTTCCTACCCCACTCATTCTCTCTCCTACTTTACTTTTACAGTCACAACATTCTCTCTCCTAACTATTCCTCCCACTCATTCTCTCTCATATTTAATTTTTCATACTCACAACATTTAACCTTTTCTCTTTCTTACGTCACTTTCCTTATTCATTTCTTAATTTCCGTGCTAGGAGGCAAAATTGCCTTTTCGGGCGGGACGGAGGGAGTATTAAAAAGCAAGAAAATAGTCAAAATGGAAATTTTGCGCTAAAAAACGTCAACATCAAGGGGTTAAATTTGGAAATATGTCAAGGGTATTTTAGTCATTAACGTTCGTGGCATAAATGTAGATATTAAACATTGAAATCAACATCAAATGCTTTTGATTGGATGTCTTAATTTACGAAATTTTTCTCCCAAATTCTTTGACCTCAATTATTTTATAATAAATTAATTAAAAAAAATTTACACCAAAATTCATAATTTTTATTCCTCTACAAATAGAGACTAATTTCATTTGATTCGGACACAGAAAAAAAATTCTCTTTTTGAATTTAAATCAAATATTTTATAACAAATTATTTATTTTTTTTTCCACCAAAAATCATTAAAAAAATTCTTCAAAAAATAGATACTACTTTCATTTGATTCGGACACAAAAAAAAATCCTCTTCTTTGAAGTGCATGTAAATATTCTAAAAAATAAATGTAGTATAAATAGGTAGTTTGAAAGAGTGAGAGAAAAAAGTGGGTTGGATTTGATGAGGGAGTGTAGTGTTTGGGAAAATAAAAATTCATTTAACACATTGTTAGTTATTTTTGAATTTTGATTTTTCTTCTCAAAATTAAATAAGTTAAATTGGAAATGATATTTATTTTTTTGTTTACAAAATTAATTACTGTTGTTCGTATACTAATAAATGATATTTATTTTTTTGTTTATTTTTTTGTTTACAAAATTAATTATTTGGTCGTTACATTGATGGAATGATGTTTTTCTGAATTGTGACATATATATATATAGTTGAAATTAAATATCTCTACATATATAGAGTTTCAATCATTCGAAATAAAAAAACAATTACTTATTTATTTATTTATTTATTTAAGTCACTATTAGATTTATACATAATATATTTTTCTTTTCAAATGATTAAGATATTTATGTACTCCTATGTATAATTGATTAAGTGGGGAAGATATATGAAATATTTTAGGGGTAAAATGAGATTACTCAGTACATATATTAAGAAGATAAAGTCTATCAGGTGATGTTTGTTTCCTTTAATTGATTGTAATAATCTTTGTTGTAAGTTAAAAGATAAAACTACTATTGATGTTTGAGTTAAGCTTTCGACGTTTGTGTAGTGTCGTCTATTATATTATTGTGAATGCAGTTGATTTGTCGTTTGATAAAAAAAATTATTAACAAAAAGTGGATATAATTTTTCAGTAATATATGTGAGATGAGAGACGCATTTGCAAATTTTAGGGAGGCAAATGAATTTGTGATAGGTGGATGGGGGTGGTCTATGGGAGGGGGAGAGATGTGAAGTTAACAATTTAATATTTTTACCTTCTTTTTATTAACATATCTCCATATTTAGAGTTGCAATCATTTAAAAGAAAACTTTATTTATTTAATTATTTAAGTCATTATTAGATTTATTCATAATTTACTTTTCTACATAGGGATAAAGTTGTAATATTTTGAATATGTTACAAAGAAATTAAAACTTTTAATTTACGAAATAAAATTTGGTGTTTACTGGGGTGGGAAAATTGAGGTTTTAAGTTGTCTAAAAAAATTGGGTTCCCTTTTCCGTTTATTATTTCTAAACTAATACGGATTGGTTTAATATATATGTATTTAATGTCTTTAAGTATTTTCCATTCAAGATGCTATTTGGTTAAGAGAAATTGTTTACAAAATCGTATTCTTTGTTGTTCTCCATGTTATTTCTCCTCTATTTACGTTAAATATCACTATCTCATATTACATTATTTAACTTTAATCGGTATTTAATTAGATATATTGTTGTACTAATTTTGGTTAGAAAAATTGTTTATATAATCGTGTTTGCTGTTGTTTTCTTTGTTATTTGCTTTCCTATATTTACGTTAAATATCAATATTTCATATTATATTTTTTAATTATAATTGATATTTGATTATATATATTGTTGTACTAATTTTGATTTAAGGTAAATTATGCTATTTTTGTGCATCGCACGGGTGTACTGCTAATTAAGGGTTATTTTCTCTTTTCTTTTTTTTTATTTTTTAAATCACCCCCTGCAGTTTCAAAAGGAAAATTTAAACTTAACATCTTTTTACACGTGTTGCACATGATTATTTAAATGGGAGAAAAGTAACCCCGTTAGTGCTAGTGATCATGGATGCAAAAATAAATTAGCTCAGTGGGTTGTATGCAAAAATAAATTAGTTTAATGTGTTGAAGAAGTTTTAGGGGAATTGCCCATTACAAACTTGTCGTTGCTCAAAGAAACTAACTCGGGGTTCAATGATCTACGACTAAGCATACACTGTTGAAAATTAAATTGAAGATTGCAAACAAATCCCTATCAACGGCGTCAAAAACTTAATGGGGGAAAAATCCCACTCGTAATAAATTATACCTCGTAAGTGCACGAGTTATCGCAGTAGTAATATGCAATAGGCAAGGGTCGAATACACATGGATTTGTGAATCAACAATTTGACTTTTAACAGTGAACAAACAAATAAAAAGAAGGGGGTTTTAGATTTGATTACTATTACTACTTAAAATAAGAAATAAATAAAGTAAGTAAATTATTACCGAACACCAAGGAAAAATGATATACGAAATGTGATTCATGTATATCGCACCAATATGTCAATCAATAAAACAATCAATTATAGTTGGGGATTCTTACTCTTTAGTAAAATTGGGCGTTCACACGTCCACAATTTAATGTTCTATAAATATTAGGTTTTCTGCAAATTTCACTTAATATTCAAGAATTCATTACACCCTAGGATTAAGAACCTATAATTTTGGTTTGTAATCACTTGTCGAAATCTTGATTATATTCATTCAAAAGTTTGACAATTGTATGAATCGAACAATCACTTGTCAATCACACAAACCAATTTAGTTTAAAAACCAATCACATCTACACATGTGATTGTAGTTTAGAAAACTGAGATGAGGAATACTTTTGATAAACCCAACCTTTGATTGATCACAAGATTAATTAAGACATGAGGAATTGATACACATTACCTCCATTCCATAGAATAAGAAATTTAACCTCGCATGTTCATGAAGAATATCAATAAACCTTCAATAAATTGAATAAATCTTCAAAGAAATTCTTGAATAAAACCTTGTAGATCTTGTTTACAACTAAAGAATAAAGTTATTAGAAGGTAAGAGATATAAAACTATGGCTATAGGTGATGCCACAAGAAATGTGTTGAATCAGCCTACGTCCAGCAATCAGGACTGATCTCCTAACTTTTGACCTGAAACAAAAAACCCACGACTAGCCAAAATGGTCTCCGGCTTAAACCCTCGGGCGTGAGAGTAAGTATGGTGTATGAGCGTATAAATTATAATGAACAATATGTATTTAGAATAACAAATAGCAATTACCTTTCCACCGTTGATGTTGTGAAGTATTTATAGGCTTTGATAGGAGTTATAATTGTAGTAGGATTATATAAAATCCCTAGAATCGTGGAAACAATCGTGTACGTAAATAACTCCTGATTTGTAGAAATTCGGTTATATATGGAAAGAATTGTAGATGCGTTAAGACTCTGTAGGTCGACGTACGCCTTGTAGGTCGAGGTCACCTGCATGGGTCCAGGTCGACCTGACTGAATGATATAGCCGAATAATACCCGTATAAGATATGGATCGTATGTCGGATAAAGCTAGGTCGGGACCAAGAAGGTCGGACAATGAGCTAGGTCGACTGATCTTTGCTGTTGGGCCTTGTAATAATAATTGGGTCGACCCACTGAGGATGTGGCGGCAATAACGATTGAATAGTTGGGTTTTGTATGTTGGGCCTAGTCCGTAACTTTTATTCCATTCAGTGGCCCCCAACTTTTTGAGTTGAATCTGTCGACCAGGAAGTTATGAAAATTTTGTTGAAAAATGTCCACATAGGTCGTAGATAGATGCTCGAACTGCTAGATGGTCGACCAAGATGACGTGGCTCAATCTCGACCATTAACTGTTTTGACGACCAGATCTGTGGAAGCGCCGTAATTCCGTAATGATTACTCCGTTTGACGTTTGGATAACCGCCTTGGAAACCGTTTTTGGCATTAATTGGGAGGAATAACCGTTGTATTCCCTAAACCTTCCCAATTCAGGAAAGGATTAGAAGTGGGTATAAAAGGAAAATCCTTTTTCTTTTTGATTTTTTACAAACCCCCAATTCTCAGGCATATAGCAAGAAAAAAAAAAGGCAAGAACAGATTTCTGATTTCCCAGGCGCATTCAATCTCTTTGGTTTGTTTTCGAAACCCATCTTCACCGATTTAACCAAGGTACCCTCCGATTTCTCTATCTTTAGCTTCATTACGAGCTTTCTTCAATTTCTGTCATGGCTAGGACCTTTAGTTGTGAACATGGGGTTTGGTATGGGTATTGCACCGTCAATTGTAGGGTATATAAGTACACAGGTGGGGTATGGAAGGATATGACCATGGAGGAGTGTATTTCCATTTTGACTAGGTGGGGTTTAAGCTTTTAGCGAGCTAGACATTCCCGTAGGAGAAAATCTGGGTGACTTAGAAGTAGACGACCAAAGAGTTGTTTCTTTTCATCTTTTCCATGAGCTGCTCGACCATTTAGTCATGTTCTACGTTAGGGGGCCTAATAAACCTTCCTTCCTTAGAGATAGAAAAGGTTTTCCAGGGAAATCTAGGTCGCCCTTAGGTAGGTCACTTGAGTCTGTAATTAGGACTGATTCCCCTCTTTCTTCCTGCTCTTCAGATATGTCGAATCAAGAACAGACAGTGGCCTCTGCTTCGACGAGCTCTCACTCCACAAATATCGTTGATGCCTTCTGCTCGTCGGTCGTCCCCGGCCGTAGTGAGAGGGGATATGTGGCCCCCAAGCCATTAATTGGGAAGAAGGCTTCTGAATCCAGGCTCAAGCTTTTGCATGAACATTATGAGGTCGACAGGGAGGAGTTCAGGTTGACCCACCAAACGGCCAAACAATTTGATGCCCTCAATTGGTTGGACAAGACTAGGAACCCGACAAGAGTGACCTTCTACGGCCAATTCGAGGTCGGGCTACGACTCCCTCTAGATCCGTTCATCTGTGAATTCCTGGAATGTATGGCGGCTGTACCCTTGCAGTTAGGAGCCAACTCGGTGAGGGTGCTCGTCTGCTTTGCTATGATTTGCAGGTTCCTCGATTTTGAGCCATGCGTGCATGTTTTAGGGAGTTTTTCAAGGTTGTAGTAGATAAGAGAACCCACGGGATTAGTACCCCGACCAAAAAGAATGCCCCCAAACTACTCATAAACCTGCCCGACAAAGTAGTGGGATGGAACACCCACGTGATATTGGTTGATAGTAGGAAGGGATGGGAGTTTCCTTTGCCCGATGATACTTTTGAAGCGATGAAAGAAGATTACTCGGTCCCTGAATGGAGTAAGGAGCTGATTCGTAGATTGACGTTGGTAGCTCGGAGGGGCACCGTTAACTGGGTCGCCCTACAGATAGATAAAAATTGTTTCATCCAGGTCGGCATGATGTTGGGGGGAGATGGAGAAGTAGCCCCCTTGGCCTTAATAGTGAGGAGCCTTAGGTATCCAGATTGAGTTACCCATGCCTTATGAAGATTTGAAGATCAATGCCATTTTTGCAAGAAAACCCCCGACCATTGTAAAACAAATGGAGAGCTCGTTGGTGGTAAATTGTTGTCTCACTTCCTTTTTACTCGTAATTTTTTGTTTACTCGTCAATATCTTGCTCGAACATCTCTTGCTAACTGCTCCTTTTCTTGTCTATGTAGTACTTACCTCTGAACAACAGGCAAACATGAATCGCATCGTGGGCGTATCCGACCAACGAAAAAGCAAGTGAGCCCATAGGAAGGCTAATGCTCGTGCGAGCAGGGAGAAGGAGGCTGCTGATCACCAAAAATTGCTCCCCAAGGTTGGTACGGGGACGATCCCTATAGATGGGTCAGGACCCTTCCAACTGATAGACGAGGCCCCTATCGATCAAACAGAGGAGGTTGAGGTTGAAGCTTCCTCAGAGAAGACGTTAGAGTCCAGCCCTATATTAGAACCGACTAGGTCTATCCCCTCTAATGTTGTCGATCTAGATGCTGACGAGCTAACCAATTCCCTTCTGTTGATGCAGTCCCTTACTTTTGTCGAGCAAGCTAAGTGTGGCTGGAGGGCTGCCATAGAGCGAGAAAGAGTTGCTACAGCTGCTTATGCCCGGAAGTCCGGTGAGATCGACGAGCTTAAAGAGAAGATTGGGGATCCGGATGCAGGTTATAATGTTTTGAAGCTCGTGAAAGATGCTGAAGTGGGTGACAGGGACAAGCCCCTGGTGGACCTTAGGGAGGCTAAGGAGGAGAACGCCTTGCTGAAGGGGGAGATCGATGCTGCTAAGCCCGACAAGTCCCAGTTGGAGAAAGACAACAAAGAGCTAGCCAAGATGCTCCAGGAGAGTAACGAGCGTCTTCGAAAGATGTATGAGGATCAGCTCGCAGCTCGCAGCTCGCAGCTCGCAGATTTACAAAAATGGGAAGAAGAAGCCCTGATTAGGGAGAAGGTTGATGTCGAAGATTTCAAGAACGGCGACGAATGTTACAATATTATCGTTGATCGAGCAAAAGACTTTTATGACGTAGGTCGTCGTCATATGGCTCGTCGAGCCATAGTAGATCCCACTGCCGAAGTATCCTTAGAATAGCTGGCCAGATGGGCGTCCGAGGAGCAATATGACAATGAAGCCCGTGGTGGCCACTCATTCGTTCCTTATAATAATAACGATCTAGCCCTGATAGCTCAGCAAGATCAGGAAGACGGTTGTGAGCCTTAGGTCGCCCCTCCTATTGAAGAGAGAAACTTCAGCGTAATTCTCCAGGAATTTTTTGATGCAGTGGTGATGGAGGAGGACGAAGATGAGGAGGTCGCCAAGGACCAGCAGGATCAAGCTGTTGACGATCAAGCTATTTAATTTTTGTTTGGTTGATGCAATGAACAAGTTCCAAAACACTTCTCTTTTTGATTTATGTAATCCATGCCTTGGCCCAGTTTGGGAGGCATTTAACTTGTAATATTTATTTGTGCAAGTTCTAGCCCGCTTTGGGGAACCTGCTTTTCAATACTAGTTGATTTTTATGAATCTCTTTGCCTCGATCCATACTTGTATTTATTTGTTGAACTAGATTGAATGATGAACGAAACTGACACAAGTTTTTGGTCGGCCCAGTTTAAGTACGTAGTCGACTTAACACTTTAGTCGAGTTTGTTAGAACGTGATCGACTTAGAATCGGATCTGTTAGAACGAGATCGACTAAGAGTCGGATCTGTTAGAAGAACAAGATTGACTTAAGTCTTCAGTCGGACCTGTTTACGAACGATGTCGACTTAGGACCTCAGTCGAACCTGTTAGAACGAGGTTGACTAAGAGTCGGATCTGTTAGAGGAACGAGATTGACTAAGAGTTGAATCTATTAGAACGAAATCGACTAAGAGTCAGACCTGTTAGAGGAACGAGATTGACTAAGAGTCAAATATGTTAGAACGAGATCGACTAAGAGTCGGACCTGTTAGAGGAACGAGGTTGACTAAGATTTGAATATGTTAGAACGAGGTCAACTAAGAGTCGGACCTGTTAGAGGAACGAGATTGACTAAGAGTCGAATATATTGAAGATCATTTTTTTGGTTGACTAAGAGTCGGACCTGATTTGAATGAAGAATAAAAGTAATATAACTCGTTTGAATAGAACTGCCGTTTTATTGATGTAGTAGATCGGTTACATAGAAAAACAGAATGCTGTAACTTAAAAGTAATACTTAAATAAGGTGGCTAGCATGCCACGGATGTTTCAACTCGTCACCCTCTGGATGGCCGATCATGTAGGTGCCCTCTTTGATAACTCGGGTAACGATGTAAGGACCTTCCCAGTTAGGAGATAATTTGTTCTGCTCTGCTTTCCTTCCTGTTACCTCGATCTTCCTCAGCACGTAGTCCCCCACATTAAACGACCTCTTCTTGACTTTCTTGTCGCAGTAGCCCTTGGTTTTCTGCTTATAGTTGACCATTCTTAGTTGAGCTGTAGCCCGTTTATCGTCGAGCAAATTCAAATCGAGCAATCTATTGATGTCGTTCTGATTGTGATCAAAGAAGACTACCCTTGTTGTAGGAGCCTGTAGCTCAGCGGGTGCCATGGCCTCTGATCCAAAAGTAAGGGCGAATGGGGTTTCACCTGTAGGCCCCCGGGTGGTTGTGCGGACTGCCCAAAGAGCAATGGGAAGTTCGTCCAACCATCTTCCGGCTCGACCAACCAAGCCCATTTTAAGTGCAGATAGGACTAGTTTGTTTGATGCTTCCGCCTGCCCGTTACCCTGAAGATACGCGACTGACGACTTCCAATGCTTGACGCCCAATCTGTTCATCTCTGCTTCGAAGTCTGTGGAGAAGTTTAGCCTGTTATCTGACATAATAGCTCGCGGAATCCCAAAACGGCACCAAATATAGTCACGGAAGAAGTTGATGGCATTCTCCTCCGTAATTTTGGCTAAAGGCTTGGCTTCAATCCACTTGGTGAAGTAATCGATTGCTACGATCACGTACTTATAGTTTGCCCGGGTGGGTGGGAAGGGACCAATCAAATCGACTCCCCACATGCTAAAAGGCCAGACTGCGACCACTGGAGTTTGCTAAGTCGTAGGCAGTTTGGGTATGTCGGCAAATCTCTGGCATTTGTCGCATTGCTGAACAAAATCATGAGTGTCTGGTCTCAAGTGAGGCCAATAGTAACCCAAAGTGATCAGTTTGTCGGCCAAAGTTCTGGCCCCCGAGTGTCCACCACATACTCCACAATGTACCTCGTGCAAAAGCTGAGTAACCTCCATGGGGTGCACGCACCTTAATAACGGCTTTGTGAAAGACCTTCTGAATAGTGCATCTCCATGTATGACATACCTCGGAGCTTTCTTCTTGATTGCTCGAGCTGCTTGCTCGTCAGCGGGTAGCTCGCCCTTTTCTATGTAGTCTTTTATTTCTTCGATCCAGCACTTAGTATTAATCTAGCCGCCCCTAGTGTCATCAACCGAGCATAAAATCTGAACCCTTTCGTATGCTGGATGCTCTAGGTAGGAAATCGGCTCTCCATGCTGTTCGTCCGACGTGGCGAACTTTGAGAGTAGGTCGACCAACTCATTATCTCCTCGACCTACCCTTTGTATCTCCCAAAATTCCAAGTCTTTGACTAACTCCTTCACTAGGTCGCAGTATTTGACTAGGGTAGGGTTCATCACTTCATATTCCCTTCTGACTTGATTCACGATTAACTGAGAATCACAATAGGCCATGACTTTAGTCGCCCCAAAACACTTGGCATACTCAATAGCTGCGACCAAGGCCTCATACTCGGCCTGGTCGTTGGAAGCCTCAAACTTGAACCTCTGTGCTTCCACAAAAACTTTGCCTGTCTCTGGCTCGACTAGAACAATCCCAGCTCCACTTACATTCTTGGTTGCCGACCCATCAGAATAGACCTTCCAGCAATCGTCGGGCAAACTTACTACGGGCTGACTTGCAGGTTCCTTTCCCTTCGCACTCTCCTTTGGGGCTCTTACTTCGCTATCTTCCTTGGTGAACGTAAAGCTCGACCAAGAAGTCTACCAAATGTTGAGCTTTCAACGTCTTTCGAGGCCTATACTCAATGTCGAACTCTGTTAGTTCTATTGACCAATTGAGTAGTCGGCCTGAACTTTCTGGCTTGTGCAAAATCTTCCTCAGGGTGAGCGTTAGTTAACACAACAACAGGGTGAGCCAAGAAGTAAGCTCGTAACTTCCTGGATGCAACGACCAAGGCGTAGGCCACCTTTTCTGCATTAAAATACATGCCCTCTACGTCGGATAGGGCCCTGCTTACATAATAAACAGGCTTCTGAAGCCCCCCTTCTTCTCTAACTAGCACAGCTGCCACAACTTGTTCGCCAACTGATAGGTATACTAACAAAGTTTCCCCCACGACCGGGCTGCTCAGTAAAGGAGGAGAGGCAAGATACTCCTTAAGTTGCTAGAACGACGATGAACATCCGGCCGTCCATTCAAAGTTTTTCGTCCCCTTAAAGATTTGAAGAAGGTGAGAGACCTCTCCGCTAATTTGGCAATAAAGACCTAGGGCTGCCACCCTACCATTTAGTCGCTGCATTTCTTTAATACACGTAGGCTCCTTCATGTCGACCAGAGCCTTGATCTTCTCGGGATTGGCTTCAATACCTCTTTGAGAGACCATGAAACCCAGAAACTTCCCTGATGCTACCCCAAATACGCACTTGCTAGGATTGAGTTTCATGTCGTTTGCCCGCAAATTGGCGAACGTTTCTTTAGGTCGACTACGTGACGTCCAACCTTTGTTTTGATGACCATATCGTCGACGTAGACCTCTATGTTTCGGCCAATTTGGTTGCAAAGACCTTGTTGACCATTCTCTGGTAGGTAGCTCCAGCATTCTTCAGCCCGAAGGGCATCATGTTGTAGCAATATATACCTCCGGCAGCTTGGAAGGCAGTCTTTACTATGTCATCCTAATGCATCTTTATCTGATGGTAGCGCGAATATGCATCGAGGAAACTCATAGTAGTGTGTCCAACTAAATAATCCACAAGTTTGTCAATCTGTGGAAGTGGGTACCTATCCTTCGGGCAAGCTAGATTGAGGTTGGTGAAGTTGACACACATACGCCACTTGCCAATTGGCTTTTTTCACCATCACCACGTTTGCCAACCAGGTGGTATGAGAAGTCTCCTTGATGATACCTGCACTTAAAAGTTTGTTTACCTCAAGTTTTATTGCCTCTTCATTGTCACGAGCAAAACTTCGCAGCCTCTGCTCCTTAGGTTTGACGGTCGGATTAACTTCCAGCCTATGAACGACGACCTCCTCCTTGATCCCCCTCATGTCTTCTACTCGCCAAGCAAAGACATCCGTGCTTTCTTTCAGCGGCTCGACTATTTTTGCTCTCTCTTCAGCTGACAGTTGTCTTTCAACTTGAATTTTTTGGTCGGGATAGGAAGGATTGGTTATCACTGCCTCTAGCTCGTCCACGGGCTCTAGCTCCGGACCATCTCTGAACTGCAGGGTCTCGATGATAATTTCACGAACCCCTTGTTTTTCCTTGGCCCCCAAGTGTGAAGCCTCTTCAACAATCATATCATCCAATTCAGCTGCAATCTCCCCCGTGCTGGCCCCCGAGTTTTGGTCGATCTGTAAGCTTAGCTTGCCTATGATGACTTGGTCGACCATAACTGTATCTGTTTCGACCATAGTGTTTAGAGAGGGATGTGTCGACTCGACCATGACATGGTCATGTGAGTGATAGGTCGCCTCATCAACACAGGTGATTGTAGATAGCCTTGATGTTGTGGTGACAGATTTTGAAAGTTTCCAGCTTGCCTCGGGTGTTTCAATTTCTAGTTCCCTCTTCTTTCTTGTTCGGAGGACGTGATCAAGATAAGCTCGGGATGTACTCAGAACGCAACCTACTCCAGCTAAGGTAGGGAACTTGACCCGCTGATGGGGGATAGAGGTCACCATTCCTAGTGCGACCTGGCCAGGAATACCCAAGATAGCAGCATAATCACTTATCACATCTATAACAATGAAAGTTACCTTAGCCACAACCCTGAAAGGGTGCTGTCCGATGTCGACCTCTAGCTCGATATGCCCTTTGGCTTCCACCCTATGATTGGTAAAGCCCTCAAGCCGATCATCGTAGGGCGACAATCTTTCCTTCGTCAGTCCCATTTCTTTGAAAGTTCTGTAGTAGAGGATGTCCTTGCAAGCCCCTGTATCTACCAGTAATCTAATCTGCTCGTCGTACAACCATCTATTAACCCCAGAATTACCAGAACTTGCTACCTGGCTGCCATGTTGGTAGCTAACTCGTCAGGGTAGAAACTGATGACGACTTCTTTGATGTAGCTCCTAGGTGGCACGTACGGGTCTTTGGTGAGCTGAAATTTTTTGTGTTTCAGAACGGTGTTGCTAGTTTGTTCGGTGATTACCCCCAAATCCAACCGAGGCTGCCTTGGTTCAGGTATACCTCCTGCAGCTCGCTCACCTCCGCTAGGTCGAGGTCCCTTCACAAACCTATCCAGCTTGCCACAGTCGACCCATTTTTGTATGATCCGCTTCAGACTCGTGCACTCCTCTGTAGTATGACCCGTATCTTTGTGGAACTCGCAATTCAGATAGTTTAGCTATTGTGTGCTATCAGTGCCATCCCAATGTGACAGCTCCTCTGATCACACGATTTATTGGACTATTGGAATCCAAAATAACACATGATCCTTTTTCCTTAGGATTCCTTCCACTATCACTTTTCCCAAATTAATAGTTGACATTTGAGAGACCTGTGTAAAATTGGAATTACAGTGGTACTCGTATTATATTCTTTGGCTTTAGTCTAATCATGAAAATCATGCTTCCTTGTTAGTGACTACATTCCTGGTTCAACTATGATGTGTTGCAGTTGTTGCACTCAAATATCACCCCACTCCTCACTCTATTCCCCCTTCTCCTTACTAACCTCCCCCCCCCCCATTAACATTTCCTCTTCCTTACCTTTCTACACACAACATGCAATTTCAACAGTCAGTGCTGGTGGAATTTGTGGTGCTGGTTTTTCTTTCTTTGTTTGTCCATGAAAATGATCAGCTGCAGACACAACAAGAGAGCTTGGAACCATGAACAACAACTCATCAACAGAGCTCCAACCATACCAACAACAACAACAACAACAACAACAACAACAACAACAACAACAACAACAGCAACAACAACAACAACAACAACAACAACAACAACGGCAGCACTGAGTTTTGCTGAAGATTTTGAAGACGGAGAATGAATGGAGGTTTTGGTTTGAACATAAGGTTCAAATAAGTTTGTGAGGCAAGCATTCTTTTGCTTCCTCCCATGAAATTTGGGAGGAATTCTTGACATTGTTATTGATAATATTAAGGTTTTGGTTTGAACATGAGTTTTGCTGAAGATTAAGGTTTTAATATCTCTCGAGGAATTCTTGACAATGTTATTGATAATATTACTAATGGGATATCAATTACGGTTTTCAAAATTTATGATGATAATTAGATTTCGTGTTTTTTTTTTTGGTCAAGGTTCAGTAAAGTTGACTTAAAAAAATCAAAATGTTTTTTTTTTTCTTTTTGGACAGTGGAGTACTTTCTTAGTGATAAATTTGAACCCACAAGCTCACTATCCCATATGCGGTACAATTCAAATATAAAATGCATAAAAACAGAGAATCTGATTGGAAAATATCAAGAAAATATTGAATGGTGTGCTTATATCATTGAGCCTACAAAATTTGTTCTTATTCATTGGACTTATATTTAGGAGTTAACTTCATGATTGAAGAATCAAGACACAGGGAGTAGTACTTTCATTGTGATTCCAGGCTTCCAGCCCTGTACTTTGTATTAAAAATTTCTAAAATTTGAATTCATTTCTACTATATCGACAAGTTTGTAATAATAAATTACCTGAATGTTATTCCATTTGAAGCTGTTGTAGTCGGCCTTCTTGGTATTCCACACCTCTAACTGTAATTCTTTGTCGTTTCTCCCCATTGTACTCTTGTGGTGAGATGATAACGCGGAAAATATGTGGGACCCATGAAGCTTGTTTTAGTTTTGTTTGGTAAGGACTTCCTTCTCCCTCCTGCAATTTATACAAAAGTGTGTATGCTCACCTCATTCTCGTCAACTCTTCTACCTCTTCAGTGTTGCAGCCCTGTGTACAGCCAGAAAATGCTAACATGTCCATTTCATATCTGAGATGAAGGACTAGGAAAGGCCCATTTTGCCTTAAAAGTTTAATAACTCTTTTCCCCAACTCCTCTATTAGTGAATCTCAATGCACCGAAATTTACTCGGCAACGTAGCTTCTGGATTTCAAGTTGCTGACCATTATTGGCAAGTCGAGCATCAGTTCTATTCAAATGAACAACTTTATACTTCTGTATCAAAGGTAGAATCTGCATGCAAAAGTACAAAGTTCGAATGTTAATTATATATCTCTCAATCATGAAGTCGTCCAAGGAAAAAGTCTATCAACAACCAACCTAGTTTTGATAATAAGAAATATCTGACCAACTAATGGGTGGCATTGAATAGACCATTCCTAGTTCCACTCTCCTCTTGAGTCTAGGAGGAAGCTCTTTCAGAATCCTAACCTCATCTCTCAAGGATGTGATGAAATGATCAACATCAAAAATGTCTTGGAACTCACTGCCATTTCAAAGTAGGTAATACATTAGAGAATCAATGAATCAAATGTGCATCTGAGAAACTCAGATTATCATAAATTCTGTAGGGACTTTGGATGTAAGAACCATAAAAAGACACACCTTGGATCAGCCCAGAAAGAAGTTTTATCCAACTCAGGAACTATAAGAGAGTGACATTTAGATATCTAGCAATTGCAACCATATCGCATATCTGCGAGGCAATATTGAAACAAATAATCAACAGAAGCAACAGAAGCAACAGATATATAAAGAAATAGAGTGGTTGTCAGTTAACTGAATGGAGTGCTATATTTGTGCCTTCATCACAAAGCAAACAACACTCACCGCTGCCCGCATTTGATTAAGCCCTCCATTACATGAAACCATCAAGTAACCATTGTTCTTGTAAACCCCTACAATTGCAACAGAGATTTTCAAAACATAACATTAGAAACTCTGAATCAGCCAAGTAGAAGGTCACTAAAAAGGGAAGTAGTGTAAGGAAACAATTCCATAACTAGAAACAGCAAAAATGGGGGAAGTGGGTGAGATAAATGTTATGCTGCAACACATCTAGACACTAAAATAAGATAGAAGATAATTTAAGTTTTATGTAATCCAAAAAGGAAAGATTATACATGAACAACACGGAAATGAAGGGGAATTTTCTAGAGACCCTCAATTCTATCCTCCATTATCAAGTCCTCCAACAACAAAGGGGTATGATACAAGAAGGTAAAGAGTGATGATTTTAAGCATTCAATCATCCTCTGTGAAATAAAGAATACTGATGACAATAGCAATTGGGCAGATTAATTAGCAATAACTATAAGGGAACACAAAATTCAATTAAAATTAGCAGATAAAAGAATTGCTAGTAAGACTCACTCTTTGGAGGGAGAACACGGGTAGGAAAAAGGGGTTGCAATTGGGCATCCAAAGCAGCAACATCAGAAGAATCATGAGTGAAACAAGAAGGCCAACCTTTCAAAACCCTAGGAACCCATAAATCACCCAATGCTGTCAATTGTACCAAGCAAGTCCATAACAATACCGTTGTCGTTGCCCTAATTATCCACAGCTTCATCTTCGATCTCGAAACCATTGTACTATTCAACTTCTCAACTTTACTCTCTCTAAAACTCTTCAATCCCATCTTCCCCCACTTCCTCCTCTCTCTCTCCTCACTTCTTTCTCTCTCTACCTTGCACATATCCCCCCATACATCAACAATCCAACCCACCCCTCTAACCCTAATCTGTTCAAAATTGGAAACAATAGGCACCGATTTTGACAATGCGGGATCAATAAAACAACAGAAAATGTCCTTGATTAAGAACAAAATTCACAAGAAAATCAGAGCGAGAAATCGAGAGCCCAAGCTTCGCAATCGCCGGTTCGCAGGCGCAGCCACGGATGTCGACGGCGACGACGGTATGTTTCTCTCTTTCTTTTCTTGCCCCGTTCTTTTCTTTCTCTCTCTACGTTTTCTTTTTCGTTTCTCTATCTTCTTGCCCCCGTTGTTTTCTTTCTCTCTCTGCTTTTCTTTTCTTTTCTTTTTTTTTTTTTTTTTTTCCACCAGACGAAATAAACGTAAATAACCTTACTTACTTAGGAAGCTTATAGTAGCTTAGCGCTTTATTTAGGAAGCGTATAGCGTTTCCTAAGATAGCGCTTTCTTAATACTCCCTCCGTCCCACCTCACCTGACACCCTTGAGGTGGGCACGGGAACTAAAAAAAAAGAATAAAATAAAAAAAATGTGTGGTAGAAAATGAAGAGAGAGAATGAGTGGGGTAAATAGTAGTGTTGGTTGAATAAATTGAGTGGTGAAAAATGAAGAGAGAGAATGAGTGGTGGGGTAGAGTGAATATAAAATTATAAAAAGTATGTTATTTTGGGAAGTGGCAAGTGAGCTGGGACGGCCCAAAATGGAAATAAGTGTCAAGTGAGGTCGGACGGAGGGAGTATGTGTTATGTTAGTTAAAAAAAAAAAAAAAATTGGCCTTATTTATTAAATTTAAAGATGTGAATGCGTTATGTAAGTGTACACCTTAGATAGCGCTTTTTTTAAAAAGCGTGCGTTTCCTAAGCTCCAATCTGTACTAGTGATAGGAGCTTGGAGAGTTGAGGCATTTTCTGTGTCTAGAGATTGAGTATACCAATGATAATGATGGATTGTTCATGTGCTAGCAAAAATATGCTCGAAATTTGTTGGAGAAGTTTCGAATGTTGGAGTGCAAGGCAATGAAACCTCCAATGGAGGTTAATAAGAAGCTTTGTTCAGCCAAAGGTCACGATCTTGTGGATGGTATTGCTTATAGAAAGTTGGTTGGTAGCTTGATTTATCTTACCTTGACTCGGCCAGATATATCAACTGATGGAGGATCTTCGGCAACCAATTAATCTTCACTTAGAGTTGAATCGTGATAATCAGTCAGCCATATGCTTGGCCGAGAACCCTATGTTTCACTCAAGGACCAAACATGTTGAGGTACACTATCACTTTCTACGGGACAAGTACATTTATTACTGCCTTATCAGGATGTCGTCTTTGTCGAGTATAAAAAGAGGGTGATATCTCCACTTGAAGTGAAGCAATCCACTTGAAGCGAATGATGCAGGGCAGAAGACATCAATAAAAAACAGGGGCAACCGTCTTGGAAGAGAGGCGGGCGCCTCACCGTAGGCCAGGCGGGCGCCTGGAGAACAGCCAGGCGAAACTTCAGCGGCAACAGAAACAGGCCGGGCTTCAGTGTGGCTGAGTTTTGGGCTTTAAATTTTAGGGTTTTAATGTTTTAATGAATTATTAATTAAGGGTGTTTTAGTCTTTTCAATTAAAAAGTGTTCTAGGATTTTCATTATGATTTTCTTAGAATTAGTATTTAAATATTGTTAGGGCTTTTGTTTTGAGGCAGACTTTGATTATATGAAATAGAAAAGAAAGCTTGAAGCTTTCAATTATTGTTTCTTGTTTATCGTTCGGTATTTCTAATCTCTATCCTTCCATTTGGCATTATTTGATATCAGAGCGCCTGGCGCGTGTATCAATGGCTGAACGAAGACGCGTTGGTCGTGGTGGATGAGGTGGTCGATGGAGCAACGGTGCAGCGGAGCCCCAAGAAGATGACCATCATCGCAAACGAAGCCGTCGCAATATCGAGATGGATGAGATACGAAGACAAATTCAAATACTCCAGAACCGCATGAATCGCGTGGTGCTTCCAGCGAAGAAGGGTTTAGATCCGGTTGTTCCAGCCGAGAATATGGAGTATCAAGAGGGGATGGATTCCTTCGCCCAAAATCATGAATATCATGACAGGTGTGCGGCTGGCCCTTCTTGGGATGTCGATGTGAGGATCGAAATTCCGGAAAAGGAAGGTAAAGCAAATCCTGATGATTTTCTTGATTCTTGGATTGATACTGTTGGGTTTAAAGAGGGTTTTTTTGTCGAATCTTCAAGTCAAGAAAATCTTGTTGATTGATTAAAACCCCCTCTTTTTGATTCAAATCCTGGAGATTTGATTGATTCGTGTATTGATATTGTTGGTTTTAAAGAGGGTTCTTTGTTCGAATCTTCAAGTCAAGAAAATCTTGTTGATTGGTCCAAACTACCTATGTTTGATGGGTGTCGTTATGTTCCTCAAGCGATGACATCCGTCAGATAAGGAGACCGAGGAAGTATTTGCTAATCAAGGGGCAACCTTGGTGTGGACGTTTGAAGCGGTTACCGTTGATCATCGGTACACAGATCCGTTTGACACGTATTCTCCCCGTTCTTCTGTTCGATGCATTATTCAGAAATTGATTATTGAGTTTTTCGTATCAATGCATTGGGTTGATTGGATGGATGCTGTCACAAGGGCAATGAAGTTTAGAGTTCATCAAGGGCATCAAATTCCTTTTGCGGATGGAGTTCAGATTTTTCGGGGTATCGTGGTGTTCATATTGAGAATATTGACTCGAGGACGAGTCTTTTCTAAGCTGGGGAGGATGATGCAGGGCAGAAGACAGCAACAGAAAACAGGGGCAGCCGTCTGGAAGATAGACGGGCGCCTCACCGTAGGCCAGGCGGGCGCCTGGAGAACAGCCAGGCGAAACTTCAGCGGCAACAGAAACAGGCCGGGCTTCAGTGTGGCTGAGTTTTGGGCTTTAAGTTTTAGGGTTTTAATGTTTTAATGAATTGTTAATTAAGGGTGTTTTAGTCTTTTCAATTAAAAAGTGTTCTAGGGTTTTCATTAGGGTTTTCTTAGAATTAGTATTTAAACATTGTTAGAGCTTTTGTTTTGAGGCAGACTTTGATTATATGAAAGAAAAGAAAAGCTTGAAGCTTTCAATTATTGTTTTTTGTTTATCGTTCGATCATTCTAATCTCTATCCTTCCATTCGGCATTAGCGAAGTGGAGCAATCCCGTCCTCCTTAAAATAGTTCATTGTCAAGACCAAGTGTTCTGTTCAAAAGTGTCCAAGACGCTGTTGTGAGTCTTATATCATCTTGTAATTGCAGTCTCGACGCCGATCATATAAGCAGATAAAAACTTAAGTATCAATAATAATATGAAGAAATCAAGAAAAAACTTAAGTTCAATATAACATGAAGAAATCAAGTAAAAACTTAAGTTCAATAATAACATGAAGGAATCAAGTTTATTTTACCCGGAACACTATTATATCAGGTGCAGACACAACGCATGCACGAGGCTGAATGGCTGATGCTATGGTACACAAGAAACAAATGTGCTTCCCATTTAGCGCAGATAAAATGTCGTACTTGTTGATTTTTGACCCTTTTCGCTTTAATGAATTCATTAATGCGTTGACATGTTCTTTGCAAAAAAATCGACACAAACACATACACACATGCATGTAGGCACAAACACACTAGCGTATGAAACATTTGCCCTAAACAGATTCAACATAAAAGATAGGATTCTTACTTAACCAAGAAGAATAACTGAAATGAAGTTACGTAAAAGCTTGATTTAGCCCTTAATAAAGTACAATCAACAAATAAACGAAATGAAAGATTGATCATTTTACAAATTATTCTCTTCCTCCGAAACTAAAAGGGAATTTGGTGGCCGCCTTATAGAAGAGATGGAAAAGGAGGAATACTCTGTGGATGGCTAAAGAAATTGTTAGGATCAACTTTACTCTTCACTCGAACCAGTCTCTCAAAATTATCACCAAAATATCTTCTACCCCAAACGCTTGCTTCCGCGTAGCTTTTGCTGCTAACTCCCAAGTCAAGATCTAGGTAGTTTATGTATGCACTTCTTGGAGAACTAGAAACATAACGACCCAAGTAACTATACACACTTCTCATCCAGTTAATTCGTTTGTTAACGGATGCTGGTTTTTCCATGTCCAAATTAGCCCATTCAAGAAGCACGTACAAGTTTCCAGCTCTATGAGGGAATGGAGTGGCTGACTCTGAAATCTCATTCATCCTTCCACCGTAAGGACTTAATATGAAATTTGGCGTCCTAACATCAATTTTGAGGAACATTCTCCATAGCCCTTCAAGTCCTTGAATAGAAATCGGCTTTTTAACAAAGTCAGATTTGCCTTTTATTGCAAACTTGGGGGTAGCAGTTCGATTAAGCAAGGTTTGAGTCGGAGCTTGACTAGAAAAGGCTGATATTACCATAGCAGATTGAACCCAACTCACTTCGGTACAATCTTCTTTCACTAAACCCAGCTCAGGGAAGCCTTCTTGCATCAAAGGAAGTAGCCTATCAATTCTACCCAAGAACACTGCATCAAATGTAATAAGAACAGTTTTCTTCCCACCGGCGCCTGAATTAACCGTTGTTAATTGAGCCCTCAAGAATAAATCTCTGTCAGCATTGGGCGCAAAAGATTGCCATTTGTGGAAAATGGTCGTAGCATTTTGTTCTAAAGTCTTGGTTTTAGCGAAAACAGTTACAGTCGCGGGAACATCCACCAAACTTAACTTCCAAGCAACAATGACCCCAAAACTCGAAGCACCACCTCCTCTAATGGCCCAAAAAAGATTTTCGCCCATAGATTTTCTATCAAGAATTTTTCCATTGACATCAATCAACCGAGCATCTATCACATGATCAGCAGCAAGGCCGTATTTTCGATTTAGGGTTCCATAACCTCCTCCACTAATGAGTCCACCAACTCCCACAGTAGACCAAGTACCTCCTGGAAAGGCGAGGGTCCTACTTTTCTGAGAGATTCTATAGTAGAGTTCTCCGAGACTTGCACCACCTTGAACCCATGCAGTTTTACTAGCAACGTCAACGCTTATTGATCTCATGCTAGTGAGGTCAAGCATGACAAATGGGTCTTTTGCAGTGGATGAAATACCCTCTAAATCGTGGCCCCCGCCTCGGATTCTAAGCTTTATTTCATGTTTCTTGGAGCAATGAATGACAGTTTGAATTTGGGATTCGTCAACTGGTGTCAGGATGAGAAAAGGTCGAGGGGTTGAAGGAGTATCAAATCTTTGATTGTTGATATTGGCTTCCCAAATAGGTGTAAAAGAAGAGTTGTTTGGGGTGTAAATTGTTCGTGAAATAGAGTTTCCAGCATGAAGAGTAAGGCAATGGCGAAATTCTTGTTGGCGATTACGATGATGATGATGTTGATGAGCTGAGGAAGTAGCCCATGCAATATTGGAAAAAAGAGTAGCCAAGGAAAAGGAAATTAAAAATAAAGTATTCATGATTTGTTGTTGTTTGATTGTCTATGGATTTTCTTGCTGTTTGCAGAAATATGATGGGAGGCCATCTATTTATAGCTTCTAAGTTTGTATGATCATGAGACCAGTTAAAAGGCAAGGTCTGTAAAAGAATGAGTCAAAAAAATATTCTGAATAAGGTTTTAGAACTGTAGTTTGGAATTCAAACTTAAATCTTTGAAAGAATGGTTCAAATGTTTCGTGGTGTCTCAAAATGTCAACTGACTGAAATACGTAGAAGCTTACGGAGATCAATACATTCCTGATGTGTGCCTGTTACTGAAAATATATGTTTGATTCGAGTTGAAAAAAAAAAACTAACAGGTAATAATGTTACGAGAAGCATTCAAGTCTCCTCTGGGAAAATTTTAATAATTGTTTGACTAAATTTTGATCCAAGTTGAAAACAACGAATGTGAAGGCAGAAATGATTTAATGATGTTATAAGAAATATTCAAGTCTCTTCTGGGAAATTATAAAGTTTTGCTTGATGAAAGTCAAGTCAGACGGACTTGGTTAACATGGTATGGATCACTGGATCCTCTTATGGTTTACTGAGTTTTTCGCCTTTTTTTTATTAAGTCAAATTTGGCAACCTAGCTAGCTTATTAATTTTAGTGTTGGCAGAAAAATGTAGACAGTGGCCGGAAAAGATTTGTTTGTACTTTGTAGTAAATTAATGAATAAAGTTTCTTTTATTTATGTAATAAGAACTAATTTCTGTTAAATAACCATGAAGTATTGATTCTTATCAAGGATTGAAGTGTCAGCTAGGTTTTTTTTTTTTTTTCGAGCGTACGAGTTACTTACGACAATATAGGAAGACTTTGAAACTCAATGATTGACCTTGTAAACAGTTGACATGCATTTAGAGACCAGTTTATATTAGTTTGAATACATGACATAGTCTTTGCAGCGTTAAGCATTATGCAGAATATTATGAATTCCGAACATAATTTATTAGCGGTAAAGTTTGACATTAGAAACAAGAGACATTGATGAGGGACCAAAAGGAGAAACCCAACATAATTAGACCGCCATGAACAAGTGGTATCCGAGCAAAGCCTAGCCACAGCCGTAGAAAAAAAAAATCAGACCAATTTGATTCAAGCTGGCTTTTCTCAGAAAGACGATAACAGCAACAACAACAACAAAATCTTATTCTTGTCGAAAGAAACATAATGAAAAATTCTATAGAATGTACTAGGTAGACGTGCAAAGGTAAAAAAAAAAATTAAAGTAATAATAATAATTATATCATCACGCAAATAGATAGCCAGAAGGCATGGAGCCGAAGAGAGTTGTTGAAGAGCCCATTAGCACACTATCAGAGATTGTTGTGCTCCGTCCCAAGCACAATGACCCAAGATAGTAATGCCGCTAAAATCAGCCACTCTAACAGGGTTGGTGCTGTAAGACCTTCCCAAATCCTTGCAGTCTCTTTTGAAGATGGTCAGGCATTGAAGAGCTTCCTGAAAGGCCCATCCTTGCGGTCTTTAGCAGCTTCAGTTAAAGCAAGGAACCTCTTGAATCCAGTGGTAGCTGCCCCTCTTACGAGTGCTGCTGCTCTTGTAAGCACATCTTCACTAGATGCAATCACTCCAGCAGAAGCTACAGCTGCACTGGTAAAGACAGGAGGAGCTGCAGAACCAGCACTTGGAGAAGGCTGCACAACTGTTGGTGGGGCTATAGGTTGTTGTTGGGTGATCCCAGAACCATGTTTGTTAAAATCATCCAGAATACTTTGCTGATCTGCCTTTTTTAGGCCCTGCATATTCCATTATCATTTAATATCAGCACAAAACTCATTAAGTAGAGGATTTTCATTGACACATTTTCTTAACAAACTTCTATCTCTTGTATGTTCATTTATTAAATATCAGCACGAAACTCATTAAGTAGAGGATTTTCATTGACACATTTTCTTAACAAACATTAAGCTAAAATAGCATATTCCGTTATCATTAAGTGTACAAGACTGAAGCAGGAAAACTACATAAGTGATACTGCTACAGCAGCTATATAAACCTCTTTTGTCAGTCAATTGTCTGAACAGCAGGATGCTTTCTTCAATCATTAAGCTAAAATAACATTATTCTATCTCTTGCATGTTCATTTATTTTTTCACCACATCTACCAATTCTTTTTATACAGATGTCATAATATGCCATAACTATTCTCACGTAGCAAACATGAGTGTCAACCATCGGTAGCCATGAAAAGGAGGGAAGAAAAAATAATGAATGGAACTGGGCGGGCATCATGGAGTGTCAAAACTCAAAGGCCAGAGACGCAAAGCAATTTTATAATTCAAGCTTTAAAATAAAAACCAATGTGGGCATTGATTGGTGCAATTAATGGGCCCGTTGGAACATGGCAAGGGCCACATCTATTGGGATGTAATTGCATGATCCGTTGGTTGTAAATGTAGTTTATGTAATAAGAAATATAGCTGCAGGATGGAGTATGAATCTGAGGTGAAAAGTATCCATGGGGAAGAGGATGGGGTGGGGAAGGGGGAGCATGTAAAACAAAAAAGCGTAGCTATAACTTTACTGGAACTCCCCAACAGACTTTGTGAAACCAAACTAAAGACTGTAAAAGTTTAAGAAATAGAGTCAAAAGAAACTAAAGATAGGTGTTTACAACCTTGAGCTCTAGTATCCGCTGAAACTCCGCATGTGTTCCCTCAGGAAGCAAAGCACGATATGTATCAGCCACGGAATCAAGAGGGGAAAGTATAACCTGTATAATTTCAAAATTATCATTTTAATACAAACTTTCACAGTACGATACTTGAACAGGCCTAGTCACCCACCTTTAAGAGGGCTTCAGCTTTGCTCATCTCACGGCTCACAAACTTTGAGTAACTAGCAGCACCCGATGTCTATTAAGAGAAAAGGATTTAATGACATTATGCAAAGCAGATGAAAATAAAGTCAAGTGCTATTCAATATGAGAGACATGTTTATCTACTTGTGTAACGATCAAAACGTGGTCATTGTGCCTTGTATCGCTTGAATTGTTGGAAACCGTATCTTAGTCGTAGCCGATTAGTATGATGATTACCTAGAGTGCAAGCCCTTATGCTAATCTCTGTTAAAATTGGAATTCATTCATCCTCATCTTTTCTTCGACTGGTATATGTTCATTGATTGGTGCCGCAGTTTTTCAATTTGATCAACCATTAAGACTTTTTCCACGCCTTCATGTCACATTAAGCGACCACAAATTCTTTCATATTCCTTAACAATACGGGGAAATTGCATTTTGGACCCCAAATTTTAAGGGGTGTTCCTAAGTTAGGCCCTATTCTATCACTATTTACAATTTAGGCCCCAAAGCTGTCAAATGGTTTGCATTTTAGGCTTTTTAACTAGTTTTGTTAGAAAATCCCGTTAAATGATCACGTGCAAGTCACGTGTCAATTAACAGCGGATGTTTTTTAACAAAAATTCTTTTATTCTTGTTTTAATGCAAATTGATTAAATAAATAGCCAAAATAGAAATTCAAAATTAAACACTCTTCTCTAACCGTATATCCCATTTTTATGTTTCAATTTCAGTGCTTCTTCCCAATTTTCCCCAACCCGTCGCCCCCCACACCCGCCCCTCCTCCATCGTTCCCCACCCCCGCCGTCCTACGCCATCTCTCTCCTTCCAGTCCTTCTGCCTCTCTTTTCCGTTGTGTGCCTCTTCACCTCAATACTCCGTTGAAGGCACTACGTCGTTGAATCAGTGTCGTCTTTTCCTCATCTTCCTTCCCTTACTATGGCGACTACAATCCAACGAGAATCTCTCTCTCTCTCTCTCTCTCTCTCTCTCTCTCTCTCTCTCTCTCTCTCTCTCTCTCTCTCTCTCTCTCTCTCTTCAAATCTGGGTTTGAAATCAGATTTAAATGAGTCTGAAAATCAGATTTGAGTCTATGTTTGAAATCTGACTTGATTCTGCGTTTGAAAAAATCCGATTTGAATTTTGGATTTAAAAATCAAATTTGAAACTGGGTTTTGATTAACTTCCAAGCAACAATGACCCCAAAACTCGAAGCACCACCTCCTCTAATGGCCCAAAAAAGATTTTCGCCCATAGATTTTCTATCAAGAATTTTTCCATTGACATCAATCAACCGAGCATCTATCACATGATCAGCAGCAAGGCCGTATTTTCGATTTAGGGTTCCATAACCTCCTCCACTAATGAGTCCACCAACTCCCACAGTAGACCAAGTACCTCCTGGAAAGGCGAGGGTCCTACTTTTCTGAGAGATTCTATAGTAGAGTTCTCCGAGACTTGCACCACCTTGAACCCATGCAGTTTTACTAGCAACGTCAACGCTTATTGATCTCATGCTAGTGAGGTCAAGCATGACAAATGGGTCTTTTGCAGTGGATGAAATACCCTCTAAATCGTGGCCCCCGCCTCGGATTCTAAGCTTTATTTCATGTTTCTTGGAGCAATGAATGACAGATTGAATTTGGGATTCGTCAACTGGTGTCAGGATGAGAAAAGGTCGAGGGGTTGAAGGAGTATCAAATCTTTGATTGTTGATATTGGCTTCCCAAATAGGTGTAAAAGAAGAGTTGTTTGGGGTGTAAATTGTTCGTGAAATAGAGTTTCCAGAATGAAGAGTAAGGCAATGGCGAAATTCTTGTTGGCGATTACGATGATGTTGATGAGCTGAGGAAGTAGCCCATGCAATATTGGAAAAAAGAGTGGCCAAGGAAAAGGAAATTAAAAGTAAAGTATTCATGATTTGTTGTTGTTTGATTGTCTATGGATTTTCTTGCTGTTTGCAGAAATATGATGGGAGGCCATCTATTTATAGCTTCTAAGTTTGTATGATCATGAGACCAGTTAAAAGTCAAGGTCTGTAAAAGAATGAGTCAAAAAAATATTCTGAATAAGGTTTTAGCACTGTAGTTTGGAATTCAAACTTAAATCTTTGAAAGAATGGTTCAAATGTTTCGTGGTGTCTCAAAATGTCAAATTACGGAGATCAATACTTTCCTGATGCGCGCCTGTTACTGAAAATATATGTTTGATTCAAGTTGAAAAAAAAAAAACTAACAGGTAATAATGTTACGAGAAGCATTCAAGTCTCCTCTGGGAAATTTTAATAATTGTTTGACTAAATTTTGATCCAAGTTGAAAACAACGAATGTGAAGGCAGAAATGATTTAATGATGTTATAAGAAATATTCAAGTCTCTTCTGGGAAATTATAAAGTTTTGCTTGATGAAAGTCAGGTCAGACAGACTAGACAGACTTGGTTAACATGGTATGGATCACTGGATCCTCTTATGGTTTACTGCGTTTTTCTTCGCCTTTTTTTTTTTATTAAGTCAAATTTGGCAACCTATAGCTAGCTAATTAATTTTAGTGTTGGCAGAAAAATGTAGACAGTGGAAAAGATTTGTTTGTACTTTGTAGTAAATTAATGAATAAAGTTTCTTTTATTTATGTAATAAGAACTAATTTCTGTTAAATAACCATGAAGTATTGATTCTTATCAAGGATTGAAGTGTCATCTAGGTTTTTTTTTTTTTTTTTTTTTTTTTGAGCGTACGAGTTACTTACGACAATATAGGAAGACTTTGAAACTCAATGATTGACCTTGTAAACAGTTGACATGCATTTAGAGACCCGTTTATATTAGCTTGAATACAAGAACATAGTCTTTGCAGCGTTATTATCTTCACCAACTTTACAATTCTCTAAACACAAATACGTTACAATTCTCTTCCTTGGCTCAGTTTAGGCCGATCAGGTCATGTACGACGAGTAGCATGCCTCAAAAGCGCACATGCAGATTGTTATTATCCAATTATACTCAAATAAGGAATGTGAACGGTTATAATCCCCATAGGATTATAACATTATCTCACATGCATTCTTATCCAACATGTATTCTACAATGCTATGCCTATATATACAAGCCATAATTCACATTATTTGGGCAATCCATCATTTAACTCTAAACTCTTCTCAATTGATTTCTCTCTCTAAACACAAATACTTACTCTCACGCCGGAGGGCCTTCGTCGGTGAAGCCCCGGCTTAGTTTACGCGTTTGTTCATCTTTTTCATTTTATTCAATCATTCAGGATACAACCTGCCACTGGATTTGGGCTGATACGAACGTTTTTGGCATCTTTAGTTTGGTTTCATTGCCGAAAAACGATTCGATATACCCATTGAATAGCTTGAAAAATTCTCATTCCGCTCTCCTAATCATAATGGAAGATGGACATACCAATAGTGTTACTCCTAAACATGATAACATCCAAGTGGAAGAGAGTCATGAAAATGCTAGGACTGCTTTTCCTTTTTCTAATGGGGAACTGTCTCCTCCACCACCACTGACTGATGGACTGCCATTCTGTAATCTTGGCCAGAGCGTATAGTCCATCAAGTTGTATTGCTAAGTTGTTATCACAAGATGAGGCGTCAAGATGTAACATGTTGATGTGGGTTTTCTACCCCGAACAATTGCCCCTGAATTTTTGGGAAATCCAAAGGTGTAACTTTGAATTTCAAAAATTCTATCTCTAACCACTTTGTTGCTGTATTTGAAAGGCGAAATGTTCTGCTTGTTTCGCGAATTGCTAGGGCTTAAATTGAGGTAGGAATTAGCATAAAATCCGTAAATAAGGATGTTGGGAAGATAAGTCTTCTATATATAAGGGATGATAACTCGATTTGGTTGATATATGTTGGAGACTTCATCGAAGAACTTCTGCCAGCCGAAATATTTTGAGGGACAAGATGTCATTTGGTAAGTTCCTTTTGACATTATATCTGGGCTTCTTACCTGTGTCGGTCAGGATGTTTACTTTTATTTTTCGCAGTCATCCGCTCGAAGCCTAGGTTTGCAGCGAAGGCCCTAGTTGCCAAGTATAAGGGAAAGGCGAAGGATGTGCTTCTGATATCTAGATTGGAATTAATTCGAATTTGGGAATACCTCGGGGGTAAAGAGGAAAAGACAAGGGAGAACGGGTGTAGAAGAGGATACACCCAATGAAGATGTGCTGGAGACTAAGGTAGGGCATGTTTGGCAACCAAATTAAGATCTTAATTAGGAGCTATTAAGGGATTTTAGAATTAAGATTATTTGGTAAGGAAAAATAAAATCACTTAAAAAATTAAAAAATCCTTAAAAATTGATCTGATTTTTAAGCGGGGGAGGGGAGTCTTAACTCTTATCTATTAACACGCTAAGGGCAACTCCAATGGTAGGAGTTAAGGAAAGGTACCAAAATTAAATTTTGGTACCTTTCAACCACTATTCATGGGGTATCAAATATTTATCTCCAATGGTGGAGTTAAGAAAAGGTATCAAAAATTAAATTTTTATTTCTTTCACATTTAAAATATTTTATTTAATTAAAATGTTTAATAATTAAAATAAATAATTTTATATAATAATTAATCATTTAAAAAATAATAATAATTTATTTCTTTTAATTGTTTTTCTTTAAAAAGATTGTATTTCCTATTTATGTAATGTATTTTTTTTGTACATCTTTCTTCTTTTATTTAAGTGTGTGTATTTACTATTATCTCAAAGGTAAACGTGAAATAAAATTTAACAACAAATATAAAACTAAAATAAAAGATACACATGATACAAGAAAAAATTACAAACAAAAAAAGGTACTAATATCTCCAATGGTAAATATCAAAATCAAATATTATATTTTAATTTTATTTCACATTTAAATTATTTTACCTATTAAATATTATTGGTAATAACAAATGAATAATTTTAATTTTGTTAAAAAAAATCATATTTAGGATTTTTAATTATTTAATATAAATAATGTTCTCTAAAAAATATAAATAATTCTGAATAATAATTAACTTTAAAATAAAATAAAAATATTATTGAGAACGAAATAACTAACCATCAATTTTCTAAATAAATGAAGTAAAGTAAAAATATTGTTTAAATATAGTAGTTGATGGTTAGTCAAAATAATTTTTTAACTTTTTGGACAAAAAAATGAAGATTCCTGGCGTTTGATTGTTGGGGCCCACTTCAAAAGTACAAAATTCAGCCCATTCTCCTTCTTTGATGCGCATGTATTACAATTGCTGAGAGTTAGCCAAGGTATCCTTGCTTAACTCCTTGTCTAAATTTGGTATCTCAAATTTCTACCATTGGAGATGTTAACCCTTGAGATGGGTATCAAAATTTGATTTTGATACCCATCATTGGAGTTGCCCTAAGGGGGGGAAGGGTTTTATAACTTTTTCAAATATGACCAAATCGCCCCTCCTTCACTTATAAACACGCCGCTTCTTTGTTCTGTTCTGCGCCATATCTCTTCTTTACTCTTTGCAGTCCCGCGCCATATCCATCCCTCGAACGATTCATCAATCATCATTTTCAAGGTTAAGGTATGTCACCGTTTCTCTAATCATTCCTCCTCTTCTCTTTAGATTTGTTGATGTTTTGTTGTTGATTGATTTGATGAGATTTGGAGTATGATAATAAAGTGGTTGTTGTGTTTTTTTCTTGATTCGATTTTCAAATCCTTTTGGCAATAGATTCAATTTTGCTCTTTTATTACTCTAGAATTCAAAGATTTTGGGTGTTAGTCAAGTGGGCAACCCTTTTGAGTGGAGAAGGGTCGATTTGTGAATTTAAGTATAATGGAATTTAATTTTGTTTTTGATACGTTGATTTGTGAATTAGGCTTGTATGAGGGAAATTCTGTTCTCATGTTATTTTGGGTTTAACCATTACTGTATGAGTGATGTTTTGGTTCTTTAGATAATACGTAGGCCCCGGATGTTATTGATGGAGGTGTTTCCTTGATTGGTGTCAGGAACTTGAGGCTCATAAGAGAAAGCTTCTGCATCAAAAGAAATATATAAGGCTTAAAATCCTCTATAACTGTTTGAACTTTGCTTCTGATTCTTAGGTACGCAGCTGTAGGATCTGATCAGGAACCCCAATTGACATCCGTTGGAAATAAAATTGAGATTTCCAAAACCAATTCCCCGTTTTGGGACCATATTAAATAATTTGATTGGAAATGAATTGCAATTCTGGGCATCTCAACAACCACATTTGCTTGCAAAGATGATATTACATCAAAAAATAAGAACTGGAATACGTCAAAAAGCATAACCCAAAATCGATATATAAAAAAAAAAAACAATGTGATCCAGATTATGAACTTACTGATGATCTGAGAAAGAAACGAGTCAATCTGACGCTCCGGTGGCGGTGGCCGGGAAACTATGACGAATGAATCTGAGTATACGGCTAATGAAAAAACTGAGTGGACTCCATAGCTGTTCAGTCTGTTTTACATGGGAAGAAGGCAGGAAAATTACAGCGGTGATTTTCGCATCTCTCTCGATCTGAGACTGATCTTAGATCATGTGCAGTGCACGTGAGTTCGAAAGATATAACTCCATTTGTTTTCAAGGTTAAACTTTTAAACAAGAAATTCAATTTGATATAACTCCATTTGCATTGCTCATTTTATTTTATTACTTACTTGCATCCGTGCTATGCGCGATTAAATTTTTCAAACTCTTAATTCATAGAGGCTTTAATGTTAATCATAGCAAATGTATTTTTAAACAAATCTTAAACTTCAACAGTGGAAACAAAACTTTCTTATCATGAATTGAATTGTATTTCGATCAATAAAAAAAAACTTAATTGAATAGTGTTTAAATAAGACTCTAATGAAATAATTATAACCTTAATATAATTATATTTGAATGGGATTTTAATAATACTCGGATTTTTTTAATGAATAATCATATCCTAATATTTCCGGATTATGTGCACTAGTGATTTGTGTTTGCTTCTTTCAGCCCAGCTTCCAGCTTCTATTGTTGAATTTGACCTATTGTCTACAAATGTAGTGTGGAAAGAAAAAACGTATGGAGTACGTGTAGTAGTATGGATTTTTACCTAAAATGGTGTTTCATGTTTATTTAGAACAAAAGGTACCTGTGATTTCATGGGGCTGCTTCAATCTATAGTCTGTCTCTTCTTGTCAAGGCATCAGTAAACCTTCAGCTTAGATTTCTGACCGTATACAGAATTTCAGCCTGTTTAGTAGCTCTGTATACTGGTCATGCCTGAGGTGATATGTGTTGGTGTTGCATGTCTGGTGTGGACGTGGACCAAGTTCTCTCTGACTGGTAGACTCTCATTTAGATACCAAATAAGAGAGAGAGCGCACCAAGGAGGGAGAGGCATGGAGTTTTGCTTGAGAAAAAATCTTGCAGCTTCCACCATGGTTTGAAGGAACTTCTTGAGCTTGGTCATGGGGCCCACATAAACTGCTGAGATAGAATGTAATAGGGTGTTGTAAGGTTTGATGGCTCTTACTATTTCGAAGTTGCTTCCGAAGTCGATATGAATGATATGCCGTTCATCGTGTGGTTGATTACATCTATAAACTTGTGTTCACCTGCATTCCGAACAAAAAAAGTGTCATGAATATTATAGATGAAAATGCTAGGATCCCACTTTTCCAACTCAATTTGCATGGCAAGACATGTGACTGATTAGTTCATGTTAAGCAATACGACGTCTAACCAATCACGTGCATGGTCACTTGTCACATAGATTGAGACAAAAGGCGGGATAAATTAAGTGCATGTCGTTATATCAACTAAGTTATGTGTTCTTTAGATTAGTACAGTAGGTAACACCATAACACCTGAATAATACTCCCTCCGTCCTATAGTGATAGTCTCATTTCACTATTCAAACATTTTAACAACTTATTTTCATTTCCATCACTAACATTAATGAGGTTTACTTATTACACCATTACTCCCTCTTTTCCCTGGCCCTCATCCCCTCTTTTTCCTTGGTTGGCAATTATGGAAGTTCATGATTTAAACCTCCCAATTATGAAAATGGGACTATCTTTTTGAGATAAACAAAAATGAAAAATAGGAATATGTTTATGGGACAGAGAGAGTACTAGTAAATATTGTTCCCATTAAAATGTTAAGACACCTGCCCTAGGTTATGTAAGCACAGCACAGTTGACAAGTGACACAAATTAACATCAATGATTTTCATATTTCAACTGCATGTCAGTGTACAAAGAACAAAGACTACACTTCATCCAAGCAATGGCCCATTAAGAGCATACTAGCAGAATCTAAAAAGTACCTCTCTATTGGCAGCCAGATAGACTTTTGAAGGAACTATAGTAACAACTCTCCTACAAAATGAGAAAATGCCATTTCTGAAGAGATTTTTAACAATTAAAAGAGTAAAGTAGACTGCCCATGAATATATTTAGCAGACTAGGAATAGAATACTCTACGAAATTTAAAATAAAATATGAGCTAACGCCAAATGAAATAATAACAAAAATATGCATTTGTGAACGAATCCAAGTTAAAAAATGTTTTGGCACGATAACACCACTAGACCAACCAGGCATGAATGGTAAATATGGATAATTGTTTTAGGGCTGGCTTGGTAGTTATGCCGATTGTTATCTTATACCATGTACCAAACAGAGAGTAGGCAAGAACTTGTTTGCTGCTTCATCATCTTCTACGACCATGATGAATTGCAAGCCCAGTTATTTGCAATCTCAGTTTACCTCTCCCCACTTTGTTCTTCTTCTCTCTCCCCTTCTTTGTCAATCTCATCTCCTTCATAGCAGCCGCAACATCGTCTTTCATCCTCAAACTTCTCTGGGTACAATACCCAAATCAAGCCTAACCCGAAAGCTAAGGTTAGCAAAGTCATGTTTGGTGTTCACTCGTTATTAAGTACTCCATGTGTTTGTGAATATGCCTCTGTGAATGAATGTGAACATTGCTAATCCAGTTCTTTAAATTCACCTAATATTGTGTTCTATTTGAGATATTTCCTGTTTCGCTTCATGATACTGATTAGACTGTGTATATTCTATACTCCCCAGCGCATTTTACAGCTTAAAGTGCAGATTGAACAATGTAGTTGGCAAATGGGTCTTGAAGCAGCTAGTCAAAGTGAGGAACTGGGAGAACTTCATGGATGATTCTTGATCAAAATTAGTGGATGATTCAAGATCGACTCTACTCAAGATGCTTGAGGCACACTTCAATTTTTCATTTTAGTTGGAAAATGGACATAAATAGACAGTGGGTTTGGGAGAAAATGCACATAGAGAGAGAAAGAGGAATGAAAAGCAAGTTACTAAAAATGATCATTAGGAACCAAATTGTAAATTTGAGTAAAGTATAGGTAGCTAATATGCAAGTTCCTTTTTTCTCAAAAATTGAACTTGTATCGAGAATGTGTGGTGACAGTTGATCAATTAACAATGACCAGGCTCAGTTTTCTCTCTCTCCAACTGATGCTACACCGAAAAATGAGTTGCACAGGAACTGACCGAGATAGCAACGACGAACAATTCGGCTGAACACGTTCCTCGAGGTCCGAAATAATATGGGACCTACAAGACAAAACACCGTTAGGGATGGGGTTTTTTTTCCCCCAAAACCCTTCGGCGTGAGAATCATCAATCTCATTCATAACATCTCATAATACATTTTTAGAGAGAGAGAGAGGAGAGAGAAAGCTTGAGTTTTAGACATACCTTAGCTTTAAGAAGGGAGGGGATATTTATATGACCAATGACTCATCATTATCATCTTATCTCTACTGACACGTGTCACACATGCAAAAGGGGAAAAATCTATCAAAAGATTTCATTTGGATAAGGTCAAGGCCAGAAACTTGACACGTGGCATCCCTACTTGGAGACATCAACTTGCTGCAAGAATCAACATCAGACATGCGGGAATACATGCATAGGCGAGAATATCAACATATGAGAATATCTGACATACATAGGCGGGAATATCAGCATACGCGAGAATACATGCATAGGCGGGAATATAGGCGAGAATATCAACATACGCGCGGGAATAAAGGTCAGAACTAGACGTGTCCATTTTATAAACCGAACCGGCCAACCGGGAGGTTGAAAACCGGCCAAAACCGGTCAAAACCGGTCAACGGCGGTTAAACGGAACCGGCTAACCGAAACCGGTAATTGGCCGGTTCGGTTAAGGTTTGAAATTTTGAAAAATCGGCCAACCGCCGGTTAACCGCCGGCTGCTTGCTCACTGAGTCATATGAGTTTGCTCGCCGAGCATAACCTTCCAAGAGAGCAGTTGTTAATTTCAAAACTGGCCATGCCTTCTGGCCGAGTCATAGCGAGCCGCTTCTACCGAGCGTAACGCCGTAACCATTCCAACTAGCCACTTTTTCAAACTAGCCCGCATGCTCACCACCACCACCACCACCACCACCACCACCACTACTACTACCGCACCACCACCACCACCACCACCACTACTACCACTACTACTAAGTACTACCACCCTACTAGTCTACATACACCACCACCATCACCACCACCACCACTACCACCACCACTACTATCACCACCACTACTACCACCACCACCACTACTACTACTACCACTAGGTCCACTACTACTACTATCACCACTACTACTACCGCTACTACTACCACTCCTACCAATACCACTACTACTACCACACCACCACCATCACCACCACCACTACTACTACCACTACTACTACTACCACCACCACTACTACCGCTACCACTACCACTACCACCTCTACCACTCCTACCAATACCACTACTACTAGTCTACACCACCACCATCACCACCAACACCACTACTACTACCACTACTACTACTACCACCACCACCACTACTATCGCTACCTACCACTACCACTACTACCTGGCCTACATCACCACCATCACCATTCACCACCACCACCACTACTATTACCACTACTACTACTACCACCACTACCACTACCGCTACTACCACTACTACTACCACTCCTACCCGCTACCACTACCACTCCTATCAATACCACTAGGTCCACTACTACCAAATTACCACCACCACTCCTACCAATACCCTCGTTGTAATTGTATTTTAATTAATAAAATTTAAGGGTACCGTCGTTTTTTCTTTTATATACTTTCGTTTCTTATAAAAAAGTTAAGTTTTATTTCTTTCAAAATTCATAACTTTTTTATAAACCTTTTTTCAAAAAATGTATGTAGTAAACTTAAGTCTAAAATAGTCTTATTTATCCAAAAAAAATTGAAAAAAAATAAAAGTTAACTTTTTTCAAAAAATCGTTAAGTTTTATTTCTTTAAAAATTTATAACTTTATTTATAAACCTTTTGCAAAAAATGTATGTACTAAACTTAAATCTAAAATAGTCTTATTTATTCAAAAAAAAATTGAAAAAAATTAAAAGTTAACTTTTTTCAAAAAACCGTTAAAAAAATTAACTGAAAAATGATATGCTCGGCCGAGCAACACCAAAGACTCGGCCGAGCAACCCTCAACCCCTAAACCCTAAAAGGGTTGCTCGGTCGAGCGACACCAAAGACTCGGCCGAGCAACCCTCAAAACCCTAAACCCTAAAATTGCTTCTACTGAGCAACACCAAGGACTCGGCCGAGCATATCCAAACTGTCAAACCGGAGGTTAACCGGATAACCGTTAAAACCGTGAACCGCCTAAACCGTAACCGGTCTAGCCGGTTAGGCGGTTCGGTTCCGGTTGGAGATTTTGGAGGTTTCAACCGCCGGTTTTCAACCGGCTAACCGGCGGTTTGGTCAACCGGCCACCTCTAGTCAGAACCATAACTTAACATGACTAGACCCATCATACGAGAGCCAAAATTTAAAGAGATCCTCACGACATACGGGCCCATATAAACCATATTTGATCTTGGATCGGGTCAACATTTATCGGACATAATATTTTGTCATGGCACATCACTAACAAACAGAGAGAATGCAAGAACTTGTTTGCTGCTTCATCATCTTCTACAACCATGATGAACTATAAGCCCAGTTATTTGCATTCTGAGTTTACCTCTCCCCACTTTGTTCTTCTTCTCTCTCCCCTTCTCTTTCTTGTTCGTCTTCTCTGTCAATATCATCTCCTTTATCGCAGCCGCAACGTTGTCTTTCATCCGCAAACTTCTCTGGGTACACTACCTAAATCAAGTCTAACCCGAAAGCTAAGGTTAGCAAAGTCATGTTTGGTGTTCACCTTTTATTTAGTACTCCATGTGTTTGTGAATATGCGTATGTAAATGGATGTGAACATTGCTAATCCAGTTCTTGAAATTCACCAAATATTGTGTTCAATTTTTATATATTCCCTAGCGCATTTTTCAATTTAAAGTGCAGATTGAACAACATAGTTAAAAAATGGGTCTTGAAGCAACTGGTCAAAGTGAGAAATTAAGAGAACTTCGTGGATGATTCTTGATCGGCTCTACTCAAGATGCTTGAAGCACTCTTGAATTTTTTATTTTAGTTGGAAAATTGGACATAAATAGACAGTGGGTTTGGAAGAAAATGCACAGAGAGACAGAGAAAGAGGAATGAGCAGCATACAAGCATACAGAGAGAAAGGGCAGGGATAGTTTAGACATTTCAAATTATTTTAAAGAGGTCAGGACACTATGAGGATTTTAATTTCAACCCATGAATCCAAAGGTAAAAATGAAAATATAATAGTATTTTTATTGATAAATTTCACTATATCTCATCTCAGATACTTATATTGATATAAAAAAAAAAAAAAAACCAATAAAACACACTCTTAAAAAATTGTATAAATATGACATTTATTTATTTTAGAATGAGGTGAGTAGTATGATGGTCAGATTTATAATTGTAAAAATGAAATGATTATATAGATGATGCTCAAATTATTTACTCTTCCACCAAGTTGGTCCAATATAATTACCCACGATGTTTAAAAATAAATATTGTACTTGATCTATCAACAATTTTAAAAGAAAATGGCCTCTACTAGTTTTTGCATTATTTGTACAATGATACAATTGTATTAAGTCATTTTTTTATTTGAAAATATGGTATTTGTTTTACGGATGAACTTGAATTTAGGCCTCGTTTGGCACATGAAAATCAGTGTGCGGGAATGTATATGTAATATCTAGGAATCCAAAATCCAGGAATGGTTGAAGTTTTACATTCACGTACCCATGCTTGGTCTGTGTTATAGATTTGGATAAGAAATGGATATTAGTTTACTATTCCAATGTTTGATCACATATCTATGGGTAAGGGTAATGTATTTTTATTTTATTTTAACAACATGATTGTAATGGTAACAAAAAAAATTCTAACTTATTTTTTTTTTGAAAAAAAAAATGATTAAATTTTGTTTTGTAAAAAACTCCAAAAAATCTGATATTACATATTTATTTTTTCATAATTTTTAATCCTATGAAAATATCTATTTTGAACTTTCTATAAATCTTATTAAATACTACTACTCCCTCCGTCCCGCTCGAAAGGGCAATTTTGCCTCCTAGCACGGAAATTAAGAAATGAATAAGGAAATTGATGTAAGAAAGAGAAAAAGGTTAAATGTTGTGAGTGTGAAAAATTAAATAGGAGAGAGAATGAGTGGGAGGAATAGTTAGGAGAGAGAATGTTGTGAGTGTAAAAGTAAAGTATGTGAGAGAATGAGTGGGGTAGGAAGAGTATAAAAATAATAAAAACTTTCCTTTTTGGGGTTGTGCCCTTTTAAATGAGACGCCCAAAAAAGAAATTTGTGCCCTTTCGAACGGGACGGAGTGAGTATATGTTTATTTTCATGGTCAATTTTTTTTTAAAAGTTACTATACCAAGAAGAATTAATAACTATAAAAAAAAAATGGTTTGAAGCATAAAAGAATTGTCAAAAATATTTGAATTCGAAAATTCCTTCTCAAATGAAAAGATTCATAATATATTTTGTTATTTACATTTTTAGCAATTAGATAGTAATGATATAAGTTGGAGAGTTAAGAAAGAGAGGAGGAGAGACGAGGAGGGAATGAGAGAGAGAGAGAGAGAGAGAGAGAGAGGGGGATATGTATGAACTAGAGAGTATAAGGATTGAAAATTTATTCGTTTTAACTAAATAATGAAATCGATAAGGTTTCTGTTCCAGATTCCTTAAAAATAGCCATCAGAAATTCACCATTTTTTGTGGGAATCAGATGACATTAGATAAAGGAAATTTGATAACTAGGGGAAACGGATTCCCAAACCATTATCTAATACCATGAATGAATCAAACAAAGTTAACAAAGTTAAGTGCAATACAGGAATAGAAAACCCATTCCTTGGCTTGGATTCCCATGTACCAAACAAACAAACGAGGCATAAAAGTGTGGAATTTACTAAGGAATAGATGGAGTATCATTTTAAAAAATTCAAATCTTAATCATCATTAGAACTTGGATATAGGGTAATCCCTTTAAAGTGTAAACCAACAAATAACTAAACATCGTGATCCAAGTAGTATTCTCACTTATCCTCAATGTCGGTAGCAACTACTAGCTTTTCCAACTAAATTAACATGAAAGTGTCAAGATTGTTCTTATTTTATTTTATGTTCACCTCTCTTATACTATTTCACACAACTAAATTAATAATAAAAAAACAAGTTCCAATAAAGAGATAAAATAAAAATTTGAATGTTTTGACCCTAAAAATGATAAATATTTTGAAACAAATATTTTGTCCAAAAAGTAATAATTATCTATAGTATAAATGGTAGTTGTCCACCTCACCATGTGAACAGTATTATGAATAGTGTCAACTGTCAAATTTTCCATTTTGCCCTCACTAAGTTGTCTCTTTCCCATTTTGCCCTTAAAATTTTATTTTATTTTTAAATTAAAAAAAAAAAAAAAGTATCCTCGAACACGAACTTAATTAAAAAAAAAAAACGTATCCTCGGACACGAGCTTTTACTAGTTTTGGATATGTGGGATTATTGCTTTTCCTTTTCTTAGTGACACCCACAATCATTCTTAATTAGGCAAGTGTGATTAGTTAGTTTAACCGCCCCACTCCAAAGTAAAGCTAATTCGTCTCGGCTGCCAAAACCAAGCCGAGTCTATCCTTAGCTAAACCCGCGAGCACGGACCGGCGTCAAGCCACTTATCGGGCATGCATGCATGTGACGAATCACAGAGGAAGTCTGTATGGGCCTGTTGGACCCACCATGGTGCTGACTGCTGATGGCGCCAGTCAATGGCCATCGAGTGGGCCTTCCATTTTACAAAGGGCTAATTATATTTTATTTTCACTAAATTTATATCAAGTTGTAAGTAAGATCGAAAGAAATTTGATTTTTTCTCAAATAATTTCATTTTAAATTTTAAAATAATTCACATTTGAAAGTTATATTTTTACAATATAATACTTTCTTTGTCTCGTTCGAAAAGGCATAAATTATCTTTTTGGGCGTCTCATTTGAAAAGGCACAATCCAAAAATGGAAAGTTTTATATTATTTCATTATTTGTGGGACCCACTTGTCATACTCTAACAATAAATATTCACTAACTATTTCCTACCCCACTTTCTCTTTCCTACATCACCTTTCACTCACAATATTTATTTCACTATACATTTTTTCTCCTTCCTACATCACTTTTCTTAATTTTCGTGCAAGGCACAAACTTTGCCCTTTCGGGCGGTACGGAGGGAGTATATTTTGTTCACATATCAATGTAATATGACATACTCCCTCCGTCCCGCCGAATGGATACTTATTTCTTTTTTTGTCCGTCCCAGCCTAATGGAGACTGTCTAAAATGGAAGGGAATATTTACTATTTTTTTCACTCATTCTCTCTCCTATTTTACTTTTACACTCCTCGTCCTCGTATTTCACGTGACCAGAATTCCCTACACCACCGCAATGAAGGTTAGAATGCTGCAGTCACATCATCTCGAATTTAAAAGGAGACCAGGCTTGAAAACTGGAGCCCGTTTTGATCATTATAGGATTGCTTAGCCCGTCTCACTTGCTTTATTTACTGCATAAGGGCATAAGCGAACATCAATCAAATCACTATTCCTCTCACTCATTTTCTCTCCTATTTAATTTTTCATACTCACAACATTTTCTTTCATTTTTAATTATTTTTTACTTTTTCTTAATCTGTGTACCTAAATTTTTGGTATCCACTCAACTGTGACGGATTGAGTAATTTTTAAAGGTGGTTATCTTTGATGATTTTGATGATGGACAAAAGCCATCACACGTGAAAGTCACGCGATTTTTAAAGAAGAAAAATGTTTTTCACTCTGAAGTAGTACAATTATTAGGCCTCCCCCGCTAGATTGAAGTGATTGAAGTAGTATAAAATCTCCCTGTAGAGCTAGTACAATGTACCGAGGCTGAAGTAACCCATGTCACGGTCTCAATAAAAGCTCAAAACACCTTCTTAAAAAAATAAATAAATAAATAAATAATTAAATAAAGAGGAGGTAGATACCTAGAGGCGCGAGACAACTCTCGCGATAAGAAACTCAGCAAAATAGCTCCATAACTTCGGGAGGCAAGAATCGTAACTTAGGTTAGTTTTTATTGATAAACATTTTCTTTTTATTCTTTTATCTTTCTTTCTTGTATAAACGATGGCGTCATTTATTGCAAAGTTCCAATATTTGTTGTCTTTCGAAATAATAGACGAAATATGTCATGTACTAATATTTTGTTTAAAATTAATGCAATGTAACACAAAATTACCACTTAATACAACGTAGCTGTCAAATTTGTTTCAAATAATGCAATTTTGATCTCAAATAATGCAATGTACTTTACGTTGCATTAAGTGATAACTTTGTAATACATTGTATTAATTGCAAAATATACTAAAATATGTTACTTCTCCATTCAGAGTTGGATCGGAACGAAATTGTATCATATATCGGCACCATAATCGAAGGAAGATCAGAATTATAAATTGATCGAAAAGCAAGAATGTAGGCTCGTGGTCATCACGTGATTAAGCAAATTGTAACTTCCACCCTTAAAAATTCAACAATTATTCATATTTTATTATTTGATTAATTGTATTTACAAATCAAACATAAATTATTAAATTAATTTACAAAATAAGCCCCTCCCCTCTTGAAACTCAACAGGATGCCATACATTTACTCCTCCTCGCCCTTCCCGGACCCAACTATTTTTTCCTCTGCCACCCCATCTACAATATCCACTTCCAGACCCGACCATTTTCCCCCTCCGCCACCACCATTTCCACCACCAGCTACTAAACATCTAGTTTCCTAATCAGTTAAAATCTTCTCACCCTATATTAATTACAATCTTTGTTCGAACAGGTTTTTAGAGAATCTCCAACAGTTTGATGGAAAAATTGCACCAAACACTAAAATGATATGATGCAATTTTAGCACCAAATGTCTTTTAATCTCCAATAGCTTGCTTCAAATCTTTCACCAAATAAAATTATTCTCAGAATATTCTTTATTATTTCATTTATTTAAAATATTTCCCATTAATCATATTTAATATGATTGAATAAATAAAAATAAAATAAGATTCAATAATACAAATAACAAATATTAAATTAAAAAATTATAATGTTCAAAATATATTCAAATTTAATATTTTTTAAAAAAAAATGATTATTATTTTGGAACGAAGAAGTAATAATTCAATTTCACAAAAAAGAAAAGAAAAGGGGGATGACACAGTAGACTCAAACCAAGCAAAAAAAATCTCTATATATATATAAATATATAAAAGCAAGAAAGTCATGGTTTTCCCCTAAAAGTCAAGGGTATTTTAGTAATTTCACGTCGTGAAAAAATTGAAGATATTTTGAGAAAAATCGACGTGGCAAGCTATGAGTGGGAGATAAATTGGCACGTGTTGTTCACACGCAGGAAAAGGCCCGTGTACGCAGGCGGAGAAGGAGAGATATTTCAATTCCCACATCGATAGAAAAAGAAAGTGAAATGGCCTTGCCTTGGTATATAATGAGGCCTTGGCCAAGGTTAGCATAATCATTTGGCCGTGGCATTGCTAGAATAGGCCGGCCTGGGTCGTGGCCTTGGATTTTTTTCAAAAAATAATTTTGTTAAAAATTTATTTTAAAAACCTAATTTGAAAAAGAAAAAAAAATTAAAAACGGTTAAAACCGGTATAACCGATAAACCGTAATAGGTTAAGGTGGTTAACAGGGTGGTTTCGGTTGGTATTTTGGAAGGTTTGAAATCGCCGGGTTAGGTAATCGTGAATCGCCGGTTAACCGAACCGGTCCATGTGCATCAATCGATTGATTTTTATTTATTTATTTTCATCAACCGATGGCTGAGACTTAAATTTTTTTTTCATCAACCGATTGCTGAGACTTAATTTTTTTTTTCATCAACCGATGGCCGAGACTCAATTTTTTTTTTTTTTTGCATCGGTTGGCTGAGACTCAATTTTTCATTAAGGGAGTAATATTGTTTATAAAGTCTTACTCTTCTCAGTGATTCAAAGTACTCAATGGGACTGCTCAAAGCAGTCAAGGCAGCTTCTTGAAAAATTGAGTCTCAGCCATCGATAAATGAGAAAAAAAAATAAAAAGAATTGAGTCTCAGCCATCAGCCATCGGTTGATGAAAAAAGAAATAAAAAAAAATTAAGTCTCAACCATCGATTGATGAAAAAAAAAATTAAGTCTCAGCCATGGGTTGATTAAAAAAATATAAAAAAAAATCAATCGGTTGATGCACATGGACCGAATTAATGACAAAACTTAATCACATGGAAATAGTTACTTTTTAAAATAAAATTTTAAAAATGAATTGTTTGAGAAAAAAATCTTTAAATTTCAACAGTGCAATTTTCCTTCACTTGATTGCTTGAGTGGGACCCATATTTGGACTGAAGTCAACTCCTATCTGTCAAAAAGGGCTGATGGCAATTAGTATAATTATGAAAAGTAAGAGGGGCGTTTGTGGTAAAAGAGTAAAAAAAAATCGATAAATTGATGGCCGGTCAAATGGATGTCCGATCCAACCCTGTCAAACCGATCCAAATGATTTACCGGTCAATAGGATGACCGATCCAACAGGCCAAGGATCCATACCGAACGAAAATATGCCAAACCGATCAAATGATTTACCGGTCAACCTATTGACCGATCCAACAGGCTATTGACCGATCCAATAGGCCAAGGATCCAAACCAAATGAAAATGAAAGGTACAAACCTCCGTCTCATTTTAAATTACAAAATAATAATTATTAATAAAAAAACTAAATAGAAATATTATTTTTTCCATCTCAAATAAATACTTTAAAAAATATACTTCTATAAAAAATTATAATCTTTAATTCAAAAATAAATATTACTTTTGACTCAAAATGAATAACCAAAAAATAATACTACATTTTTTGTCTAAAAAATTGAACATTACTTTTTTTCATCCCAATAAATATTTAAAAAAAATAATACTGAAGATCGGTAAATCAAAATAGGTTGTAAGAATCGGTAAATGGAAACCAAAATATTATGACAAGGTAAGATCATGCCTTACCGATCCAAAGTTAATGATTTTTTTTTTTGTTACAAGTTAAGTTAATGCCTTACCGATCCAAAGTTCAGTTAATTCTTTTTTTTTACAAGTTAAGATCATGCCTTACCGATCCAAAGTTAATGACTTTTTTTTGTTACAAGTTAAGATCATGCCTTACCGATCCAAATTTAAGTTAATGACTTTTTTTGTTGACCGATCTAAGTTCATGCCATTTTCATTTTTGCTGACCGGTCAATACAGCCACAATCGATCCAAAATTCCGTTTCCCTTTAAATTATAAAATAATAATTATTAATAAAGAAAACTAAATAGAAATATTATTTTTTCATCTCAAATAAATACTTTAAAAAATATACTTCTATAAAAAATTATAATCTTCATTTCAAAAATAAATATTACTTTCGACTCAAAATAAATAACCAAAAAATAATACTACATTTTTTGTCCAAAAAAATGAACATTACCTTCTTCATTCCAATGAATTTTTTAAAAAATAATACTGTTTCCTTTGCCTCAAAAATTAATATTTGTAATGTTAGTGACTTCGTTTCAATATATGACATTAATTTTTTAAACAAATGAAGTAAAATTTTATAAAATATTCATTGGGAGGAAGATAGTGATTTATTTTTTTAGGCGATGTAGCATTCTTTTGTAAAAATTAATGTTTATAATATTAGTGTTTTCGCCTCAAAAAATGAATATTAATTTTTGAGACAAGTAAAGTAGTATTTTTTTTTTTTAAATGTTCATTGATTGAGACAAAGGAAGCAATTTTTTTTTTTTGAATATAGAAAATAATATTAGTGAATAAATACATAATTCGTACGTGACAAAATGAGATCTAACTAGCGTCGCTAAAATTTACTCCCTCATTTCTAAAAGTGACTATAACTCCAATTTCTTTTAAAAGTTTTTTTTTTTTTTTGATAAATATTTTGTGTATATATATAAATAATTATAAATTAATAATAAGCAAAAAGTTGGGCAAGGATGGGATTTAGGGCCTTAACCGATCCAAAACCAAATCAGTTTAGTTTAGGCCCTTAACCGATCCAAAACCAAATCAATTTAGTCCCTTAACCGATATAAAACCAATGCTTAACCGATCCAAATAAACCACCGGTACAAACTCCGTCTCACTTTAAATTACAAAATAATAATTATTAATAAAGAAAATTAAATAGAAATATTATTTTTTCCATCTCAAATAAATATTTTAAAAAATATACTTCTATAAAAAAAATATAATCTTCATTTTAAAAATAAATATTACTTTCGACTCAAAATGAATAACCAAAAAATAATACTACATTTTTTGTCCAAAAAAATGAACATTACTTTTTTCATCCCAATGAATATTTAAAAAAATAATACTGCTTCCTTTGCCTCAAAAATTAATATTTGTAATGTTAGTGTCTTCGTTTCAATATATAACATCAATTTTTTAACAAATGAAGTAATATTTTATAAAATATTCATTGGGACGAAGATATTAATTTATTTTTTAGACGATGTAGTATTCTTTTGTAAAAATTCATGTTTATAATATTAGTGTCCTCGTCTCAGAAAATGAATATTAATTTTTGAGAAAAGTACAGTATTATTTTTTTTTTTAAATGTTCATTGAGACAAATGAAGCAATTTTTTTTTCGATATAGAAAATAATATTAATTTTGGGATGAAAGTAATATTCATTTTTGAATTGAAGGAATTTTTTTTCTTAAAAAGTATAATTTTTTTCTATGTCAAAAAAAAATGAATATGGTTTCCTTCGTCTCAATGAATATTTTTAAAAAGAATACTACTTTATTCGTCTAAAAATTAATGTCATTTTAATGTCATATTTTGAAACAAATACACTAACATTACAAACATTAATTTTAGAGGCGAATGAAGTAGTATTAATTTTTAAAATATTCATTAGGATGAAGGAAGTAATGCTCATTTTTTTGGATAAAAAATGTAGTATTATTTTTTGGTTATTCATTTTGATTCGAAAGTTTTATTTATTTTTGAAATGAATAATATAATTTCTTATGAAAGTATATTTTTAAAGTATTTATTTGAGATGGAAAAAATAATATTTCTATTTAATTTTTTTATTAATAATTATTATTTTGTAATTTAAAGTGAGACGAGATTTGTACCTTGATTTGGTTTGTTTGGAGTGGCAACTGATGGTCTTAAAATATTGATTTGTAATGATGATAAGTCCAGCCAATCTTATCTATGTACTGATAATGTAGTGTTTAAGGAAGTTTTCCATAATGTATAAATTTATTTCACTTTTTTGTTATTTTTCTTTAATTTCTGTCTTAGAATAACATGTAATGATCCGTTCATCGCACGGGAGTAAAACTAGTAAGGAAAAAAGAGGAATAGCAGAAAAGAGCGCCATATTTAATTTAATGCATCGTTCGCTTCTCACCAAAATAACGGTAAGCTTGGAGCAATTGTTGTATATTCCCTTCGTCCCGCTCGAAACCATTTAAAAGGACACAACCCTAAAAAGGAAAGTTTTTATTATTTTTATACTTTTCTTACCCCACTCATTCTCTCTTCTATTTTACTTTTACACTCACAACATTCTCTCTCCTAACTATTTCTTCCACTCAGTTTCTCTCCTATTTAATTTTTTATACTCACAACATTTAACTTTTTTCTCTTTCTTACATCACTTTCTTTATTCATTTCTTAATTTCCGTGTTAGGAGACAAAATTACCCTTTCAAACGAGACGGATGGAGTATAAATTTTGCGTCAAACTTGACGATGACATTCCACATGATAGTGCACAACTCTTTGAAATGGTCTTGGTGTGTCGTCATCCATTTATTAATAATTTAATTTCCATTAGTCAACCTCAGATATTCACCAACTAAATATTGATTTATTTATTTTTCGAACAAACAATAAATGCCCGCAAGAAAATCGATAGGAGATACAAAGTCAACGCATTTGACAGGCAGATTGAGTTGACAGGGTATGATGTATGAAACAATTCTAAGTGGGTATTTTCGTACGGTTAAAGTCGTAAGACTAATGTTTTGGAAATAATTATTTGATATTTCCCCTCTCACTCTCACTCTCACTCTCACTCTCAGTAAATATTTTCGCATCTTTATTATTTAAGTGAGGATAAATATAAGTGTTTTAGATGCCAAAATTTTATAAAAAAATGCATTTTTCTTTAAAATTAAAAAAAATGTGTTTTATTTCCCTCGATAATAGTGACAGTGCTAGTGTAACAAAGTATCAGTGTTAGTGTAACAAAGTGTCAGTGTAAAAAAGTGTCAATGTTAGTGTAACAAATTGCCAGTATAAAGAGTGTCAGTGTAAAAAAATATTAGTGTTAGAGTAATAAAGCGTCAGTGTTAGTGTAATAAAGTGTCAGTGTAAAAAGTGTCAGTGCATGTATATTAAGTATCAGTATAAAGAGTGTCAGTGTAGGGTAAAAAAGTGTCAGTATTAGTATAAAAAAAGTGCAATGTGAAGTGTGTCAGTGCATATATTATTAAGTGTCAATGTAAAAATAATTTTTCCTTAAATTAAAAAAATGTATTTTTTATAAGACCAACTCCTTTTAGATATGAAAATTGTATTAAACAAAAAATATTCAAGGTGTAAAATGATGTTATCTTCTTCTAAATGCGGTTGGTAGATATTTGCTCTCTCCGTCCCGCTACAAATGAGACACTTACTGTTTATGCGTGGATTAAGAAAAAAAATAATGATATAAATGTTGTGAGTGTAAAAGTAAAATAGGAGAGAGGATGAGTGGACGAAATAGTAAATTATAATGGTGTTGTGAGTATTAAAATAATGTAGGAGAGAGAATGAGTGGAGAGAATAGTAAAGATTCTTTGCTATTTTAGAAAGTGTGTGATTTGTAGCCAACGCCCAATGAGGAAAGTGTGTGATTTGTAACGTGACGGAAGGAGTATATTGTAATGATTGGATATGTGTCGTAGATCCTGTAAAACCCAGCGGAAATATATGGATTAACCGTATTCGAGAATAAAAGAGTTTGTTATTTTTTGCGGCGTGTGACACGCCTGCTTATAGTTTGGTCGAGGTCGCTCGGTGCAACGAGGTCGACTTGAGTTCGTTTGTTGGACAGACAAATCAAATGTACGAGTGACAGGCCGTATGGCGTATCAAGATAAGTTGTGACATAGGAAAGATCATACCATACTTTTGATGTACTTAACTTGTTTGATCGACGTCCGTTCTTAAAGGATATGATGATGGGTATTTCTGGCGTATTGGACTTAGATAATAGTTTGAACACTGGACTAATGCTAATCTGGATCAATTACTGCATCATCAATTAAAATTATTGATATTATATAAATTTTTTGAAAGATTTTTATATAAAAATTAGTACGATAAAATGTGAAAATATCATTTTAAAATGCACTTCCAATATTAAAATTTGATGAGGATAGTAGGTGCAGTTATGTATATTTTATATATAAAACTCACAATAGACAATTTCTTATAGAACTAGTGAAACTCCCGTGCGATGCACGGATAATTACATGCAACACTAAGATAGAAATTAAAGAAAAACAAAAAAAAAAGTTAAATACATTTATAAATTATGAAAAACTTCATTAAACACTACATTATCAGTACATAGATCAGATTGACAGAGCTTATCATCATTACAAATCAATATTTTAAGAACATCAGTTGCCAATCCAAACAAATCAAATCAAGATACAAACACCGTCTCACTTTAAATTACAAAATAATAATTATTAATAAAGAAAACGAAATAGAAATATTATTTTTTCCATCTCAAATAAATACTTTAGAAAATATACTTCTATAAGGAATTATATTATTCATTTCAAAAATAAATATTATTTTCGACTCAAATTGAATAATCAAAAAATAAAACCACATTTTTTATCCAAAAAAATGAGCATTACTTCCTTCATCCGAATGAATATTTTAAAATTTAATACTACTTTATTCGCCTCTAAAATTAATGTTTGTAATATTAGTGCATTCGTTTCAAAAGAAGACATTAAGATAACATTAAATTTTTTGACGCATAAAGTAATATTCTTTTTTTAAATGTTCATTGAGACGAAGGAATCCATATTTATTTCTTTTATGACATAGAAAAAATTCGACTGTTTAACAAAACAATTCATTCAATTCAAAAATGAATATTACTTTTATTCCAAAATGAATACTATTTTTTATATCAAAAAATAAATGGCGTCATTTCTCTCAATCAACAAATTGATGTTCATTGGGATGAAGAAAGTAATGTTCATTTTTTTGGAAAAAAATGAAGTATTATTTTTTGGTTATTCATTTTGAGTCGAAAGTAATATTTATTTTGAAATGACGATTATAATTTTTTATAGAAGTATATATTTTAAAGTATTTATTTGAGATGGAGAAAATAATTTTATAGATAGTATTTTTTATTAATAATTATTATTTTGTAATTTAAAGTGAGACGGAATTTGTAAGTTTCTTTTTATTTTGATTTATTTGGAGTGGTGACCGAATTGTGCATGGGTTAGTTTGTTTGGATGACCGATTGTTCATGGCTTTGGAGTGGCTGACCGATTGTCCATGGCCTTGGAGTGGCTGACCGATTGTCCATGCCCTTGGTTTGTTTGAATGACCGATTGTGCATGGGCTTGGTTTGTTTGGATCACCGATTGTGGCCTTCGTTTGTTTGGATCGGTTGGGAGTTGTGGCCCTTGATTTGTTTGAATCACCGATTGTGGCCTTGGTTTATTTGGATCGGTTGAGGGTTGTGGCTGACCGATTGTGGCCTTGATTTGTTTGGATCATTTCAAAAAATATGAATATTAATTTATCCATCTCAAATAAATTCTTTAAATATATGCTTTTATAAAAAAAATATTATTCATTTAAAAAATAAATATTATATTCGACTCAAAATGAATAACCAATAAATAATACTAAATTTTTTTCCAAAAAAAAATGAGAATTACTTCCTTCATCCCAATAAATATTTTTAAAATTAATATTACTTTCTTCATCCCAATGAAGATTACAATTTTTTAAATTATTTATTTGAGATGAAAAAAAATAATATTTCTATTGAGTTTTCTTTATTAATAATTATTATATGATAATTTTTTAAAGTATTTGCTTGTTATCTTCGTTTTTGCCACTATGTGAAATTACAATTTTGCTCACGGTTTTTGGGGGAAAGTGAGACTTTTCTCCTTTTATATGGTAAATTCTATATACAAGGCACCTTACATACAAGGCACCAATAATGCCCAAACTACCCTTCACGTGTCGTGTGCGAAAGGACGACAGGAAGTCTTTATTTCGTGTAATTTTACACGACATAAACTAATTGTGTAAAATATTAGGTCGTATGAAATTATACGAAATTTAAATTTACTCTGCCATTAATGTCGTACACAACAACACGATATGATGTCCTAATATCGTGTATATCCATACGACATATCAAAATGAAGGTGTTCTTCGATGATTTGCAACACGATGTTAATGATACGCATATGCTATGTTATATTATTAAATTGTGTTGTTAATTGAGCAAAATTTATACACTTATACATGACAAGGAACAAACGTCATATTGGATCATACAATATCATATAACCTATCACATTTAAGTGATACCACTTTATTTATAATCACCTAACAAATGATTATAAATAAAGTCATAGAAATGAAAAACACTTTAAATGCCATTTAGAATGGAGAAAAAAATAAATGAGATAGCCGTATACCATTTTTCACAAGATCGCGACACATAAAATCCTAAAAACTCTAAATAAATGAGGTAGCCGTATACCATTTTTTACACGAAATGTAAACTGATGAATCAGTTTACATTTCGTGTGCCATTACACGAAATGTTGGTGACCATTCGTATGTGTTCATACGAAACACACGCCGACAATTTCAAATTTTAGGCACAGGAATTCGTATCTGATTCAAACAAAAAACTCAAATTTATGTTACGAAATCGCAATTAGAACCATTTAGCATAGGTTTAAACAACATTAAGCATTATATAATCGGTTTTAGGCATAAATTTGTTGTTGGGTTTTCAAATTTAAAATCTAGGTTAAAAAGAATTACTTTTGGAGCGGCGGAAGAAGAGACTGACTTTCCACCGATTTTAGGGAGGTTTGTCTTCATTTTTTCCGGTGGTGGTGGTGATGTGGTGGTCGCCGAGTTGTCGAGTAGAGAGAGAGAGAGGGGTTCGGCGCCTTGGTTGAGAGAGAGAGAGATAGAACGACGTTTGAAATGGAGAGGGAGGGGAAGGTTTTTTTTTTAAAAGTATATATATGGGCATTTTGATAATTTCATAATGCCTTGTACAAATGGTGCCTTGTATATAGTAGTACCCCTTGTACAAATGGTGCTATGTATAGATAGATATGTTTTTCATTATTTCTAAAGTACTTTTAAGGAAAAAAATTGTCCTTCAATTCAAAAATGAATATTACTTTCATCCCATAATTAATACTACTTTCTATATCAAAAAAAAAAAAAAAATTGCTTTCTTTGCCTCAAGGAATTTACTTGTCAAAAAAATTAATATTTATTTTCTGAGACGAAGACACTAACATTATAAACATTAATTTTTACAAAATATTACTACTTCAGCTAAAAAAAAAAATTACTATTTTCGTCCTAATGAATATTTTGTAAATAATATAATTTTGTATAGAAGTATATTTTGTAAATTATTTATTTGAGATGGGAAAAATAATATTTCTATTTAGTTTTTTTAGTAATAATACAAATGCAACATGAAATAGAAATGTTTGTGTATATTGTAAAACACTTATTTGAAAACTATATTATCAGTACAAATATCAGATTGAAGGTCCCTAAAATAAATCTATATTTAAGGAATAGTTAGTTCGTACAAAACGCGTTTTATACGTAAATTCCCGTTCTATTCAATAATACTCACATTTGGCATGCATTTTTCAATTCTAGGGAATTGAACGCATATTTTTGATATAAAACATATTTATTGTGTATTTAATGTGATATGTGCGTAATTTGCTCACGGTATCACTTAATTTTCGCCAACGATTGGGAAACCATAATCTATCTAGTTATAAGTCTCCCAATCTTTCTCTTCAACTGCAATTCGAAACTCTTGACTCTAGTAATTCTCCAAACAAACAAATTCTAAGATACTTTCTTTTGTAAACATATTCTTAATGGGATATCGTAGAGAAAGTAAGAATAGGTAATATAAATAATAAATTATAAATAATTAAGTTACCAAGCAATCTCAAAATATTAATATAAAATAGCAATTGTTTGAATAAATAAGTATTTAACTTATTTATTAAGAAGATTTTTTATTGACAGAGTATTTGATTTTCTTTACTCGAATTATATAAAAATAACTAAAGCAAATCCTAATCGATGTTTTGATTTGGTTCACTTTGTTTTTTATTATACTTTTCTTTGTTTTTTTAATTCTTAAATAAGGCAAATTACAATAAATTCATAAATATTTTATAAAAAAAATGCACAAATAAATGAAACCAAGATTAATAATCCATCAAATTTTGATAAAATAAAAATTAAAACATAAATAGCTCTAATAATTATATTTATAGACAATAATAAGATTTTTAATTTTACTAATATACTTCAACTACTCTTTAAATAAAAAAATGTTATATCAAATGGCTTCCACATTTTTTTTATCATTAATCTAAAGTTCTTTATTAATAACCCATCATTTTTTAAAAGAGATCAATAGGAATTGTTTCTAAAAAAAAAAAATGGACCGAGACGAACTTAATATAAAATGTTTTGTAAAAAAATAAACTCAATGAAAATTCATAATAATATGTTTTTCATTATTTCGAAAGTAAATTTAAGGAAAAAAATTGTCCTTCAATTCAAAAATGAATATTTCTTTCATCCCATAATTAATACTACTTTCTATATCAAAAAAAAAAATCCTTCATTTTCCTCAAGGAATTTATTTGTCCAAAAAATTAATATATATTTTCTGAGACGAAGACACTAACATTATAAACATTAATTTTTTTCAAAATACTACTACTTCAGCTTAAAAAAATTACTATTTTAAAATATGACATTAATTTATTAGATAAATAAAGTAGTATTATTTTTTAAAATGTTCATTGAGCCAAAGGAAGCAATGGTAATTTTTTTTGGACAGATAAAAAAATTCTACTTTTTATGGAAAAAAATTACTTCAAGTGAAAAATGAGCAAATATTTTTAAAAATAATACTACTTCATTCGCCTCTGCAATTAATGTTTGTAATGTTAGTGTCTTCGTCTGAAAATATTACATTAATTTTTTAGACGAATAAATTAGTATTATTTTTTAAAATGTTCATTGAGACGAAAGAAGCAATGTTCATTATTTTTGGACATATAAAAAATTTCTACTTTTTAACAAAAAAAAATTTCTTCAATTCAAAAATGAATATTACTTTCATCCCATAATTAATACTACTTTCTATATCCAAATTAAAAAATGCTTCCTTTGCCTCAATGAATTTACTTGTCTAAAAAATTAATATTTATTTTCTAACACGAAGACACGAACATTATGAACATTAATTTTTACAAAATAATACGACTTCGGGTAAAAAAATAAATTACTATATTCGTCCCAATGAATATTTTATAAAATATTACTTAATATGTTTAAAAAAGTAATGTCAAATTTTGAACGGAAGAAACTAACATTAAAAACATTAATTTTTGAGGCGAACGAAGCAGTACTAATATTCATATTAGTAAAATTATGATTATTATTATCATCATTTATAATAAAAAAAATATACTTCACACTTAATTAATTTTCACAAAAAAGATATTGAAAAATTAAAAAGAAAAATAAAGAAAATATAATTAAGAAATTTATATTTAAAAAAGAGTATTTTTTTTTGTGTCCAAATTAAATGAAATTAGTCTCTAATTAAAGAGGAAAAAAATATGAATTTTGGTGTAAATTTAAAAAAAAAAAAAAATTTATAAAAAATTGAGGTCGAAAAAACGGGGTGAAAAATAAAAATCTGAAAATAATCCGGCCAATCAGAATTCGCCACATGTCTCAATTTAAAAAAAAAAAACCTTTGCGTACACGCGCCTGTGTCGGCGCGTGTAACGCACGCGCGAAAAACTTCTCCAATCAGCGCTAGCCACGTCATCCGAGGTTACTAAATCCACAATTTTGCCACCGCGTGAAATTACTGAAATACCCCTGATTTGGGCGGGATTTTGACAATCCTCTCTTTATATACTCCCTCCGGCCAGTTACATACTTCACACTTTCTATTTTGGGGGTCCAATTACATACTTTACACTTTGTCTCCTACATTATTTTAATACTCACAACACCATTATAATTTACTATTTTCTCCACTCATTTTCTCTCCTATTTTACTTTTACACTCACAACATTATATCATTATTTTTTTCCTTAATCCACGCGTGAACAGTAACTGTGAAACATGTACTTGGACGGAGGGAGTATATAGAGATATCGCTTAAAATAAAATAAAATATTTTGAAAAAAGGGAGTACATTTAACTAAATAGCTGAATTTGTAATAACATGGTAATGTATTTCTGTATAAAATAAGCACAAAATAAACTGTAGCGCATCAATCCTTAAAAAATGTTGTACAATCTTGGATCAGATGCTTGTTTGATATGCAACAAAAATTTCAATTCATTGTAACTAAATTCATCAAAAAAAAAAATATATATATATATATATATATATATATATATATATATATATATATATATATATATATATATAGGTAGATGCTCAAATGAGAACCATAACAAAATGAGAACTATGAGAACCACTTGTATATACTTGTTTACAGTAGATACTTAGCTACTGTATACATATACAGTCTACTGTATACATATACAGTAGTTAAGTATCTACTGTATACAAGTGTATAACCACACATATACACTTGTATACAGTAGCTAAGTATCTACTGTATATGTATACAGTCTATTGTATATGTATACAGTAGCTAAATATCTACCGTATACAAGTGTATACAAGTGGTTCTCACGGTTCTCATTGGAGCGTGACCCTATATATATATATATATATATATATATATATATATCATTGTAAAAAATAATAATTTTGATTATTTGCGACGTGACATTATTTTGTACTCCTTCCGGCCCGCCCGACTTATAATTTTCTCTTTCGCCACGAAAATTAAGAAATACTATTATAATAAAATGAGAGAGAATGAGTATGTCAGGTGTTGTAAGTATGAAAAATAAAATAGAAAAGAGAATGAGTTGAAGAAATATTAACAGCATCAACAATGGTGACAAATTCACCTCGGCTTGACTGACATGGAGGGATGGAGGGAAAGACACTTCACAATAGTGACCAAGTGAGGGGGCATGGATGACCAGCAAAAACTTTGGCATGCCGGATGACAAAATGTCATCAAAATTATTTGGGTCCTTTCTCACTTGTAGGGCAAGTGTTGTACACACATGAAAAAGGAAGTGGTGTCGGGGAAAAAAAGAAAAAAGAGAAACACACTTTTGAAAATGGAATATGTCCATTGGACATCATTTTATCATGACCAATCATGTTTGCAATAAATATCTTTCACTCTATTAAAATTTTCCAATTATTATTAAAGAAAATAAAAAATGTAAAAATTACAAAAAAAAATAACCAACGGATATATTTTTGTTTTATCTATAAATACATATCAAATTTATATTATTTGCACTCCTACTTCAAAATTCTCAATTTCTTTCAATATTTGTTATTTTTAGTTTCTTTCAATATTAGCTTTTCTCCTTAAATTATCTTCAAAAATATTTATTTTCGTAATTATAGATCCAAATTATCCTAATTAATTACTATGGAAACAACCAACATTCCCAAACAAATTCAAATGTCAATAGAAATTCTCTAAATTCTCATATGCATATTGATCCAAATTTGTTAAACCATCTTCAACTATCTCAATTGATGGGATTTTATTCTCAATCTAAACAAATTCCTAGTAATCCCAATGCTCCAAATTTGTTTAAATCTCAATATAATCCTAGTTTTTTTTTTCTTTCCCAAATATGTTGTCTTCCCCAAATAATTTATAATAATTATAATTATTAAATAATAGTAATATTAATAAAATTATTTAATTAATAATTAAAATATATAGATTATTTTATCATATATAATTAATAATAATAAAATAATATGAATAATGTTAATAATTGGTATAGAAATGAGAAAATATAGTGGGTAAAGTAAAAATTATGAGAGAAAAACTGATGACTTTTGTCACCATTGCTGGTAAAATAGGATGGATTTATGGTTAATGATGATCGATAACGTGGAGCTGATGTGTAGGGAAGAGGTTAACCATGTCCCAATTACCACTGCAGATGGTATAAGAAGATTGTTGTTGTGAGTATGACAACTGAACTCATTGATATAAAAATATTATAAATTTGTCATTTTGAAATATTTTAAGTTGAATGAGATGATTAAAAGGATAAATTATCCTGAATTGAGTGAGCCGAAGAGAATATTAAATTAAATATTTAATGGAAGTAAAAGAGAGCTGAGGATAAAAAGCCAATGGAACCGAGCCACGCTAAACAAAAAGAGCCACTTCTTTGAAATTTTTCGTTCAATGAGTATCATCATTGCAACTAAAATATCTTATTGAATTGTAGGAGCTTGCATACTCCCTCGTCCCACAAATATACCAAAAAAAATTTCTTTTGAACATCCCATAATAAGTAATAATTTTTTAAAATGAAAATGAGACCCACTTCTCTCTACTCACAACATTTTTTAAATTTACTATTCTCTTCACTCATTCTCTATTTTACTTTTACACTCACAACACATTACCTTTATCACTTTTTACCTTAATCTTCATGTCGAGCCAAAAATTCTATATAATCGTGGGACGGAGGGAGTATGTTTTATTTCAGAGTTCTAGATTTTAACTGCCTTTTATATTACTACTAAAATGCACAAAAGTGATTTTTTCTTAAATATGTTCTTGTTAGAACATGGATTAATAATATGTGTTATTTAATTTCATATGTTATAATCATTTAATAATGTTAAAGTATAGACCAAATATATAGAATTTTATTAGGTGTAAGTACCATTAAATGGTGAGCATAATGGTAACTTCTCACCGCCTTCTTTACGAAAGGGTGTAGTCCCTAAATAAAGTGCCCCTTCTCAATATATATATAGGCTATCCATCAGCCCATTTGAGACACTTAACTACATTACAATTTAGACATAAAATCATTCTTCATTCATCTAAGAAGAACAAGTGTGGGCACTATCATTTAGAAGTACTATCTCCATACTTTCTCATTTATTCAAGAACAAGATCAAGAACACAATCATAGATTCTTCAGGTACACGCTTCCGTCTTCATCTTCTTCTCTTCTTAATTTAGTTATGAGATGGTTCATGGTTTGATGGATCGTTTTGTTCCAACAATTGGTATCAGAGCCTACTCATATACTAATAGATTGAGTTTGAAATTCTTATAGAGCCTTATGCTTTAATTTATTTCATATTTGTAATCCTTGTGTGATTTCATTTGATTTTGTTCTTGTTCATGATACTCATCTTGTCTAAGAGTATCATATTCATAACTTCATTCCATTTCTGATTTTTTGGTTTTACTCAAAAGACTTTCAACCCTTAATGTAAGATTATCCCATTTTTTGAACATAGCCACCATCCTTGGATGCGTTGTGAGTTTGTTCATATGCATAGCCACGCATTTTTTAAATGTGTTGTGAGTATGCGGATCTACTTACTTTGATTGAAAATTGAGTCACCATTAAATTAAGAACTTCATTCAATTTTTGGAAATAATGGTAAAATCAAGAGGCACAATGGTTCATACAAGATTATCCCATTTACATAGCCAACATTGTGTAAATTTGGAGTGTGTAAATCTAGGTCTACTTGTTTGAATCATTTTAATTGAAGTGCAAACTTGTCCCATTTACATAGCCAGCATTTTACAATGCATTGAGTGTGGAAAATTGGATGGTATGGCTCTCTATTTGGTTCAAATCTGTTCATAAAAGGGTGTAAAAATGATGACTTTTCGTCATTCTGGGCAAACTGTGGTCTTGGGCGGTCGCCCACATTCTCTGGGCGGTCACCCACTTGAACAGAAAATTTGGCGTCGTTTGAAATTTGGTCTTGGTCGGTCGCCCATTTTTGCCTGGGCGGTCGCCCACTTGAACAGACTTTTCATCAACGATTGAACATTGGGGTTGGGCGGTCGCTCACCTTGTATGGGCGGTCGCCCACCTGTACAGTGTTTTCAGGTTCATTTTTTGCCCTGAATTTTGTGATAATTCATTAATAAATTATAATATCTGGACACCAGTTGTGCTTCGATGGTTCTTAGAGTTATCAAACTTTAAGAATGGACGGGTAGAACGAAAAGATGTTGTCTTTTATTAATAAATTTCGTTTGTTTCTTTACCCTTTAAATTTTCAGAAATTACCTTAAGGCCCTTTTATTTCCGATTAATTATATCCTTAACATTTTTTGGACAAAATTAACATGCTTGTTTCCCAAATGAGACCTTGTTGATTAAATTCAAACTTGTTAAAAGATGAAGGTAAATATTGATATGTGATAACATGCTTGTTTTCCAAAGGAGACCTTGTTGTTGACTAAATATTTGCATTCATGGGGTAATAATCGAATAAAACATTTGGTCATTTTGAATACTTTGAATCATCTCAAAGGAAGGCGGGTATTTAAAATGAGCTGTTTATATTCATTATTGTCGGGTAACAAATACCTTAAATTTTAGGACATTTTTTATACTTGAACCGGCCCAAAGAAAGACAAGTATTTAAAATGTATTATTTAGGTTATTTGTTTACCCTAAGATGAATCAAATTATGAGTCAATTCGCAATTCAAAGATTAGTCTTGATGTCATGTTGATTATCTTTTATTTTGATGGAATTCATTTGATATAATTAATCATTATGTAGATTCTTATATATGTTTTGTGTTTCATTCTTTGTTCTTTTTTCTCAGATTTGATTAATGCTTCATCTGTAACTATTGCTATAAATGATGTACCTTTGCTTACTGGGACTAAACTTAAAACTTGAAAAAATAATATAACGATGATCTTAGGCAATATGGACATCGACCACACATTAGGAGAATCAAGTCCCGCTGCTCTCAATAAAGGAAATACCGTTATAGAACGGAAAAATGTTGAGCAATGAAAACGGTCCAACCACGTGAGTCTAATGATCATGGAAAATGCAGTTTCAAAGACATTTTTGGACAATGTCTCTGAGATCGAAAATGCTGAGTTTTTCCTTGAATTCTTGTGGAACTTGTTTCCATTCGGTACAAGGGTGAGGAAGATCTTCGGGAGTACATTATTGAATTATTTCATCTTTCGATCAAACTAAAGGCACTTAAGTTAGAGATTTCGGAAGATTTGCTCGAGCACTTAGTTTTGATCTATCTTCCTCCTCAATTTGGTCCTTTTGAGGTGACCTATAAATATCGAAAGTACAAGTGGAATATTAATAGATTACTTTCACATATGACATTAGAGGAAGATGGGATGAAATATCTTAAATTAGAAAGTACTCACTCAGCATTTACTTCTTCTTGTGGGATTAAGAGAAGAGGGAAGGAAAATGCGGTTGCAAGTAAGAAGCATAAGGGATCATTTAAGGGTCATAAAGTCAAGAAATGCTTCTTCTGCAAGGACTTTACTCGCATGAAGAACGACTACCATAAATATCGCGAATGGCGAATTCAGAATGGTATGTCATTTGGTCTTGTTTGTACTAAGGCAAATTTGGTTTCAATTCCTTAATATACATAGTGATTGTATTTAGTACAACAACTCACACTAGTTCATGTATGCAGGGTTGCCTGAATTACCGAATCCCCAGTAAAGATGAGAAATACATCTATATGAAAGCTGGAAATCCGGTTGAAGTTATAGGCATAGGGACTTTTAATGACAAGTACTGGCTATTATTTTGTTTTAAATAATACATTCATTGTACCATCTTTTGATGGAATTTAATATCTATCACAATTTTGGATAAGGAAGGTTACTCTTGTTCTTTTGGTAATAATAAATGTGATCTTTATTTTAAATTCCAATCTTGTCGGTACTAGTACTTTGTCATATATCGATAATCTTAATTTACTTGATACAGTCAAGAAAATGAATGAGTCCCATAATAATGAAACAAAAACTAAAGGCACTAAGCAAAAGTTATCAAGTGAAAATTCTTGTATTCTATGACATAGGCATTTGGGTCATATCTTCAAAGGAAAAATTGATAAAGCTTATGTCAAAAGGAATCCGTAAACAACTTGATACTCCGGATAAAACTTTTTGCGTTAAGTGTTTTAAAGAAAAATTTACAAACATTAAAGGAAATAGGATCTTTGAGAGTGTCAAACGTCTTGAAACTAATTCATATGGACATTTGTGGATCATTCACTAACCTTTCATGGAATGGTCAACAATATTTCATTACGTTCATGGATGATTACTCTCGTTATAGATACATTATTTTCTTTATGTAAAGTTTCAATCACTAGACGTTTTCAAGTCTTTTAAGGCATAAGAAAGACTATTAAGAACGTTAAAATCCGGTCATGGTAGTGAAAACTGCGTACGGTATAACTTTTTGGGTGAATAACGTCCGGGCCCTTTATACTCGCTATCTTGAAGAGTGTGGGATTGTCCCTCACTACACCATGCCGGGCAAACCTAGCATAGTGTAGTGGAGAGACATAATAGAATCCTTAAGAATATGGTAAGAAGTATGTTTTCTTGTACTTCTTTACCTCACTCATTATAAGAGATGCATTAAAGAACCGCTACCTATATTCTCAATAGAGCTGCTTCAAAGGCTATCGGAAAAACTTCGTATGGACGTTAAGATCGTTGGTAGTTACTTTGTAGGGTATGCTAAGAGATCTAGGGGATATAAATTTTATGACCCGAAAACTAGAACATTTTTCGAGACTGACAATGCTAGGTTCTTTGAGGATGTTGAATTTAGTGGGAGAAATAGTAATGATCTGATCTATTTTGAATTTGATCTGATCTATTTGAATTTGAAGAGTTAGAGGAACCACTCTATATTCCTCAAACTTTAGTTCCCGTTGGAAATCAAGTAATTACACCTGAAATTCAACAAGAACATACAATTCAAAATAATATAGAGACTCCCGTAAATAACGGACAACATGAGAATGTTGGACATGAGAAAATTCAACAACCTCAATTTGAGGATGAACCAGTGCCCTTAAGGAGATCTACTAGAAGAAATTCTATTTCGAATATTTATGATATGTGTCTTGCGGAGAATTAGGACACCTTAGATTTAGTGGGAGATGATCTAATCACCTTCCATGAAGCCATTAATAGTCCTAATTCTCATAAGTAGATCAATGCCATTAATGAGGAGTTAAAATCAATGAAATACAATGACATTTGGGATCTTGTCCCATTACCTGAAGGTGTAAAATCTATTGGTTATAAATTGATATTTAAAACCAAAAGGGATTAGTAAGGTAATGTGGAAAGATATAAGGCACGTCTTGTTGTTAAATGATTTACTCAAAAGGAAGCCATTGATTATAAACATTTTCTCCGGCATCTTCTAAAAACCTCTTTTAGGATCATTATGGCATTAGTGGCACATTATGATCTTGAGCTTCATCAAATGGATAATAAGACAGCTTTTCTCAATGGTGATATTGAGGAAACTATCTATATGAAGAAATCAGAAATAGTGACTGATTCAGATCAAACTGGTCAACTAGTTTGTAAACTTAAGAAATCCATTTATGGGCTTAAGTAAGCATCTCGTCAATGGTACTTAAAATTTAATCAAGTTATTCTTTCATTTGATTTTGAAACGAATCTTGGTGAAGATTATGTATACCATAAGTTCAGTGGGAGTAGATTTATAATTTTGGTCTTATATGTGGATGATATTTGAATGGTATTCTACTTGCTAGTAATGATAAGGACCTTCTAAAGAAAACTAAGACACACTCAAACATATTTGAGATGAAAAATCTTGGTGAAGCTTCTTTTGTATTAGGAATCCAAATACATCGTGATCGTTCACGAGGTATTTTAGGATTATCACAAAAAAGCCATATAGAGAAGGTATTACAAAGATTTAGCATGCAAAATTGTAAGCCACATGACACCCCTGTCTCTAAGGGAGATAAATTCAGTCTAAAGCAATGTCCTAAAATTAATTTTTAATTCAAGTATATGGAAATTATCCCTTATGCATCGGTAGTAGGAAGCTTAATGTATGCGCAAGTTTGTACTCGTCCAGACCTTGCATTTATTATTGGGATGCTTGGTCAATACCAAAGCAATTCGTAAAAAAGAACATTAAGTCGCATCCAAAAGAATGATGAAGTACCTATAAAACATTGAACTACATACTTATGTACATAAAATCGGATCATTTTGAGATCATTAGGTATTCCGATTCTATTTTACTGGATGCAAAGATGTCAAAAGCCATCATAAGGTTATATCTCTTGTTGAAGAGAAATAAGTATAAAATAAACAAATAGATATACAACTTATAGGATCAAACTCCATGTTATTGGATCCATTTTATAAAGTGTAATCTCTTTTGATGTTTCACGAGCATACTGCTCATATGGGTGAAACGATTTTGATAATGCTTAAATCAGTGGGAGTTTGTGTTGTTTTCTATTTCTTTGTGATTGTTTTTATTTATATTGATCTCATTTGATTAAGTAGGACTAGTTGGAGAATATATATATGCGTTCTTCATATATATTCATTAATATTCCATGCTACATATCTATACTTAATCTATGTCATTTAGTTGGATATATATATGTGATTAATGTGGGTTTAGTTGCGAATCAATTACAACGACTGCCCCTTTAGTCCCTATACTTATAAGACTAATGGACGGGATTGTGTTGGATGACAATAAACGTGCACATAAGGGTTGTCATTCATGTTATAAATGATTAAGGAATTTACTTAGTAAAAGACACATATTAATATTAATTCAAGTGGGAGATTGTTAGAACATGGATTAATAATGTGTGTTATTTAATTCCATATGTTATAATCATTTAATAATGTTAAAGTATAGACCTATATAGAATTTCATTAGGTGTAAGTACCATTAAATGATGGGCATAATGGTAACTTCTCACCGCCTTCTTTACGAAAGGGTGTAATCCCTAAATAAAGTGTCCCTTTTCAATCTATACATAGGCTATCCATCAGCCATTTGAGACATGTAACGACCCTAACCCTAGGCACCAATTTTAGCATCATATTATATGCTTTTAATATTATTGTTAATATTATGTGATCATTTTATATCATTAATTTCTTATATTAGGTTGAGATAATTGGGAAATTAAATAAAGCATCTTGGGAAAAGTATAATAATAGAAATGGATAAAATAAATAAAATATGAGTAGTTAGGCTTCTTTGTGTAGGGGAAAGAAGTAAAGGATTTAAATGTAAAGATTTAAATGTAAATAAAGCATCTTGGGAGAAGTATATTAGTTTTGCTTCTATGTGGCATACATTGCTTGAGATTTTGTTTTATTGTTAGAGGATTCTGCTCTTATGAGAGAATACCTCGAATCTCCTTTGGTTTACCACGATGGTGATGTGGTTATGGCTGAGCATGTATTGCCAGTTGATTTGGTATGATTATCAATTTATGATTTTGAGATATGCTTGACCTGGAGGGTTAAGTAGTTGTTATGCATTGGTAGACTATCATAAGAAGTGAGTCTTCTTTTCTGTGCCTAAATTGTTTACATTGGTAATTGATACAGATGAACCTTTATGTGGTACTCTTGTTATATAAGCATTAAAGGCAGAAAGTTTTGGTTAAAAGTGTGAAGGATATTTGGTATGTGTTAGACTTGCATAAGAAGTCTTTTCAGAAATTTTACGTGCTAGTTGTGAGTAGATGGTAATTGTGTTTCCATCAAGGTATGTCATGTGTTGATTCCAAGCATGATAATCAGAGTTTTAAACCCTTGTCTTAACGGCTTTATGGTAGTTATGATTGATGACCTCCTTGGTTATTTAATTATGAGAGAATCATGAAGATAATTTGTGAGTTGTGTTAATTATCTTTAGTGGGAATTCATAGTTTGAGAAGTTTAGCAAATGTGAGTTGGCTCGCAAGGATTTTATATTTTGGGTTATATAGTCTTAAGCTTGAAGGTTACCATGAATCTTACAAGGATTGAGTCCGTGATCTTTGGGTTGGCAAGTATTATCAAAGGAATTTTTAAGGAGTTCTTGAGAATTGAACAATCGTTGCTTTAGTTAACTCTAATGGATGTATGAATGGTGTGGGATGTATTAAGGATGAATCATATTGATAGAGATGGAGAATAGATTGGTTATAGATCCGATCCTTACCTTACCTAGTGGATGTGAGGACTTTGTGAAATTTTAAGTGTGTATTAGAGGAAGATTTGGTTGTGATATTATGGGAAATGGGAAAGTGATAGCGTATGCTTCGACTTCGAGGAAGTTGGCTTAGATAAACCGAAATTTTCTTGCCCTCTACTCTAGAGTGGCTGCAATTGTTTTATGTGAGAACCTTACCTTTTTGAAGCTCTCTTGTGAAATTTTTTACCGATCCTAAGAGTTGGAGGATTTAGTTACTTAAAAGGAAGAGATTAGAAGACTATCTAGATTCTTGAAAAATAGGTTGTGTGTGGTGTGATGGACTTCCTTTCAAGTTGAGAAGTTAACTAACCTTAGCAAGTTTATGTAATAACAGTTTTTTTTTAGTTAGCATTGGAATGGGTACTGTACAAAGATTGATATGGACAAATTTAATTGTATAATCCTTCGTGCGTATGGAGTTCTTCAGTTAAGGATGATTTGGCGGATTTGACTTATGTGGGGAAACTGTTGAGAGTTATTAGAATGATAGTTTAGGGAATTGAAATCCTAGGGTATTCAGGTTGTGAAAATGTATAGAAGAATCATGCCGTTAAGGAAACCTTTTGAAAGTGTAATTTGAAATGCGTGAGAGGTAACCTTTGTTATTGATCCATAAGGTAAGTCTTTTTAAAATTCGAGACGAATTTTCTTTAAGGGGGAGTGAGTGTAACGACCCTAACCCTAGGCACCAATTTTAGCATCATATTATATGCTTTTAATATTATTGTTAATATTATGTGATCATTTTATATCATTAATTTCTTATATTAGGTTGAGATAATTGAGAAATTAAATAAAGCATCTTGGGAGAAGTATAATAATAGAAATGGATAAAATAAATAAAATATGAGTAGTTAGGCTTCTTTGTGTAGGGAAAAGAAGTAAAGGATTTAAATGTAAAGATTTAAAAAAAAAAAAAGGCTTTAATTGATTTGAGGTGGGGGGCCATGCTCTCCCCTATTTCCCTCACCATGTTCCCCTCTTTAGTCAACACCCCATACTCCTCCCATACTTCCCCTACACCTCTCATTCACCTCCTCCATATTCTCCTCATCATATCCTCTTCCTCCCTTCTTCCTAAAATTCCATGGAAACTCTTTCATGGAAGCTTTTCTTTCCAAGTTCTTAGAGCAAGCAATTCTTCTCCATTTGATGATCCGAGTGTACTTTCGTGTTCGGGGTGAAGAGGGGAGCACATCAAGCTAAGAAAATCTTCATTCCATCCCATATTTGCTAAGTAAGTTATTATGACTTCCTTCTAAATAATGCTCACTTTATGTGTTAATTAATCTCTTGTTTAAAGAAGATGAATTGTGGTATTTTGAATAAAGTTAATTGAATTGAAATTGATCTTAAGTTGTAAATTTGTGATCTAAGTTGAAAGAAGAGTGGTATAGAGTAATTGGGGATGATAATGGTTTAAGAGTAAGTATTTAATGTGGGTTTGGCCAAGTCATTAGAGTTAGAAAGTGAATTATTATGACTTTCCTCCTATTAAATGATCATGAATAATTTGATGTTAATATTGTGGTTATAGTTGTGATTTGAAGTGTTAAGACTTTCTTGGAGTTAAGGAATGAAGTAATGACCTAGGATAAAGTTGTTGTTCATGGAAGTAATAAAGAGTATAAGAAATGGGTTGAGTTAGATTAAGAATGAAATCTTAAAATGTGGTGGTGAAATGAGTAGGAAATCAAAGTAATTAGTCTAGGTTATATTACCTTGGGTTTAAATGATTTATAATGACATTGGTGAAGTTATTAAACCTTTTGATGTTCACAGATTAGATGAAGCTTAGTTTGGGTTTTGGTTCTATTTGGGTTATGTATGAAAACTTGCTGCTGGTGTTGATTTATGGTCGTGGCACGAGTCGTGCCCCCTGGCACGAGTCGTGCCCATGGCCAACTCGTGATAACGAGTCGTGCCTAGGAGGTCCAATCGTTCTGAGTGACTTAAGTGAATGAGCACGAGTCGTGACCTAAGGCACGAGTCGTGCCATGAGGAGGTCACGAGTCGTGACTTGGATAAAGGGAAGTCGTGCCCTGGCCTGGTCTCCCACATCAACTTTAGAGCTGTTCAAACCTAATCAAACTCGAACCAAAATGAAATCTCTTTAACTTAGATTAAAGTAGAATACTTTGGCTACACAATGACATCTTAGGTGATTAAAACGGAATTGTGAAAGTAGTTTAAATATTGTTCGAAAAACGGATGATAAGCTTGATTCGTAAATTCTTCGAAGGGGTTCAAACTTGGGAAATTGATCTTAAACTTTTATTAAGATATTTCAAGGTTGTATAATGACTTAGTAGAAATGGTTTAGGGTACATGGTGACCTTACTTGCTTCCATACCTTTGGTGATTAGCTTGGAATAGTGTAGAAACTATAGGTTTCACTATTGAGCTAATTGGAAATGTGTATGTATCACATTGTGGTATTGTATCCCAAGTGTGGATTATTTGGTATATGGTTGTATTGTATCTCAGTTGTGGATTATCTGGCATATTGATTATATTGTATCCCGGTGTGGATGATGTGGTTATATGGATACCTTACTTGAATTTATATTCGTTAATGGTATTGCATAGTGTATTAAATGGTTGTTGCACTATGGTATGGATTAGCATGAGTATACATTATCATGTTGTTATATTATGATGCATTGTGTATTAAATGGTTGTTGCACTATGGTATTGATTAGCATGAGTATATATTACCATGTTGTTATATTATTATCCCTTTTTGTGAATTATATTTCAAGTATCTATTATGTGCTTGAACGTGTTGATATTCGGGGGTATAATGGAATTCAATCAATTATGGATTTGTTCTATAAGTGATTGAAGGTTCATCATACATGGGACCGTTCCCCTCTGTGGCCACAGAGTGGGCTGTGCAAGCTACTGTATTGAGCCAAAAGCCTTTACAGTTATGCTGCGATTTGGTGATTAGGTGGAATGCTCTGTATGAAGCCAAAAGCTTTACAGTAGCGCTGATATTATATGATACTCTGAATAAGGGTCATATAAGTATCTTATTTTCTTATATGGATCTCTGGAGTATGAGACCTATAAGCGGTGAATGTGCATGGGGGCAATTCACCAAAGAGCGGAGTTTTACTCCCACGTTGTACGACTTATTGTTCAGACGGGAAAGGTAAAATGAGGTAACGTAAGATGTTTACCGCTTTCATAATGTGTTATGTGCTACCATGCTATGTGTTGCATCTTGTTTGGCATCTTGCTGCATTCATAATAGCTTATTGAGATTTATTCTCACCCCTTCCCTTTTACTGTTTTAGATTGTGCTGAGACAGGTGACCTGAGCCAGTGAGGCCGGGGAAAGAGTTGGACTCTTGCTTTTGGGACTTGTCAGGATAGGTATATGAGCGGGTTGTCGGGAGTCCTATATAAGTATTACTCTTTTATAAGTTGTAAGGAAAACTCTTTTGTCAAACAAAGTTAATTAGGATTTTCAATGTAATTAATCAAGTATGGTTATTAAAGTATTTGTGTAAATTCCTCCAAGTGGAGATATTATTATTTGATTTTGTTTATGGAAAATTTAGAATTGGTTTTCTTTTAAAGGCAAATAAAAGTTTTAAAAATATAAGATGGGTTTTCTTAGTTTGAGCTTCTCAAGCTCGGGACACGCGTTAGGTCTCGGGTTGGGGTGCTCACAAGACACTTAACTACATTACAATTCAGTCATAAAATCATTCTTCATTCATCTAAGAAGAACAAGTGTGGGTACTATCTTTTAGAAGTACTATCTCCCTACTTTCTCATTTATTCAAGAACAAGATCAAGAACACAATCATGGATTCTTCAGGTACACGCTTCCGTCTTCATCTTCTTCTTTTCTTAATCTAGTTATGAGATGGTTCATGGTTTGATGGATCGTTTTGTTCCAACAGTTCTATGTATCAAAATTATAGTCTCATTTTTCAGTATTTGATTAAATTAAAATTTATTAAAAATTTAAATTAAATATCTATTTGGATAAACTTTTAAATTTATTATTAGTCCACTATTAAAATTACTTTAAATTTTAGGCTTTAATTATAATAATTAAATTAATGTATATTTTTATTAAAGTTAAATATTTTACTAAAAAAGTGAGACAAATTTTTGGAGGAATTATTACTTAAAATAAACATTCCATTTAGGAACTAGAGTACTAGAGTAATTTATACTATGTGCTACACTGGTATACTCCTTCCGTCCATGTTGAAAAGACACAAATTTCTTTTTTGGGTGTCTATTTAAAAAGGCACAGTCCAAAAAAAAAAAGTTTTTATTACTATTCCACCCACCCATTCTCTTTCCTACTTTACTTTTACACTCACAACATTCTCTCTCCTAACTATTCCTCCCACTTATTCTCTCTCCTATTTAATTTTTCATACTCATAACATTTAAATTTTTTCTCTTTCCTACATCACTTTCCTTAATTTGCGTGCGAGATTGATTTTGTGCCTTTTGGACTGGGTCGGAGGGAGTATCTTTTAAGTAATTTAAATTCATGAAAAACAAAAAAATACTAAAAGGACATACAACTTGAAGGGTGGCAGAGACAAACATATTTGTTAATGAGGCAAGATTATTTTGAAAATTAAATATTACTATAATTAATAATTAATTTAATTTAGAGGGGGTAAATTTCAACATAATATTATTTTTCTGACTAATCAAAGTCTGAAAACAGTGACTCGAACTGATTCCAGATTATGATTTAGTACGAGTTAGAATAAATGTACTCATTTTAAAGAAATGATGAAATCGTCTTTCTTTCATCAAAAAATAAATAAAAAAATCTACTCAAATACCTTGATGATTATTTTATTTCATAATCAACATTTGATGGAGGGTGGTTTGTTTGTGTAACTGCAATATGAGAAAGTCGATTATCAGGGACCGTTATCCATTTAGGATTAGTAAAAAAACATTTTCTTAATTCCCATTTTATCATTATTTTTTTCGTAACCCAACCCATTAACCATATAAATAATTAATAATACTTATAATCCATAACCCATCCCCTATTCTAATTTTATTCAAGGTTCGAAACAAAAAACTTAAGCATTCATGACAAATGATTTTTTAATTGATTTAGGTACAAACATTTTTCTAAAATTTTTTTTTTGAAAGATTATAAAATCGTTCAAAAACTTAATTATATATAATAGTAATTTATAGTAATTATTATGTTAAGATACACTCCTTAAATAAATGATGCTAATAAAATAAAAGAGAAAAATAAATAAATCAAATTAGAATACACATAAATAAAAAAAATAAAAAAATGATCATTTATTTATAATCGTTTTTTCTGTAAAAAAAAAAAACTTAAGTCATCTGAAAAAAATAATAGTTAAAAAGGAAAATAGAAAGGAGAAAATGGAAAAGGAGGGCGGGATGATTTGGGCCGTTGGATCACTTTTCTAATTTTAAATCTGAACCACCACTTATTTGGTAGATAATAATTAAAAATAACAATTTTTTATCTAAAATCATTTTTTTTAAGATTTTAAAATCGTTCAAAAATTTACTTATATATAATAGTAATTATTATATTAAGATACACTCCTTAAATAAATGATCCTAATAAAATAAAAGAGAAAAATAAATAAATCAAATTGAAATACACATAAATAAAAAAGAAAAAAATACTCAATTCAAATATTTTTTTGAAAGAAATAGTATATATAAACCTTAAAACTTTTTTTAAGGAGTATACTAAATAATTAAAAAAAAACAAAAAAAATCATTTATTTATAATCAATTTTTCTGTTTAAAAGAAAAAAAAAGAGGCGGACAGTTATGAAAAGTTACAGACGGTTATGGGAGGGAGGGAGGATTTGAGAAGTTATGAGAAGTTACGGACGATCACGGAAAGTTACTGACGGTTGAAGGAGGGAGGGAGGGTTTGGGAAGTTATGAAAAGTTACGGACGGTTGAAAGAGGAAGAGAGGACTTTGGAATTTATGGGAAGTTACGGACGGTTACGGAAAGTCACAGACTGTTAAGAAAAGTTACGGACCGTTGAAGGAGAGAGAGAGAATTTGGATTGTTGGATCACTTTTTCAACTTTCAATCTGAATCACCACTTATGTGATAGATAAGTGACGATTATTTGGTCTTGTATTGTATTATAGATGGTGTACTTTTCTTAATGAATGAAAATAAGGCAGTATCATTAAGGGCAAATTGCAATTTGCCTACCCAACGTTTACCAACTGTTGCAATTTGATTCTCAACATTGAATTTTTAGCATTTTCATCCTCCACATTGACATTTTGTCTCAATTCAATGTAAATTTTGTTAAAAAAACTAACTCTCGTTAAAAATGTTTGCCACGTGCGACGCAAATGTTTTTAAAAGGTAAAATAATAATAATAATAATAATAAATAATAATAAATATAATAATAATAATAATAATAATAAAATAATAAAATAAAATAATAATAATAAAATAATAATAATAATTAAAATAAATAAAATAATAATAATAATAATAATAAATAATAAATAATAATAAAATAATAATAATAATAAAATAATAAAATAATAAAATAATAATAAAATAATAATAATAAAATAATAATAATAATAATAATAATAATAATAATAATAATAAATAATAAATAATAATAATACTATCTCCGTCCCACTTCAAGTGAGCCACTTTCCTTTTTGGTTCGTCCCACTTCAAGTGAGTCATTCCATAAATGAAAATATGTGAACAGTGTTTCGGATATTTATACTCTTATAATATCTATATATTTACAAAGATATTACTAGTGGCACATTGTAATTAAATCTACATTTGAGGGTAAAAGTTACATGTTTTAACTTTTACATTCTCTCTCCTCTAATATTCTACCCACTTTCAATTCTTTAGTCATTTTTCTTAAGAAGCATGCATTTATACCATGACTCACTTGAAGTGGGACGGAGGGAGTAATAATAAATAAAATAATTAGAATAATAATAATTATTATTATTAATAATATAAAAATAATAAAATTATAATTATTATTGTAATTATATTATTATTATTATTATTATTATTATTGTTTTAATATTATTTTTATTATTATTATTTTTATTATTATTTTAATATTATTTATTTATTATTATTATTATTATTATTATTATTTTATTATTATTATTATTTTATTATTATTATTATTTTTTATTTTTTATTTTTTATTTTTTATTTTTTATTTATTTATTATTATTATTTATTTATTTTTTATTATTATTATTATTATTATTATTATTATTATTATTATTATTATTATTATTATTATTATTATTATTATTTTACCCTTTTAAAAATATTTGTGTCGCACGTGACAAACATTTTTAACGAGAGTTAATTTTTTAACAAAATTTACATTGAATTAAGACAAAATGTCAATGTGATAAATGAAAATGCTAAAAATTTAATGTTGAAAATTAAATTGCAACAGTTAATAAATATTGGGTAATCAAATTGCAATTTGCCCTATCATTAATGACCTTTCTCCCTACCTACCTTCCATCCACCCCCCTCCCTACCTTCCATCCACACACACACACACACACAGTGGCAGAGGAACCTGCTTTTGCTTTTTTCTCATAACTTGTCAAAGCAACAACTGAATTTCATAATTAAGAAACCTTGGCCAAAGATTATTATTGCTAATAATCTCTCTCTCTCTCTCTCTCTCTCTCTCTCTCTCTCTCTCCCTTCTGTCAAAGCTCTCAAAAGCGTTATGTAGTTCAGACACACCACCATCACTACCAATCCATCTCCTCATAAACAATCATCCCAACCTCTCTCTCTCCAGAAAAAAGATAACAAATTGCAATTGAAATTCACTAAGAAACAGGTGGGTCATTTTTTCTAGCCAATCTGTGTTCTGGGTATCTGTTTTCTTTAAATTTATAGCACACACACACAGAAACTTGAATGAGCTTTGTGTGGTTGGTCAAGACATAGTTTGAATTTGTCTTTTTGTTACACCCTTTCACACCCAGATCTGCTTTTTCTTGCTCTGTTCTTGTTCAGCTGTCAGCAACCTACTAAAATTCTTCTCTTTTAGTTCTTACCAGTAAAGAATCAAAGGTTTTTTCCAAAGAGTACAAGAGATTTTGTGGCTATGGGGATTTGCTTGAGTGCTAGAATCAAAGCTGAGAGCACTTATTATGAAGGTATTAATTTACTGAAATTGCTCTTATGTTTCATTTTTCTTTGATGAAATGAATATTTCCAATTTCAGCTCTGTATCCTGCTATTGAACTTATTATGATTAAGCTTATAATTTCAAGATTATTCCATCATAATTGAATTTTATTTATTACTTATGATTATGACGAGGAGAATTTTAACAGTAAAGCAGGGAATCTAGTTAAATGATTTTTTAAGTTGTCGGGCTTAGTGTTAATCTAGGGCTTGTTATTCATTTTCCCATTCTGGCATATTGTGCTGATTATAGAATATGTTTTTGCTAAATTGGGATTTTAAATGATTCTTATGGTGATTTCTTAGTTTTGATATAAAATAATTGGTCTCAGGGGCAAATTCTAAATATGTTAGCACGGATCGAAACGATCTCAGTGGTTCAAGTAGCAAGGTCTCATCCGTGCCACCGACTCCCAGGAGTGAGGGTGAGATTTTGCAATCATCAAATGTGAAAAGTTTTGCTTTTAGTGATCTGAAAATGGCAACCAGGAACTTCCGCCCTGATAGTGTTTTGGGAGAAGGCGGTTTTGGTTCGGTTTTTAAGGGTTGGATCGATGAGCAATCGTTTGCAGCAGCCAAGCCTGGAACTGGCTTGGTTATTGCTGTGAAAAGGCTTAACCAAGAAAGTTTCCAAGGTCACAGAGAATGGCTGGTGAGTTCAACTTTCCTCTATCCTTAGTTGTGTCTATGACCATTTAATAAGGACTAATTGATACTCCCTCCGTACCATAATACATGCCACACTTTTCTTTTTGCTGTGTCCCAAAATAATTGTTGCCTTTCTAGATAGAGAAATAGTATTAGTACAATTTTATCATTTACAAGCAGTGAACAAACAAGTAAAGCTAAAAGTGCCCTCTTGAAACGTTGACAAGTCAAATGTATAATTAAGATGAGACGGAGGGGAGTATTAAGACTGAGAATCGGATCATAATTTCAAGTTACAAATGTGTTTGTGAAAGGCCCAAGTATGTACAAAATGGCCCTGTCTACTTTACCAATTTGTCATTCCCCTTGTCGCTTTACCTGTAGACTGAAAATTCGCACATTTTTATTTGATTGATCAAATCTTGCATTTTGTAGGCAGAAGTGAATTATCTAGGTCAGCTTTCTCATCCGAATCTTGTAAAACTGATTGGGTATTGCTTGGAGGATGAACAAAGATTATTGGTGTATGAATTCATGCCTCGGGGCAGCTTGGAAAATCACTTGTTCAGGAGTGAGTGGTTCTTATTCTTCAGCTATTTAATCTTACAACTTGAAGTGATGTTTTTCGCATTCATAGATGGTGGAATTTATCATTGTGTGTGTAAACAGGGGGATCGTATTTCCAGCCACTTTCTTGGAATCTTCGTTTGAAAGTTGCTCTTGGAGCTGCCAAGGGACTTGCTTTTCTTCATAGTGCTGAAACTAAAGTGATTTACAGAGATTTCAAAGCATCTAATATTTTGTTAGATTCGGTATGTGCAAATCAACTCTCCTTTATAAAAAACTTATGTAAATAGTGAAATCTTATACTTTTTGTTTCCTAAATTACAGGACTATAATGCGAAGCTTTCTGATTTTGGGTTGGCCAAGGATGGACCGACCGGAGATAAAAGCCATGTCTCTACTAGGGTCATGGGGACCTATGGATATGCTGCACCGGAATATCTAGCCACTGGTATGGAATTGTCTATTTTGGCTATTTGGAGGTCCACTGGTATTATGATGTTCCTTTTTCAACCTGCTTTGCTCATATTAGGCACCTTCTTTTCTTTTTTTTTTTTGGCAACTTCTATGTTTATGGTGCCGTAGACCATCCTTATCCAGCACCTACCCTTTCAGGAATTAGTGCCCGTGAAGCTGCTATTGTCCTTTATTTTTTCTTTTAAGGGTCCCTCTTTGAAAAGTCAAATAATTAAGAACTTACTTCAACTTAATGACCCTTCTTGGAAGTAAACATAGTACCAAAACTTTTCTTCCTTGTAATTGTTGCCTACTTGATTATTTTACGGCCACACCAAAAAGTTTGCAATAAATGAAGATGAAGTGTATTTCATTGATCCAACACTTGGAGACTGAACATACTAATTAGTGGCGGATCTAGGATGTTTTGACAGCAGGCGCACAATTTAAATTATAAAAGTTCAAACTAATTTTTTTTCAAACGCGACTAAATTATACATAACTTAAAACATAAATTAATTATAAATATCTACTAATTTTTATCTCATCGTTTTCTTTTTATTGTTTACTAGGAAATAGTAAGCTTATGTCATGAAGAAATAAAAAAAATACGATATTTACATTATTGTTGTTTTAATGATGACATCATTTTTGGAAGCATTTCTTGAAATTAATATTGTAATTTATTTCTTATATGTTTCGAACTTACTTATTTTTACAAACAATAAACGTTGAAATAACTAATAGATACTAAATAAAATTCATTTATATTAGTTAAAGTTATGAGCAAAAGAATCCAAAATAAAAAAATTTAAAAGAAAAAACCATTTATCATAATAGCGGTAATTTTTTTAACTAGAATAATAAATAAAAACTATTTATGATATGATGATAAAAGAATTTAAGTAAGCTTTAGAAAAAAGAGTTCATTTCTCATATTAGAGGCTAAAAATAATCTAAATTTTTTGTAGCTAGTAGCAAGAATTGAAACATAGTCTTCAATGATAAACTCTAACGGCTTACTGACTGAACTAGTAATAAGATCTATCAACAGCAAATGAGGAAATTAACTAATCTTATTTGCAGGTGCACTTAGTAATTAGTGTACTTTTTATATTTTTTTTAAAACTAGAAATAGAATTTGACCGGGTGCACGTGCACCCCCACCTCCTGCGCTAAATCCGCCTCTGATACTAATAACACATTTTATTAAGTATTTACATTGTGAATTTGTGACCCAATAAATTACGGGTTTTTGTCTGCGAAGGTATTTGCAAGCTTAAACTTTGAAAGTAGTTACTTGGAGTGGACCATCATCTTCAAAACTTAATGCCATTTCATGCTTAATTATGTTGTGGTCCACCAGTGATTGCCTCATGCAACCGCAACCTGACTCGCTTAAAGGAGGTGTCACCAGAAAATAATTCACTTATTTACTTTACTTTACTATATATATATATATATATACATATATATATACATACATATATACATATATATATACATATATATATATATATATATATATATATATATATATATTAGCTATTTCTATATTTGGACTTCTGCTCCGAGCCTCAAATGGTCTCCTATTTCTATATTTGGACTTCTGCTCCGAGCCTCAAATGGTCTCTTACCTTTTTCGTGAACCTCATTATTGAAAATCTTAGACATATACTTTCTGTGACTAGTGTCCTCGTCTCCTTTCATAATTTCTCAGGCCACTTGACTACAAAAAGCGACGTCTATAGTTTCGGGGTGGTTCTTTTAGAAATGTTATCAGGCCGGAGATCAGTGGACAAGAACAGGCCATCGGGAGAACAGAGCCTAGTTGAATGGGCCAAACCCTACTTAGCCAACAAACGCAAAATCTTCCGCATTTTGGACAACCGTCTAGAAGGCCAATACACTGTAGAAGCAGCAAACTCTGCAGCTAATCTCTCGTTACGATGCCTATCAATGGACCCCAAGTTCAGGCCCACCATGGCTAACGTGGTTAAAGAACTGGAACTACTTCAAGAGTCAAAGGAGTCAATTAAGAACTCGAATAGTCAAAGGGTTCGTAGACGAAGTGCCAATGATGCTATTGAAGGAAACACTCCTGCTGCTAATTATCCCCGGCCGTCTGCTTCTCCTCTGTATGCTAAGTGAAAATAGAAAAGACTGAAATGAAATGGAAGTAGGGTTGACTTAGGTCAATGGTGGGGATTGGGAGGTTTAATTTGATACTTATGCATTTTGGTTAATGATTGTACAGTAGTTTTGGCTAATGTGTTGAGGAAATTACCTTGTGGTTGACATAATCTGTAGCTGAGCTTAATAATTTGTTCTATATATACTTGTATAATAACTACTGATTATCTAAAAATGATGCCAAAATTGATGGATAAGTCGTGATCATGATTGTAACGACCCAAATCTCGACCCGCTATGTAGGCATCATATTTTCAATGAATAATTTGATTCTCGGTAGTAGTGTGAGCTTAGCACACTAAATTCTCACATATTTTCGATGTGGGACGGGGATATCACAATCTCCCCACTCAAACCCTTCACGTCGCTTGAAAGGTCAATTAGTACCCTCGTACCCTCGTACTAGCTCGCAAGCCTTAAGGCCGGGGTTTCGCTTTGATACTATTTGTAACGACCCGGACCCGAAGCCCGACCCGCTACGCATGTACCACACATTGGCCCACTAATCACCTCCTCATTTGGGTTAACCACAACCCATCACATACCTCCAAAAGTTCAATTGATGATTTGATGCGTAGTAATAGTGCATGTGTCTTTTATATAGCACACTAAAGTTTCACATATTTTCGATGTGGGATGGGGGATATCACAATAATCCACCAACCAGTCAACGAGTCGGATAATCCATCAATCTTAATTAGCCTCTGACATTTAAAAAAAGGTGGATCAATCACGATCAACGAGTCGAAACATTCATCAACCTTGATTAGCCTGAAAAAGATAACACACGTAAAACTAGTTGGATGGTTTCCGAAGAAGAACACCTGATGTGAGAGTAAAAGTACGGTGCGTGGGAGAATAACATGAGGATAATTAACAATAAATTAGAGTTAGAAGATGTGTTATCAATAACCGCTATGCCGCTCTTATATTATAGTGAATCTGGATCAGATAGATAATTATGTCCGAAATAGTAGTGATTATAGGGATTGGGAGTGAATGACTCCTGATTTCTAGCTTGTCATGCTTATCCTGATTTGCTCGTCTTAGGTTGACCAGATGAGAGACGGGCATGTCGTGCTCATCGCAGCTGGTGCTGGTCATCTTATACGAGGTAAGTGTCTTGGTCGGACTTCGTGAAGGCTGGAAAGTGACTTGAGCAAGAGTAGGTCGGGCCACGCCCCTTAGGTTGCTCATTCCCTTACGTTAGGGGTCCGAGCCCATGTTTGATGGGTGTTACCCAATCCAAGTGGGTCATGGTCGATTTATCTCGTTCAGTCATCAAAAATGAATTTTGACCAATAATTTAAAGTTAATTTAACTATTTCTAATAACATTAATTATTATTATTGATAATATGTATAATGTAGGTATCGATGATAAGTTTTAATGTTCATAATAATGATAAGAAAATAAGAAAAATAAACATCACTCCATAGAAATAGTAAACAAATTCTCGGCCCACAATAATAATACAAAGTTAAACTAAAAATAATAAGGAAAAATTGCAAATAAAATCACTATATTATTTAGTTTTTGTATGTTTCACCACTAAACTAATTTTTTTTCACACAATTAGGGGTGGAAATGGTTCGGTTTAGCTCGATTTGGACAAATTTAGAAGTCAAACCGCTAGCATCGGTTTAGAGAAATTCCAAACCGAGCTAAACCATAAAAAAATTCAGACCGAGCTAAACCAAACTGTCATGGTTCGGTCTAAATCGCAGTTTGATTTTGCGGTTCAGACCACGGTCCAAATCGCGATCTAGACCACGATCCAAACCGCATTTCAGCTGTGTACTCTCTGAGTGGGAATGGTTCGGTTTTCTATATCGAAACTGGCCAATTAAGTATCATAACACCAAAACTGAAGAAAAAAATGCAAGCAAAACTACAACATAAACAGACATTCCAAGGATAAAATATATGTAAAACGACAGAATAAAAATGGTGGAATTATGAAGAAAAAATATCATACCAGGTGTCATCCGACGAATCACCACCACCACCGGCGCCGCCTTTTGAGCGCCCAAACAATTCCTCATACGAAGCGGCAAAATCAAAGCGTCAAATTCGCCGAAAACTTTGGGTAGTCGAACCTTGAGCTCTTAACGTCAAAGCAATAGTCTGCGGAACCGTCGTCGACGGACGGAAGATCGAGAATCGAAATAGAGGAGCCTCTGGAGGTGTTAAAGCCCTCGAAAATCTCATTGTAGTCTTAGAGATGAGGAGAGAGAGAGTCGAAACTCCAAACTTCGGCGGACCACCGAAGACGTCGTCGTAAACACTCGTCGCCGATGAGAGATGAAATTGAAGGGGCAGAATAGAGAGATTGTTCATCATTGTTGATTGTTGAGAGAACCAGAGAGAAAACGGGAAGAGAGAGAAAGGGATTTTGGAAATATTGAAATTAATTTGAAAGAGAGGCTGAGGGTATTAGTAATTTGTTATTAGGGTTTTTAAAAATTAATGGCTGAGATTAACTAAAATTTTGGAGGGACGGTCAGGATTGCGGTTTCATGGTTCAGTTTATGGCTCGGTTTCACGGTTCGGTTTAATGGCTCGATTTCACGGTTTCAAACCGCGGTTCGATCTTAAACGGTTCGGTTTGGTTCGATTTGGTTTGGGAGTGTCAAATCCCAAGCTGAGCTGAACCACATGGTCTGTTAATTTCTCAAACCAAGCTAAACCACTTAAGACGAAAAATCAAAACAAACCAAACGATTTGGCTCGATTCGACTCAAAACTGCATTTTAAGCCAAACCGCTTCCACCCCTACACACAACTACTAATTTACTTTTGCATTCAACACGTTAAACTATTTTATTTTTGCATCCATAATTACTGTTACCTACGGGGTTAGTTTTCCCCATTGAAAAGATATGTGCAACGTATGTGACAATAATTTAAGGGGTATTTTAGGCAGTTCACACTCCATTAATTTTCCAAAATTTAACTTATTCTAAATAGGTCACTGGCTTATTAATCACTAAACTTCTTTTTTTATCGCCTTAATTATTAATGTTTATTTTCATAACAAAACTATTAATGTTTACTTTATTATACTTACAAATTTTTATTTTTTTTCCTTAAAAAGATAAAATATCTGTCTCAACCACCATCAACACCACTACCCCTCTGCCACCACCACCTCCACCACCGTTGCCATCGCAAACTCCAACACCACCATTATCCAACCGTAGCCACCACACAATCATTATCAACTCAGCTCACAACTACTGCTCTAATCATCAAGCAAATACTAAACCAAAAAATAGTAAAAAATGGAGCATGTAACTCCCAACTACATACTAATATCCCTGCAATTGCCAAAAATTCCATCGCAGTAGCCATTTGCCTTCTCCCTAGAATAATAAAAGTACACCAATTATTCCAATATTATCATTACCCCTATTTTTTATTTTATTTTAAATCAAAATAAAACAAAAATATTCCTAAATAGAACCCCAATCAATCTCATACGATGAATACTTTTGCAACTCCGACGAACACACCTCCCATGCCGGCTCCTCCTCCGTGAACTCCGGGAACGTTAGATCCGACAACGGCGATGACCGTTCAGACCCTCCGTCACTTTTGATGCTCCCTCCACCTTTACAACCTCCTCCTCTTCTGGTACCGTCTGAGACTGCTTAGCCGACCTTCTAGAATTAGACTTCTTGCCGTCGATACTCTTCCCCTCCACCAAGCTCTGGCATATTGCTTGAAGCTTGAAGTCAACAGATGAGTGAAGCGGCTTGTACCCCCAAAGTCGCGGCGATGTGTGAAACCTCGTGGCAGAGGCGAGGGAAGTTAAGCTGTGCAAATAACGGTGATTATGGGGAAGAGGAGGCTGCCATGGAAGTGGGGGAGGAAGAGGGAGTCGGAGGGGGAGAAAGAGGATGAGTAAGAATGTCTGAATGAGAGGGGAGGGTTCAATCTATGATTTAGGTTTCATTTTTTTATTTTTTCAATCAACTCCGGTACAACAACATCAAAAATAACAAAGTCTTAGTCCCAAAATAAATTGAGATTGACTAACATAATTTCTCATATGTCATTGTACTAGTACTCCCTAGCCCGTGCCAATGGCACGGTGACAGTATGCATGATAATCAGGTGAAGAAAATTAAAAGATAAACATGATAAAAAGCACCTCAATATCTCAAAATTCATGAAAATAGAATAGCAAAAAATCAAAATATAATTGGATTTTGCCTACCTTTGTTCTTAACTCTTGCATCAAATTGAAAGTAAATGAAAATTCAAATGTCAAATTGAAGTATCAAACTGAGAATGTGGAAGAATTTAAGAGTGCACCGTGTGATTGAGTAAAAAACAACCACCCAAATTCAAAATTTAAGTAGAAAAAATCCACTTAACAATGAAAGAAGCATACCTATGAGATACCAAAATTCATCCTCCATTGAAAGAGTGAGCAAGCAAGTACTTGTACCTATATACGTCAATCCAACTTCAATATTTTCCCGCATGTTTTCTATTCACAAAATTAAGTACACTTCTAAAGCATTACCGTAACAAATGATGTGTAAAACACACGTGCATGTGAAACATTCACATTATAACTGTATACCCATCTGAAATAAAAGAGTTCACTTATGACATCAAAATCAAAATGAACAATCTTCTAAATTGATGATTCAAATACATTTAATATACTAAATAGAAACGCAACGCTAACATACACAAAATTAATAGAGATTTTATTATCAATATTGAAGGTACGTAGGAAAGAAGAGGGATGGGTTTCAACACCAAATATATTTTGTCTGGGAATAGTAGGCCGAATTCAGTTCTTGCACTCCAAATTATGCGAAAGAGTAGTCTGTCAGCAGCCAGCATGCTACTCCTCTCCCCCCCTCTCTATCTATACAAATTTACACACACACACACACACACACACACACACACATATATACTCCCTCCGTCCCATTAGTAGCAACACAGTTACTATTCATGCGTAGATTAAGAAAAAAAATAATGATATAAATGTTGTGAGTGTAAAAGTAAAATAGGAGAGAGAATGAGTGGAGGGAATAGTAAATTATAATGGTGTTGTGAGTATTAAAATAATGTAGGAGAGAGAATGAATGGAGGGAATAGTGATAAAAACTTTCCTTTTTAGGAAGTGTGTGGTTTGTAGTGGGACGCCCAAAAAGGAAAGTGTGTGGCTTGTAATGGGACGGAGGGAGTATATGAGAATCAATGATCCCTAGGATAAGAACAACAGACTTTGTGCTTCCTGTTATTGAAAATGCCAAAAAATTCAGAGCGAAGAAACTTAATGTAAAATGCAGATATATTTATTCACACTATATAAATAAATAAATAGACTTTTAATTATTTTGAAATTTATCTGATCAATATCCTAGTTCTCCAGGAAGATGACATCTATTTTCTCCCGAATAGACCGAATTGCAACACAATATTATAATCGAAAGTAGCAACTGTTTGCAAGTTTCAAGCCTTACATCTTCAGCAAGGTTCATATTTTTGGTATGGATCCTTAGAATTTCCCTATGTTGTTCTAACGGTCAAATCTTCCAAATCGTGTAAAAGCAGGGTCAATGACGCTTTCAATAGTAGCAAGAATACTTGTTAAATAACTATTGTCTTAACATTGCTTTAACAGCCATAGCAATTAGTTAATTACAAATATTGAAAATAATAAGAACCTTGTTTGGAAACCTCTTTCTTATATCTACATTTCAAACTACATTTTCAGAAAATGATTTAAGGGTTTTCTGATTATCCAAAATTAATTTGTATAGTCTTTGGGCAAATCCCGGTGCGCCAAGCGCTCCCCGCCAAGCGGGGGTTGGGAGAGGGAACCATTTGCTAGAGCCTTCCCCTGACAATTGCCAAGAGGCTGTTTGCCAAGGTTCGAACCCGTGACCTTATGATCACCAAAGGAGCAACTTAACCGTTGCGCCAAGGCTCGCCCTCAGTTTGTATAGTCTTTGTACTGCGAAAAATGGAGGTGTTCAAATATGAAGTGGACAACAATTTCTTCATCAATGCTTTAAAATCACCCTCTAAAATTATAGATTTATGCCACAATAAGTTAATTTAATAGAATAATTGCCAAGTTAAACTATGTTTAATGTCAATATTGAAAAATAAGGTTAAAAAAAGAAGCAATCACTTCATATTGGAGCATGGACCCTAATTACTACTCCATTGTTCCCATCTCCCTCAAAAAAACTAATTAGTATTTCCATACTACTCTCTTTGTCCCTAAATAATAAAAAATACGATCAAATATCATACATCAGATGAATCAAGATGTGTTTGTAAATTTTTTCAAGTAAACAATCAAGAATTCAAGATGGCAGTAGAACGAAGAGTGTCAAGCTTTTAAGAACCGGAACCAAGTTCCATCCACCAAAAAGTCAACAAAACTGATCAAATTTGTAAACACAAACCCATCAAATTTGCTGCAAAAAAAAAAAAACACTGCTCATTAGGAAAACCATTTAGTTGTTTTATTAGTTTCATTTTGATAGTTAATTAGGGGCTTCCCAAAACGTAAGCATAATAACAGTAACCACTAAAATGATTATAGCTTTAATAACTGAGCTCAATATCTCATTAGTAAAACTAATTTCTCAAGTTATAATTCTCTTAAGAGACTATATGTATCAAAATAAATATTACATGTATGAATTTTTATGTAATAACTAAGCCCCAAATTGCCTCTACAATCACACGAAACAATATCATGATAAACATTTAATAGTCACTGCATATCATCCGAATCAAGTTTAGCGAATAGCGAATTACTAAAATAAGGGACTACGACCTTACTGAATTAATAAGCAATATGAAACTCACCAATCTAGTTTGATAGTCTAACATTTATGAAACTAAAGCAACAACGATACCCCGTCTCTGCAACCTAGTCTCGCCACAACACAATCAACCGGTATTTTCAATTACCCTCTTTATTTGTCTCCTCCGATGAAAGGGTTAAAAAACCTATGGTGCTACCGCTACAACCACTACCACTATAGTTATCTTCATTTTCACTGTGATTGACTGCTCCCTTAGGATCTCCTTCCCTAACCTACCTACTTAGGAAATTTTTAAGGCATTACTAAACTAATTTCTCTTCGCTCTCATTTTCCAACCATTTCTACTCTCGAAATTCAAATCCAGCTCTCCCAATTCACCATCACTCTCTTATAAGCCATCTCAAATTCTCTAATCCAATTTCTCGCTCTCCTCATCTTCCCATATCCATCCTGTGAAACCTTAGCATCCGAAACAAAGGTCAACTCACCAATAAAGCTGATATTCAAAGGCAAAGCCAAATAATCAACCGTTGTGGAATTTGATTGGCAAAAATAAGTAGTAATCAACCCTCAATGTTAGAAAAAATAATGTTAACCCCCCCCCTCACCCCACCCAAAAAAAAAACTCTGCTCTCCGCTATAAAATCCATCCAAACACATAAATTTGGAGAAGGAAGAGAGAGAGAGAGAGAGAGAGAGAGAGAGAGAGAGAGAGAGAGAGAGAGAGAGAGAGAGAGAGAGAGAGAGCTTGAATTAAATTAACAATAGTGCTGAGAGAATTTACCTAGATGTATTTGAACTCTCTGTCTTGCATATGAATGTCATAAGCTACAATCTTAATTTGTAATCCAGCAAATCAACTCAAACCTTGAAACCGTTGGAAGCGGACAATCGAAACAGAGGGCAGGTGGTTGATTGTTTCCACCGATCTCTCGATTCAATCTCGTCAACCACCTCGATCTCCGACGCCATCACCAAATCAAATCCAAAACTTCAAAAACGTATATAGAAATTAAACACACAATGATTAATTAATTGTAATTGTTGAGAATGGAGAGTTCTAGGGTTTTTCTGGGAAGGCGGGGAGGTCCTCTCTGATTGTTGTTAGAGATACAAAGAGAGAGAACGGGGATGAATGAAGGCACGACGATTGACTGCAGCGGTTACCAGATTGAGGCAGTTAGATTTAAGTTTTCTCAAATTGAATCACAGCCGTTGAATGTTTTTTTCAGAATCAATCTCAACCGTCACTTATACCCCAGATAAGAGGCAGTTAAACCCTCCCTCTATCAGATAATGTACTAAGATTTTCTCCAACTCGCGCTAATGGCGGCAAGATGATAAAAAGGAGAAAGTCAATAAGAAAAAGAAACCCCAAATCATATCTATATAAAATGTAAATTTTTAGAACATTAATACTCCATCCGTTCCATAATAATCTTCCTTTTTTTTCCTTATATAAAAAGTCTTGCACAAAAACATTTTAAATAACTGTATGGGAAAATTGGACTAACAATTTCCTAATCACATTCTTATTTTCGAATAAAATCCACCCCTTTTAGATTTCCTTCCCAATCTAGTAATTCCGCATGCCGTAACACAGAATTGTATACAGTAATAGCAAAGGATGAAATCCTTGAGCCTAAACAAATCTTCAATTATGATGTGATCAAACATGTCCTATAAAAATAATTGTAACCACAGGTAGAGTCATTAGCTTACTCAAAATTCCACCTATTTTGAAGCATCTGTTCTTTTCCTATCAGAAAAAGAACTTCAATTATGATGTGATCAAACATGTCCTATCAAATTGCAGTTTGCGGATGCACATCAAGTAATGCAAGGAATTCAAAGGCTTGATGGTGCTAGATTCCAGTCTTAACTCCAAATCTCAAAGTAAGATCTCAAAGTAAGGTGTCTTTTATCTTGTGAATATAACAGTTGCAAAGTGATGTCCATCTAGATGCAAGGGAAGGTCTGTAATCTCTTTTGTTAACTCAAAATAACATCAAAAGTTGTAATGAGAGCAGTATGGTGTAAATAAATTTTCATTTTGGAAAAAACTTTGCATAAATGGAAATTTATTTAGGTACGTAGGAAGTACTATACTTACTCGATGATCCAGGTACCATGCTCACTCCTCAAATCAGTCTAAGAAAAAGGCAAATTCCTTGCATCTTATTTGAGCATGCAATTTGGAAACCTAACACAGAACATTACTCAGTAAGCTAGTGTGAAAGAAGAAAGTAGAAAACCTAATCATGAAAACAACTCGAAAAAGCACTTGTGCGGCCGAAGGAATAAGAATTAATTTTCCGGGCATACTTGTGGGTGGTACACTCCTTCAGCCACAAAATGATGTAAGTTTCCATTCAATGAAAGATCAAAATTGAAGAATCACACACACACGTGCACACACACAAAAAAATACATCTTTTTCAACTCCTCCGTCCTGAATGAATATCCATTTTTAGTTAAGGGATATTCGAAAATGCTTACTTTTCATAAATTTCATAATAAAAATGCATAAACAAATTCCGATATCTACATTCTAAACTCTTGGTTTGCAATTACAAATAAAGTGAAAAAAATGAAAAAAAAACATTTAGGGACAAAGTTATTTAAAAATGGACATTCATTTAGTAAAAAACATTTCAAGAAAACGGACATTCATTTAGAAACGGAGGGAGTATTATTTATTTCGCTTGATAAGAGATTACTTTATAAGACTGAAGGCATACACAATTATGCTGGAGATTTTCTCATCATCATGGCTTATAGAAACGATGCAGGATAAACTATTTGTGCTTCGAACCGGAAGTAGAAACCACCGCAAAATGAAAGATGAATTTCAAGTTGAAAGACGTCAATTTCAGTTTTATTGTAGAATTCAAGCACTTGGCACTTACTCACATCAGAACCAAGCTATGTTGAACCGCCATTTGATCTCCTTCAAAGTCTGCATTGAATCCCTTATGAACTAATGGATGTAAATAAATAGCACGTTTTTCAACTAAAATGGGCTGGAATGTCGCTGGAGGTTTGATGAATCCACACGGGAAGAAATGGATGAAGTAGAAGAAGATTTCTTGCCGTCGTGTTGTAGAGGCTCTTGTCCCCTTCTCATTTATCAGATACGGCATTCTCGAAGTTTCGACCTGGTGCCACCTTAGTCTGTCCATCAACAAACTTCGACTGGCTTGCTTCGATCAACTGTCTCGACAACTATTTTCATTTTCACTGTTGTCTGACATTTTCTTCTTCCCACTATTTAGAGACCCATCTCAATTGGTCTTCTCAACTGCAGCAAATCTCTATTAGCACTCTCAAAATTTCAACAATGGCTAATTATAATTTGCTGATATAATATTATCGAATTAAACACATATAATAGATCCAAATTATTAATGTATTAAGTTGTAAAACTTGAGATAGTAAATAGAAAATACTTGACCACAAAAAGAGAATACAAAATTTTATTTGCACCCTAGAACTATAAGCTTATCCTCAATGATAAAAACCTTGGGTCTCTGCAATCAAGTACAAATGAATAAAAGAATGGGTTGTAAATAACACACCTCATGTAAACACCACACATTTGAATCTTTTTCTCGAGGAGAGAAGAATGTTTGAGGGCTTACTACCTCAATGAAAAACGCATCTTTCAGTTGCATGGTGTAAATGCCCAACTGCCTCTACAATTCCTATGACAACCTCAATCCCCCTACCACACACACCCTGCTCAATTTTTCTTTTCTGCAAATGGGTTACTAAGTAATCATAATATATTCTGAATCAAGTGTATGTACATGCAAAGACAAAGGTGTGTTATTACCATAATTACGACACTCGAACAGTCGAACACATATAGCTACATTTGAAAGCCACAGTTCTTGGTTCCCAAGTGGACTTTTGCCGCCAACATCACTCTCTTTTTCATGGTAACCCACCAATGTTTGGGCCGAATTTTGGACAAATCGATTGAGGGAGCAAAAAATATGCAATTTAGTAGTAGCACTTATATAAACATGTAGATGAAAATAAATCAAAATGGAATTCAGAGAATAAAAGGGGAAATAACACATCAATTTTTTTCTATCATTTACAACTCTTCATAATCAACATCATTCATTATCATCAACCCCCACTCGAAACACAAAAAGTAGTTCTAACTAAGAAAGAAAATAAGCAAATATGGAAGCAAAGTTGAGGCAATAGTGTGGGTGGATACCTACTGCTGGAAAGTAGACTCACTCACCTAATAATTCTATGCTAAGCTCCTTTTTTCTGGGCAAGTCTGAAGTTGTTAAATGGCGGGTGTGTATTCTAACGGTATTCTCCTCTTGTTCTGTTTCCTCTATTATGTACTTTGTCTTGTCTAGCCCAGTGCAACCACCAATGAAATCCACCTGAAATTGTAGAAATTAGTTTTAGGAAAAAAATAAGGGGGATGGAAGGCGAATCTGTAGCATTTTTATTTGGACTCATGTATGTCTAACAGTTTCTCAATCATGTACATACAAAACATTTTGAGAAAACCAAGTCATACGCTCCAAGAAAAATCTTGGTAGTTAAACAGAATCCAATGGTATTCCAAGGAGGAATACAGGCCTAACAAACCAACCACCATATCCAGATTCTGGCAATATACAAAAGGCAGAGATAGAAAGCTGTGGACCTGATTCATATTGCACACCTGATTTGCAAAACCTTTATGAAAAGCTTCAACCAAAAAACCATTATACCAAAGGAATTCCATAGAGCTATCAAAGCAAACCAAAACAAACATCATAACCCAATGCTGCCAAAAAATCAGCAAACTGCTGCCAAAACCAGAAAACTGAAACATGCTAACCAGTCTCATCAAAAACCAAATCTGAACTGGCTGAGAACCAATCTTAAGCTGCCAGCAGGCAAAAATTAGAAATAATTGGCTGTGAACCTGATCGCCAAAACCCAAATTGCAGCTTTGACTACACACAAGAGATACATACTTGACTGATTCTGATGTTGCCCACAAAAAAACCACAAATAGAAATATTTGTGATCTTTCTTCATTGCTGATTGAACTAACAACTTGAAATCATTAATCTGAATCAAAACTGCCATACAAACTCCCTTATCCTCCTTTATCCAAATATCAGAACATCCAATCATAGACCAAAAAACTTCATGCAAACCCTGATGTCAAAACCCATACATTTAATAAAACGAATGAGTAATTAAAAACTGACATAATAGAACAACAAAAATCCCAAATCAAAACCCTAACTAAAAAAATTGACAGAATAGAACAAAGAAAATCAATTCAAAACCCCTAGAAATACAAATACGGACCTCCTATTTGAGCGCATTTGAAACCCCCACCAGATGCTCTTCTCTGTATGTTTGTACGCTCGCAAGGGTTTTGGAAGTGGGAAGGGAAGAGATGGAAGAGTCGGGGATTGGGAGGCAGTTCCCATACTCAGTCTGATTGAATGTAGGGTTAAATGTTAGCCGTCTGAGAAAGAAGACAATGGAAGTGCGAAGGTTAGAGGGAGCATACCTGAAGAACTCGAAGGTCCGATCATGGCCGCTTCCCCAGCATCGGTGAGTTTGGCAAAAGAGATAGGCTGCAGAGAAACGTGAAACCGCCGTGAACTGCCGAGGAGATGGAAAGAACGTGGGGGTTAAGAGCGCTTCACAACCGTCGGATCAGATTTTCAAGATTGAATCTCAGCCTCTCTTTATGTATAGATAAGAGGCAGTTATATGCCCCTTGTATTGTATATTAGACTAGTATTCGTGTGCCCGTGCCAATGGCACGGGGATGATATCAAAATGATCAGTACTAAAAATACAGCGCAACATTTGAAAGCAGTGACTTTTTTTACTATTTATATAATTTAATCGAAGATACAAAATGTTTAAATGTTTATGCATAGTCACCCACACTGTTTAGGCATGTTATGGATTTACCCTTCTTCTGAACATCCAAAATTTCAGTTTCATGTGGAGTAAAGCTACAATCTTCTTATTAAAAATTTAGGAGCTGAACATGATCTGTGCTATCAACAAACAAATACGAACAAAGAATATTGATAATTTTACCCCAAATATGACATAACTGAGTTCAAAAACTCAATACAAATCAAAACGAAGAATACATCAAAATTGAAATAAGAAATAAATACAAAGAGAAATATTCATAGAAAAATATGGGTAAATGTAGATTCACATAGTTAGGTAAAGAAAAAAAAAGCTCTGGTATCATACTACCTATGTCCCAAAACCTCTGTCCCAAAATGAATGTAATCAATTTAAAAAATATAGGCATTCATTTCGGGACGGATGGTATATAATTGTCAAAAATTAAGAACAAAGACAGAAAGAAGAAATTTCTCATAAATTAAGTGATATATATATATATATAACCGCTCTCATTAAGTTAAAAATAAACATAATTAAAAGGGGGAAGAGAGAGAGAGAGACAACCGTATGTTCAACAAATGCCAACCTTCAATCATTTGTAACTCATAGCTGGTTGTTGCATTGGAGGAACCTTTCCCATTATTTTCCATGGAAGGTAGCCTAAGGACTTGAAGTTGGTCCATTTTGTCCTCGTATAGAGTGCCTCCTACAACTTTGACAATTGCATTTTATTTGCCATAACAAAATTCTTGTACACCTGCAACGAACAACTAATAAGAAAAAGAGTCAACAATTTATTGCATGACAAATGATGTTCATGCCATGAAAGCATCCAAATTAACATATTTTTGTGGTACAGAATGGTTACAAAGGTAGTTGAGAGAAGGCATCCAAATTATTATATTCAGTACAAAACCTCAACAAAACATATACCTTCAAACTGGCATCCAAACTCTAACACTATCAAAACCAATGCATTAAGTCACTTAGCTTAAGGAGGCTGTACACTTAAAAAGTCATTAACGCCAAAACAATACATCACGCTCTGAAGTATCAAAAATACAAAACCTCAATAAAAAACGACAACAATTCGAAACAAATTAGAAAAAAGTAAATTGAAAAAGAACAAATTAAACAAATAGAAGGACGTATCATTGTTTACCTGGATAGATCATCCGTCGTTGCCTCTCTACACCGACATCGTACATCAGCCGCTCCCTGTTCCCCACTGTCATCGTACATCAGTCGCTCCCTTTTCTCCACTGACATCGTACCTGATGGAATTCGGACATCAGTCACTCAAAGTGGTTGCCTTTAAAGTGGACTTCAATTATCTTTGCAACACTGCCACTTCAAAATTCTATGTAATACCCTTAACAATTCAAATGAGGTAAAAAAACTTGATTAACTTAAATATCAATTGAGCAAGATATTCATAATAAAATTAACTCAACAGTCAATCAATGCATATGCAAAAACAGAAACAATGGATTTTCATAGACTACTATCTCAGTTCCACAATGAATATCCAAAAAAAAATCAAATTTACTGTTAACCAAGAGAATTTGATTTTATTTTGAGACAGAAAAAGCACTTAAATCACGGTGCAAAGCAAACAAAGGCCTTTTCATAAGCAAATTAATATATAAATATTCATTCAAAATAACATTAAATAAAAAGTATTATACGAACAAACAAAAACAACTTTTTCAAGAAAAACAGAGCTAACCCTAATATATTAGCTACCAAAAATTAAGTTTTTTCTTATGATTTTCGAATACTCTCTCCGTCCCACACAACGAAAATCAAGAGTTTTTTTGAGACGGAGGAGTATTTGTAATATTCTCAAGTATAGAATCAAACCAAGCAAACTTGAACAAAGTGAATCTCTTTTCAAAACAACAAATGAAAGAAGAAATCTACTGATTTTAGGAACATGTAGTAACAACATCATCAATTAAAGCCAAAACAACAACAAAAATCATATACAAATTAAGATTTATCTTATGATTTCCAATACTCTCTCGGTCCCACACAACAAAAATCAAGAGTTTTTTGAGACGGAGGAGTATTTGTAATATTCTCAAGTATTACACTTTCAATCACTTTGAATGCATGAAGAATCAACAAAAACTGCTGATGAGGTTGCTGATGATGTTCTGAAGCAACAACAACAACAGAAGTCTCAAAAACAGGCTATGGAAAATGAGGAAAACAATAGTCCAAATGGTTGATCAGTTTGATGTTGCTAAAGTTTGGTTTCAAGTCTTAGATTCTGGGAAATTAAATAGTGATGCTTCCTTAGATCAGCATGGGAATAGTTGGATTTTACTTGATTTCTGGTTGTTGTGGCAAGATATGTGCAAGATGTTGAATATGGTGGAAGGTTCAATGGGTAGCAATGATTCAGTAGTTGGCTTGGTTGCAGTTTTGAATGGGGTTAGTCTGAATGCGGTTTTGTATATGGATGGTTTGAATACAGTTGACTTGATGAGGTTTATTTTGGCTGCGGTTGAGCTTGGCCAGATGCGGTTTAATTGGTCTGTGGTTAATGGATAGCAGTTAGATGGATCATAGTTTGTAAGTGTATAAGAAGGTTTATAAGTAGTTTTGGAAAAGGTATAATGTTTGGTATAGAAAATACAGCTGTAGATGAAATAGAAGAAGGGGAAATAGAGGAGACTAAAGGTGATCAGTTATTGTGAAGAAAATGGGCAAGATACGAGAGGATATAAATGATAATGTGCTGAAGGAAACTGGTAATGAGGGGAATATGCAACATACTTCAAAACAGGTTACTGAAAGAATTCTGAATACTGAAAAGAACTGAAAAGGGTAATTTTGAAAATAGTTTTGTCAAACAAATGGATGTTGCCTGATTTTGTTTGGAAATAATTGAGTTGTCTTTTACTATTCATATCAATTCAATTCTCGGATTACCAGATACACATATTGCATTTGATTTCAAATGATACTCTCTACAAATAACACATTCTAACCCTTAATCCTTTCTTTTCCATTTCACTATTTACAGATCTCATTACCCTTTTCAATTAGGTTTCAATGTTGCTTTCATGGTGGATGGATAACCTTCTACTTTAGATCACATTGTTCTTGTCCCTCTTTCTTTCTTTCTATACTCTTTGAATCTCTAACATTCAATTCTTTCAAATTCTTCGATAATGGCGACCAAACCTTCTTCAAAACCCATAAAGGATATGTCATCAACTCTACCGACGTCTCCATGCTTCTTATCTACTTGTACCATACCACACATGCTGTATCTGTGAAATGTGAATGTTCCAAATGGGACCTTGTATGAGGCTCTCCTCAACCCCCACTCAACAAAAGGAACGGCCTTCATTGATATGCTTATTGTGGAAGAAAGAATCTAACTAAGATATAAATGTTATTCATTAATGATTATTGTATTCAATTTTAGCATTTTGTGAGAATCAATATTGACATCAGAGTTAATGCCACGTATATGATTCCAGGCATTAAGATTAGGAGCTGAGCCAGGTCTTGTTAGTTGAGCCCACAAAGAACTAAGATTGCAAATGTTCAAAGCTCACAAACCTGTCGAGGTGAGCTCATTCGAGTGAAGCCGAGTTTTTTCAAGTTGAATAGAGTGGCTTGGCTCAATTGATGCTCTAAACATTGTACTACAAATTAAATTTTCATGGTTTTCAATATTTTATTTTGTTTACGCTTTGATAATTTTTACTGATACATTCTAGTACTTTAATATATCAAATTTCATTTGATTCACTCGAAAAAAATCCTAGCTCCACCCCTTCCACCAGGTTTTCCAAATACTTCAAGAAAACATTGCACAAACTACAAACCCCTCCATCCAAAAATAAATATATGAAAAAATGAAAAACGCACACACTTGTACGCTCACATGTATCCAATTTTAATTTTCAAAACCCAATGTAACCATTTGTAAGACCAATAATTGACCTAACTTATTTAATTGGGGTATCACTGATAAAATCACTGCCATTTTACGGAACACGGCAAGTGCAACTATTCCTAACAAAAATACAGTTTCAAAAAAGCAATTATATGAACAAATCATATACAAAGAGTTCAATTTAGTTCAGATTCATGGCAAATAGAACCAAGAGATAACTGGAACATCGCACTAAGCAACAACAGTAAAGAAGATGCTGAAGTTTGGGTTAGGCAAACACACAAACAGGTGGAGTGCACTCACTCAAATTCTGGAAACAGCAATGATAAACCAACCAAAGCAAAGAGAATGTACCTTATAGAGTTCACGGTGAGTTGAGGCGGATGGAGGGGCTGAGCGCTGGGAATTACATGACCGGTACCAGCGAGATAACGAAGGAGGTCCATTATTTAAACAGAAGCAATGAAATAGGAATCCAAACGAAGGAGGTCCATTATTTAAACAGAAGCAATGAAATAGGAATCGAAGTAGGGTATAGAAGAATTTGTCAAAATCCAAATCGATTTGCATCAGGAGAGGGGGGTTGAGAACCCGAAAGGGGAGTTATACTGAAATCGAAATCCATGGAGAAGAAGTAAAAGGTTGTCCTTTTTCCAATTCTCAACCGGAGTTGTAGAGAGATTTAAGCGAAGTCTCGAAGAAGAATGATCTTTTGAGATGGGTCCTCTCTGTGAACGCGTAAAGCAAAGGTAACACCGGCGCGAATTGTTGGCGGTGCAAGAGGTTGACTGAGATGTAGAATGAGACGCAAAGTGAATAGAGGGAAGGGAGATACAGAGACAGAGGAGAAATGGGGAGAGTACGGGAGTGGAGCGGTTGTCTGAGAAGAATAGAGGGGAGGGGGTCGTCGGAGAGACGAAGTAGGGAGAGAAACTGAGAGAGAGAAACGGAAGGGAGAGAGAAGGTGAAAGGGAGAGAAGAAGAGATCAATTTTAGAAGAGGGTACTTCTTTAAAACCCCAGACAGAAGAAAATGGAGGAGGAGGGACGTGAGGAAGAGGAAGAGGCAGAGGGAAAAGGAGAGAACGTGGGGGTGGTGAGTTAATATGGACCGTTGGATCAATTTTAGAAGAGTGAATCTCAGCCACCACTTATGGGTAGGATAAGAGGCAGTTAAAACACTCCTCTATTGTATTATAGATGGTGTGAAAAGATTGTTGAAAATAATAATAATAAATAAATAAATATATAATTAATTAATTAATAATTCAATCAACTCCTATGGTTATAAAAAAAATTAAAGATTTAGGTTTTATTTTTTTATTTTTTCAATCAACTCCTATGGTTATAAAAAAAAAATAAAAATTAAACCCTATAAATTCTTGTTTACTCTTTATATCAAAGTATCCAAAATACCCCTGAAAAAATGTCACATAAAATGGCACATGTCTTTTTAATAGAAAAAAGCTAACTCCATTAGTAAAAATGGTCATGAATGTAAAAATAAATTAATTTAATGTATTGTATTAAAAAAATTAGTTTAATAATAAAACACACAAAAATTAAATAATGCAATGATTGTAAACTGATCAATTCGATTCCTAACATTGTAATTTCTTTGCAAATTGATATAAAAACTAACTTTTTGTTAGTTTTTTGACGGAGTACCAGTCACGTGCCATAAACGTGACTTTTTTAAGGGCAAATTAGTAATTTGATCAGGGGTGTGTGTAAGGGCTGTTTGTGGCGGTATTTCTCCCACAATAATCAAGGGTGAATTAGTCATTTGACTGGAGAATTTGGGAAATCAAAAACAAAATTAGGGTTAGCTGGATCATTATTCCCAAATCATTACGGTTGTTTGTCATAGAGGGGAGAAATTGGAGAATTTGGTTCACCCGCAATGTCTACTGAAGATGGAGTATATTGGTATAAGCGATTGGAGGAGTATTTCTTGGATGGAACCCCACAATACGGTGAGTTTACTGTTTAAATTTTTGTGCTATTTTGTGTAAATATTGGTGTAAATATTATGAAAAATGTGGAAGATTTTGTACTGTGTTGTATTTATATGTAATGAAAACATGATTTTGTTTGCATAACAGTTTAAAGTTTTGATTTTGCAATTTTGTTTGTATATTGGTATATGTTTGTGGTCTCCCACTGATTTCATGAGGTAATGTTTTATGAAATATCTTTTTTGTAGGTTTGAACAATTATTACACTATTAGAATGGTTTATGGGGGACATTTAGAGAAATGTGAAGAAATTGTGTACACTGGTAGTAGTGTTGCGTGGTTTGACTATGTTATACCTGAGAAAACAAGGCTTAGTGACTTAGTTGATATGGCAAACAAGTTAGGTTTTAATGGTACTAAACAAAGACTAATTTTTCATCAGAAAATGTATGCTGGTAACACTCATGTTGGGTTTAGAACATTAAAGACTGATCAAGATGTTTTAGACATTCCAAAGTATATATGTGCAAGAGAAGATAGAGAGGCAGAAGTTTATATTGAAAATGATGATCTAGAGGACAGTGCTGAAGATGATAGTGACTCTTCCGAGGTTGAATCAATGAATGATAGTCAATATGAAAGTGCTGAAGATGATCTTTGTTATGAAACAAATGTTGATAAGGATATTGAGTATGTTGGTGTGTCAGAGAGTTCTAAGGAGAAGGGCAAAGCAAAACTGAGTAAGAAGAAAGGAATAGCTGAATGGTCAACTGGTGTTGGGAAAAAAGTGGCCATGGATGACAGTAATTTTGATAGTGATGATGGAATAGATGGATATGAGAGTGATGATGTGAATAAAAGACCTAAAGGTAGAGTTTTTGATCCTAGAGTTGAAATGGATCAGCCAAAGTTTGAATTGATGATGAAGTTCAAGGACACTAGACAGTTCCAGGCTGCTATAAAAAGACATGCAATCAAAGAGGGGAAACCCATCACGTTTCTTTTCCAAACACGTGAGAAGGTGAAGGCAGTTTGTAAGCATCCTTGTGAATGGAATTGTTATGCCTCAAAAGAACAACATGAAAGTCACTTGATGATCAAAACACTTAATTCAGTCCATACTTGTGGTAGAGTTTTCAAAAGTCAATTTACAACTGCGTCTTGGATTGCACGTGAATACATAGATGAATGGAAACAGGATCCTAACGTAGCTGCAAATGTAATTAAGGGAAAGGTATTCAAGGATTACACAATGAATGTCACTCCTCATCAGGTGTACAGAGCCAAACAAAAGGCTATGAGAGTGAGTGCAAAGATTCATGGAGATGGTTTTTTGAAATGTTAATAGAGGATCTTCAGATCAGTGATGTTGCTTTCACAATAATGTCAGACAAGCAGAAGGGACTAATTGAGACTGTGAAAGATCTTCTTCCAAATGCTGAACATAGATTTTGTGTGATGCACATGTTGGGGAATATGAGAATTGCGGGGTTCAAAGGAATAACTTACAATAATTTTTTATGGAATGCAGCAAAGGCTACAACAGTGCAAAGGTTTAAACATTGGATGGAACAAATTGCAGAGCATGACCTAAGGGCATTTCATTGGTTTGATGATAAACCACCTCAGCATTGGTCAAGATCAGCATTTAGGACATATGAAGTGTGATATCTTGTTGAATAACCTGTCAGAGAGTTTTAACAGTCACATTCTGGAAGCTAGGGAGATGCCAATCCTATCATGCCTGGAGTCTATTAGAAAAATGTTAATGACAAGACTTCAACATAACAGAGAGGTTGCAGGAAAAACATGGAAAGGAAAACTTTGCCCAAAGATCTATAAGGAATTAGAGAGGAGAAAGAAAATGATTAATGATTGCATTTCAGCAGCATCAAGTGAAAAATATGAGGTTAACTGTATATATGGGGCACAATACTCAGTCAGTTTGAAAGGTAGAACTTGTACTTGTAGGAGATGGGACTTGTCAGGCATCCCATGTAGCCATGCCATTGCCTGTATCAATTTGAAAGGTGAACATCCTGAGGAATATGTGGATGAGTGCTACTGGGTTGAAACATATAAAAGGGTATACAAGTACCTGATAAACCCTATGGATGGCCCAGAAATGTGGGCAAAGACTGGAAATGTGAAAGTGTTGTCTCCAATTGTGAGAAAAAAGGCAGGGAGACCAAAGAAGATGAGAAGTAGGTAATTATTTGATAAAGATAAAGAAAAGGAACAGAGAGATGGTGTGGTTGTTGAACTTGCCAAAGAGCTTGATGATGGAACAAAACAATTAAAAAGAAGGGTGTATACAAAGGTAAATAAATGTAGTGTTTGTAAGGAGCCAGGACATAATAAAAGGGGTTGCTCAATTGCTAAACAACAAGCAGCTGTGAATGATGCTTTTGAAGCTGTTAACGAGGCTGCAAATGTTGCTCAAAATGAGGTAAATTGGCATATTTAATGAATTGTCTGATAAGTATTCATATATATTTTTTCTATGTCTAACAAAATGCCTTTAATGCAGGTCCTAGGGTCAATGGAAGTTCCAGCTGGCAGAGAGAAGAGGAAGCATGACAAGGATTTCACAGACATTGGCCCATCATCTCCAGTCAAGCAAACAACCAAAGGTTACATTCAAAAGGAAGGAAAGTCCTTTATCTCTTTGAATCAGTTGAAAGCTTCAAATTTAAAAAGGAAAGAAGATGGATGCTCTCAAGGAAAATGATCCAACACCCATAGACTTGACTGAGGATGTGGAAGAAGAAGGGGAAGACCATTAGATTACTTTTTTCATTTTTTTGTTGGAAATTCAAACTTTGGAATGGGCTATTTTTTGCTTGCTTTTGGTATAGCTCTTTTGTGAATGCTTGGCACAAACTTTGTATAGGGCTGTTTTTTGCTTGCTTTTGGTATAGCCCTTTTCTGAGGTTGGAACAAACTTGGTGGCTTTTAAGCTAAATATATGAATGTTTGTCATGCTCATTTGTCAACAATAATCATGCTCGGTTTTGTAGTAAATTGTAGTAAATTGGAGAAGTGGGTGTAAACGGAGGATAGATTTGGATTGTGGAAGTGGTGAAGGGTTCAGAAAGTATTCAGGTTTGAAATTACCAGACTCACGGAATTCTTGGTTTAATCGGACAATGACACTTGATGAATGCGAGTCTAGGTGCAAAAGTGACTGCAATTGTACAGCATATTCAAATTTGGATATCAGTGGCGGAAGGATATAATGGCGGAAGGAAGAAGGGAAGAAGAGGTTGGGGTATTTATTTGGGAGCAATTCCTCCATTAATGGTGGAAGAGAGGTTGTTGAGGTTTCTAATGGAGGAAGAAGGGTTGTTGAGGCTTTTAATGGAAGAAGAAGGGAAGAAGAGTTCGGTCCAAACAGCCCTTACACACACCCCTGGTCAAATTACTAATTTGCCCTTAAAAAAGTCACGTTTATGGCACGTGACTGGTACTCCATCAAAAAACTAACAAAAAGTTAGTTTTTATACCAATTTGCAAAGAAATTACAATGTTAGGAATCAGATTGATCAGTTTACAAACTCGATAACCAAATTGCGAAGGTCCTACAAACTCAGGTTACCAAATTGCGAATTGCCCTAATTTTTATTGGTACAAGATCGAATAATAATTGCAATGACGTTTGAATTGCATAACCAAGCAGACGTCACCATGGTTAGCCAATTATATTTGATACCATATTTTTTTTCAAGAATATTAGAGATAAATAAATTTTAGTCCTTAATCATCTAAAGGAAAATTTGGATTTATTTGCTTGGATGCCGGAAGACATGAGAGGTATAGATGAGAATGTCGCCATGAAATGCCTCAATGCTGATCCTAATATAGAGCCATTCAAACAGAAAGTAAGATACTTGTCTGCAGAAAAAGAAAAGGCGATCTTGGAGGAAGTCGAGAAATTGCTAAAGGCAGGAATCATCGAGAAAATTCAGTATCCAATTTGGCTGGCATGACCTGTGATGGTGTTGAAAGCAAATAAGAAGTGGAAAATGTGCATAGATTTCATGGACCTGAATATGACATCTCCTAAGGATTGTTATCCTTTGACGAAGATCGACAAGCTGGTGGATTCCACTGCAGGCCATAAAGTGTTTAGTTTCATAGACGCTTACTTAAGTTATCACCAAATTAAGATAGCAGAGGAAGATAAGGCGAAAGCAGCATTTAGAACACCCGTGGGAAATTTCTGTTATAAAATGATGCCTTTGGTTTAAAGAATGCCGGGGCGACATACCAACGAATGGTAAACGAGGTGTTCAATTTACAAATTGGAAGGAATGTAGGAGCTTATATCGACGATATGGTAATAAAGACTAAGGATGGCGACCACTTGGAGGATCTCGCTGAAAATTTCTGTAACTTGAGGAAAATTCGATGAAGCTGAATCCCAGCATGTGCACTTTTGGAGTTACAGCGAGAAAGTTTTTGGGTTTTCTGGTAAATAGGTGGGGAATATAGGCCAATCCTGAAAAAATACATGTCTTACTTGATATGTCGCCGCTGACAACAATCCGCGAGATTCAGCGTTTGAATGGTAGAATCATCACCTTGGGGCGATTCATTTCTATATCAGCTGAAAGATGCTTGCTTTTTTTCAAAGTTTTGAAAGGCGGACATAAATTTTCATGGAATGAGGGCTGCAATGAAGCTTTTGAACAGATGAAGAATTACTTGGGGAAGCCGCCATTGCTGTGCAGCCCTGTGGAGGGCGACGAGTTATTTGTGTATTTAGTGGCATCAGATTACGGGGTTGCCGCAGTATTGGTGAAGGAAGAAGGAAACGTTCAGAAGCCGGTATACTATGTTTCCAAGGCATTGGGTGAGGAGGAGACGAGATACTTTAATGCAGAGAAGCTGGCGTATGCGTTGGTGATTGCCACCAGAAAGCTAAGGGCCTATTTTGTGTCGTACACAATAATGGTTTTAACTGATGCCCCCATTGAGGAAGATTCTACAGCAGCCAGATACAGCGGGAAGGTTGCTAAAATGGTCCATTGAGTTAACGGAGTTCGACATCAAGTACGAGTCTCGAAAGGCAATAAAGGCGCAGGCCTTGGCAGATTTCATTGTAGAAACTTCATTTATAAGATCACAGGCTGAATTAGCAGAGGCGACAACCAAGGATAGGGCACTGAGGAAAGTGGCGCCAAGCTTGATAGTGTTAGTACCCGGTCCGAAAAAAGGGACTGAAGTGCAATTCGGGAAAATCTGGGACTAAATTGGCATTTGGGAGCTTTTGGACCAAATAGGAAATATTGGAAAATTCAGGGACTAAACTGGAAATATGGAATATTTGGGACGAAATTGATATATTAAAATTCCTGGGATTAAATGAAAAATAAAATCCTAAAGAGCGAATTGCAAAAGAAGTCATTAAAGTGGTCAAAATGCAACGAGAAGATCGCGGGACGAAACGAATATTTATTATACAAATTGAGCCTTTGCATTTGCACCACATTTGCACCATGGCCGAGGGAATTGGACAGTTTGGCCGAGACTTCTAGGCCAAATGGCCGGCCAATGCATTGCAATTTGGGGCCAAGGCTTGCGCATTTAGGGCCGGCTGGGCAAATCAATTTGGGCCAAAGTAACAAATGGCCGATCGGCCCAATCCCCTTTCCCACATCACGTTCGTACCTTTTCCTCCCCAATTCCTTTCACTATATAAATCCCACTCCGCCTCACACTTTGAACACAGAATTATTCTACGGAAAACTCAAGACAAAACTTGAGGTTTCCTCCATAGAAAACTTGAGACTAAACTCGAGTTTTCTAAGTCTAAATATTTTATCAAGCACGTTCTTCGAATCTTCATAGATTCGATCCAAAAGCCTTGCCATCATTAGGTAAGTCTTCTGTTTATTTTTTCTGTCTTTATTATTATTGTCTTTATTATTATGCTAGATTTATTATTTGCATGCTTAGTATTTTAATTACTTTATTTCTTGCTTATGTCATATATGCTAGATTTAGGATTGTTTTAATATATTTAAATATGCAATAGCCGAGGATGATCTAGGGTTTCGCCAAGAAACCCAATGGATCTAGGAACTATTTCTTTCCTTCCACCTTAGTTATAATTATCCCATGATCAACAATCCCCCAAGGATGAACGTTGATTAGTGCACCTTCCGAGGGCCTAACTCAAAGGTTCTAGGGTGTGATCATCAATTAATTCTTTCTCTCCCCTCCTCCTTATGCATGATCCCGTTTCTTCTATCTATTCCCGTAAACACCGCACACAACCAACACCCCACATGCTAGAAAGACCGATTCGTCGGGCAATAGGAGTGATAACGCTTCTTCTTCTGTTGTAACTTGACCCCCGAACCCAATTAACTGTTTAGCCTTTTTTCAAAGCTTTGGGCTATATCAAAGTGGCGTGGCGACTCTCAAAATTTAAATTAATATTTTAATATGGTTTAAATCGAGTGTCACTAAATGAATATCTCATTTCGATTCGACATTATATGATTAATTATTTTAAACCTCCGAATGCGCGTTGCATCGGGACGGGGTATTCACAGTGGCGACTCTGCTGGGGACTGTTTTGAAATTTTTTCAAACTAAGTGGGTCAGACTTTCGTTTTCTTGTGTGGTGTTGTATTTTACTTCCTTTTTCTTTTTCTCCTATTCTTAACTGTTGCATTGCATGCATGCATCTCATAAAAAAAAATCTTTCTCTTTTTTCCTTAAAAAAGAATTAGACTTTTTACCTCACACTACCACTAGAGTCCGTGTCACACTGCACAGCTACCCCTTAACCCTCCGGAGAAGCCAAAGTGCGGGAAGTGTGGTGATCATGTTGCCTCCCTTCCGAGTCTCACTTGGCCATCCACTCATCAGTGCGCTTCGGCTGCACGGTGGGAGCCTGAAATCTAACCCTTGTGTCACCCACTTTGCTAAGAATACACTCCTTGTGACCGGTTGGTTTGACTAGCTTTTTCATGTAGACAATTAATAAGGTCTTTATGTTGAGTCACTACGAATCAGTGATAAGTCAAGATCTATAGAGAGAAAAGAGCACAAAAAATTTGATTTCCTTTTAAAGGATGTGCCATGTAAGGTCGAGTGCTTGTTAAAAGATCTTGTCTTATCATAGGTCTGTAGTACTTCCCATAAATATCATCTTAAATGTCTATATGAGACGGTTAGTCGTTAGGATCCACCACTTTAGGACATTTAGTTAGTTGCGAAAAAGGGGTATCCCTTCCAACCAAGAGTAGGTTCTATAAAAAGTTTTTTGTAAATAAAATGCTTAACTACTCCTCATTTTTAGGATCCACTCCTTATTTCTAGGACCCTCCGAGGTCCGCTCCTCATCTCTAGGACCCTCCGAGGTCCGCTCCTTATTTCTAGGACCCTCCGAGGTCCGCTCCTTATCTCTAGGACCCTCCGAGGTCCGCTCCCCATCTCTAGGACCCTCCGAGGTCCGCTCCCCATCTCTAGGACCCTCCGAGGTCCGCTCCTCATTTCTAGGACCCTCCGAGGTCCGCTCCTCATTTCTAGGACCCTCCGAGGTCCGCTCCTCATTTCTAGGACCCTCCGAGGTCCGCTCCTCATTTCTAGGACCCTCCGAGGTCCGCTCCTCATTTCTAGGACCCTCCGAGGTGCGCTCCTCACTTCTAAGACCCTCCGAGGTCCGCTCTTCACTTCTAGGACCCTCCGAGGTCCACTCTTCACTTCTAGGACCCTCCGAGGTCCGCTCTTCACTTCTAGGACCCTCCGAGGTCCACTCTTCATTTTTAGGACCCTCCGAGGCCCGCTCCTCATTTTTAGGACCCTCCGAGGTCCACTAATCATTTTTAAGACCCTCCGAGGTCCACTCCTCATTTTTAAGACCCTCCGAGGTCCGCTCCTCATTTCTAGGACCCTCCGAGGTGCGCTCCTCACTTCTAGGACCCTCCGAGGTCCGCTCTTCATTTCTAGGACCCTCCGAGGTCCGCTCTTCATTTCTAGGACCCTCTGAGGTCCACTCTTCATTTCTAGGACCCTCCCAGGTCCGCTCTTCATTTCTAGGACCCTTCGAGGTCCGCTAGGACCCTTCGAGGTCCGCTCTTCATTTCTAGGACCCTTCGAGGTCCGCTAGGACCCTTCGAGGTCCGCTCTTCATTTCTAGGACCCTCCGAGGTTCGTTCTTCATTTCTAGGACCCTCTGAGGTCCGCTCTTCATTTCTAGGACCCTCCGAGGTCCTCTCCTCATTTCTAGGACCCTTCGAGGTCCGCTCCTCATTTCTAGGACCCTCCGAGGTCCACTCCTTATTTCTAGGACCCTCCGAGGTCCACTCCTCATTTCTAGGACCCTCCGAGGTCCACTCTCCATTTCTAGGACCCTCCAAGGTCCGCTCTTTACTCCTTGGACCCTTCAAGATCCACACCCTCTACTGCGGACCGCTCTAGGATCAGTCTCTCTATCTTGGACCGTTCAAGGTCCACTCTTTGACCCTTCGTATACTATGTCCACTCTCCCAATCTTGGACCATTCAAGGTCCACTTCTCATATCTTGGACCGTTCAAGGTCCACTCCTCATATCTTGGGCCGTTCAAGGTCCGCTCCTCATATCTTGGACCGTTCAAGGTCCGCTCTTCTTCTCTTGGACCCTTCAAGGTCCGCTCTTCTTCTCTTGGATCCTTCAAGGTCCGCTCCTCTTCTCTTGGACCCTTCAAGGTTCACTCCTCTTCTCTTGGACCCTTCAAGGTCCACACTCCTCATATCTTGGACCGTTCAAGGTCCGCTCTTCTTCTCTTGGACCCTTCAAGGTCCACTCCTCAATTTAGGACCCTTCGAGGTCCACTCTCTCTATCTAGGACCATTAAAGGTCCACCTTTCCACCTGAGACTCTTCGAGGTCCACCCCTCGTCTCTTGGACCATCCATGGTCCATTCCTCTACCTTTGACCACCCGCGGTCTACATCCTTCAAGTTAGGACCCTTCAAAGTTCTACCTCTTACCTCTTGAACCATCCGCAGTTTGCTCCCTTAGTCTTAAAACCATTCATAGTTTAGATCCTTTATCTCTAGCACCCTTCAGCCAAAGACCCACCTAGATCAAACCTCTCTCGACCCATCTAGATCAAACCACCATCTAGGGCCTACCTAAGCCAACTTACCAAGTCCGATTAGCTCGTCTAGATCACCCTCACTTATATTTGACCAAGGATCGAGTCATCTTCCTCTCCCTTTTTCACCAAATGGACTCTTTTACATTCATCCTCTCTCTTTCTCTAAACTTAACCCTGGTTGTATCATCAATCGGGGCCCCCTCGAACTATGGTGACCTGAGACTCGTACCTTAAATGGTAAGGGTTACGTAGGCAACTTCAGCCCGGTCAAACTCTCAAATTGTGGAGATCAACTATTTTCTCGGAGATGCCTTAAGATTAATTATGAATCTAATTCAACTCATTGGTTTGACTCCGCCATATGTTCTTACAGAATTCTGCATCATGTCTATGGAGAAAAGCATTGAAGCCCTCAAAGAAGTCTCAAACATGAGGTTGGGAGTGATCAATCTCCTCAAAGACATGCATGAAATTGAGCAATACCATTTGTCCTACATCCAAGAATGCTTGAGAAGAGTTCCTCCTCCTGTGCAATTCCAGAGTCCCTATCATCCACATGCTTATGGTCCCACTTATGGTCCTACACATCAGAATTTCTCATTCAGGATGCCTGCTGTGGCCACCAACCAACTAAAGGCATCAATACCCGAGAAGAAGATCAACAAGGAACATTTTGATGACTTAGGAATGCCTGTGGGTGAGTTCTTCGACATTTTGGTGGAAAAAAGTTTGATCAAGTCGCTCGAGAATTACAAGCCTATTAACCCGAGATCTAACTTGGATACATCCAAGTTTTGCAGATACCACAAGTACATTGGGCATACCACTGACAACTGTAAGCGGCTGAAACGCTTGATTCAAAATTTGATCAACCAAGGCCTCATTAATGAAGAAGCCCTCGTACTTCAAGGAAGGATTTAGATTCATTCAGTCTTGTAGGTTCTAGTGTGTCTTTCTTACTTCCACTTTGGGCATTGATATGTAATGTCCACTTTAGATTAGTTGCTTCAATAATAAAAGAGTCTTTCTTTCTTTTCTCTCTAGACTTGAGACATAATCTCGCATTACTTTCAAGAAGAATTGTTTTATTTATAATTATCACTTGATTGCTAATCTCACTGATTAACCCACCGGCTAATAAAGTAAACAATGAATGAATGCTTTGATTGGAGTAAACAACTCACCGTCCCTTCCTTATATACACCATCTCTATACATCCCTCTCTCATACACTCTTCCCATACTCCACCATATACTTTTCATACACTATCGCCAGACCCTCTCCTTGTACACTCCCCCTATGCTCCCTCGAGCCTACACTTCCCCAAATACACTCTCCCCCACTTGACCTCCTTTCCATATGGTCAAGACAAGCACAAAGACCGTTGTTGCTCATCATCAGAAAATAGCTGCTCACGCCACTGCAATTTAAAGAAGATGCAAGGAGTTGTTCCTATCCTTCACAAGTGCTACATGAATATCAACTTGGGGCTCACCAACCCCCAAAACTCGCGTCTCCTCTGATTTTCCATTTGATCGATAAGCTTTCATTGAATATGCTCACATATCTTTCGCATGGTCCGAATATATTTTGCCTTACTCAATAAGTCGGTTAAATGAGTTTGCATTTATTTTAAATACTCTTTTGAGAATGCCATCCAAAGAGCGATTGAAGCTTGAACCTCTCACCATAGGAAGCCATAATCTTATCCTCACTAAATAATACCCTTTCATTTCAAGATCGACAAGTTTTGAAACCCTAAGGAAGAAGCCCATACTAGGGGCTTCCCTGACTCACAAAGGAAGTAATCACCTCCAAGCTCAAGAAAGGCGGAATGCAAAAGAAGCCCATACTAGGGGCTCCCTTGATTCACAAAGGAAGTAACCACCTCCAAACCCAAGAGGGAAAAGGTAAAACCATCCTAAGACATACACTAGGGGCTATCGCGAGCAAACAAATCCGAAGGCTTTTCTCGATAAGAGGGTGTTTAAAAAAAAAAAAAAAAAAAAAAAAAAAACAACCTCCATCACTCCAAGAAGTGAACCTCCCATCTCAAAGGTTGTGAAAATGAGACGTCGAGTGAAGATCCTATCATGATCAAGTTACCTGCTGAAACCACAACAAACTCGCGAGAAGAAGCAACAAAGATTCCCTCTTGGACAAATCCCATAAACCCATTCCAAAGTCCATCCTCTCACTTTTAGAGGATTCCATCACCACCCTTGACCTTGCCAAAATCAAAGTTAACCTCACTCTTAGAGGTCCTGAAGAGGCAACAACAAGAAAATCCCTTCACCTTAGAAATCCCAAACACATCCCTCAAACCAACCTCTCAAAGAAAAGGCCCAAATAGACCTCTCACTTTAAGAGGTCATGTTAATCATCACCTAATGATCGATCGCAATCCAAAGCCCAGCTACAACCACTACCGGATAGCATTCTCAAAAGATTATTCAAAAGAAATGCATATTCAGATTTTTGAGTCACTTGTTATCCTACGTGAGCATATTACATACTCTCTCCAAGTTTGGGAACTCGTCCTATTCTTGAAATTCGTTCATTCGACTCCTCAAACACCGCTCGCAAAGTCTCACCGGGCTTTCGCATCCGTGCCTCTCGCCGGCACTCCGGTAAAAGCAAGGAGACACGCGCGGTGGACTACTCCCTCGGCTTGCGAGAACAAAGGAACAAAGAATCTTCACTTGAAGGAATGAAAAATCTTTGGGTTATAATCGGTCAATTCCCACCTTTTCTTCCACCCCAATCTTTTTTCTATTTTTCATTCTTTCCCATGAAGGAGATCAATGCAACGACAGCCCGCACCACAATTACCACCGAACAGAGCAAAGAAGCAACAACGGAACATCCTTCTCCTTCTAAAGACAAGCCGTATTTCACCTTCAAATCAAAACATTCATTTGTTTACCTATATAATTGGAATTTGATAAACCAATCAATGAGGTCCATTCACGAGCAATCAAGATATAATTCTGAATAAAATAATTCTTCAAATGTCTCGACAAGTCTTCTTTTTCTACATCATAGGAAAATAGAGCCAAACACTGTCTTTCCGTCTCAGGGGCTTCCATACACTTTTCCACACCTTGTGATGCTTATACTCTCCCAAAAGAGTCAAACCCAAAAGCGAAAGTGTCATACACGAACTCGGGATCCATTCCCACCTTCGAAAAATGCGCCCTGCACATATACATTTCCGAGTCTTGTCCAGCGGCGATTGACCATTGTTCGAAACGAGGGGTCGCCCGTGGCCGCAAGATGACTCTGTCTGCAAATAGGGATGCATTGAATCTCTCCAAGCTGGGGCTTTTGTTAAGCTGTTCTCTCAGGCTCTCTTCAGGTTTGCTCTGCATCATCAACTGGGGCTTCGCCATTCCCTTCAGGTTTGCTTTGCATCATCAACTGGGGCTTCGCCATTCATCATCAACTGGGACTTCGCCAAGGTCACTTCATCAAACATTGGGGCTACCCTCAACAAAAATGGGTCGACTATGTGCTCTAACAAAAATCGGAGCTCCAATGAAGTCATATCTAGCATTAAGGGCATCCCTTGTCATCAAGATCAGCATGTGGCAAACTCTTTGAGTCAGTTAGAAATATAATTAATCATGAGGCCTCTTTATCAAATAAACATACTTTCAAAATACTGTCCTCCTTGGTACCTTGTTTACAAAAATCACTCTTTGGTCTCCACAAATTTTCAAACTCTTCAAATCTATCAAAAATATATCTCTGTGACTCTCAAGATGACTCGGCCCTTATCTCTGGACATCAAACTTACCTAATCCCACCTTCTATCATCGACACTTACTCGGCCTCGCCTAGTTTAAACCAATAACCTTTCTGCTCAAACTGCCTTGTTTAGACTTACCGCAAATGTAAAACCCTAGCCTCAAACCTAGGTGACAAATACCTCTCTAAACCCTAGCCTTAAGCTTAGGTGACAAATACCTCTCTAAACCCTAGCCTCAAGCCTAGGTGACAAATACCTTTCTAAACCCTAGCCTCAAGCCTAGGTGATAAATACCTTTCTAAACCCTAGCCTTAAGCCTAGGTGACAAATGCCTCTTTCTAAACCCTAGCCTCAAGCCTAGGTGACAAATATCTTTCTAAACCCTAGCCTTAAGCCTAGGAGACAAGACTCCTCTCTAAACCCTAGCCTCATGTCTAGGTGACAAATACCTTTCTAAACCCTAGCCTTAAGCCTAGGTGACAAATGCCTCTTTCTAAACCCTAGCCTCATGTCTAGGTGACAAATGCCTCTCTAAAACCCTAGCCTTAAGCCTAGGAGACAAGACTCCTCTCTAAGCCTTAGCAATGATTATCCCAATCTTTTAATCGCTTGGTTCTTCGGCTCGGGAAGCCATAATAATCCCAATCAATTCACACAAATATTCTTCATCAGTAAACAGTAGCCTAAGTCCTTTGGCAGCTACAGTTTCCCGCATTTCAAAGGGTCCGTCCCGCATCTTCAAAGGGTCCGTCCCGCATCTTTCAAAGGGTCCGTCCCGCATCTTCGAAGGGTCCGTCCCGCACCTTCAAAGAGTCCGTCCCGCATTTCAGAGGTCTATCCTCCATTTCAAAAGGTCCGTCCTGTATCTCAAAGGGTCCGTCCCGCATTTCAGAGGTCTATCCTCCATTTCAAGGGTCCGTCCCGCATCTTCAAAGGGTCCGTCCCGCACCTTTCAAAGGGTCCGTCCTGTATCTCAAAGGGTCCGTCCCGCATTTCAGAGGTCTATCCTCCATTTCAAGGGTCCGTCCCGCATCTTCAAAGGGTCCGTCCCGCACCTTTCAAAGGGTCCGTCCCGCACCTTTCAAAGGGTCCGTCCCGCATCTTCAAAGGGTCCGTCCCGCATTTCAGAGGTCTATCCTCCATTTCAAGGGTCCGTCCCGCATCTTTCAAAGGGTCCGTCCCGTACTTTCAAAGGATCCGTCTCGTACTTTCAAAGGGTCCGTCCCGCATCTTCAAAGGGTCCGTCCCGCATCTTCAAAGGGTCCGTCCCGCATTTCAGAGGTCTATCCTCCATTTCAGAGGTCTATCCTCCATTTCAGAGGTCTATCCTCCATTTCAAAGGGTCTGCCCCATACACTTTCTCTCAGTACGCGAATCAAGACTAAACTTGGTTTATTTGCACAACACACGGAGAAATCAAGACTACACTTGATTTGTTCCATCACACACAATTTTCAAGGGGAAAATCAAGACTATACTTGAATTTCCTTTCCACACATTATCTCACAACATATCTTCACACGGAGAAATCAAGACTACACTTGATTTGTTCCATCACACACAATTTTCAAGGGGAAAATCAAGACTATACTTGAATTTCCTTTCCACAACATATTTTCCCACGGAGAAGGCAAGACTACACTTGATTCTCCTTTCCGTACATCTCTCAATATTATTCGAATCGCCCTTAGATTCGATCCCCAAAGCCTTGCCACAAATCGCATCTTTGGCTTGAGACGCTGCACGTCCGCCACGCTCGGGTACTAAACGCCCACGTTTTCGAACTACGACTTGGCTTGATTCCTCTTGGGATACGTAGGTAGCCCGACGTGGGTCCAGCCACTTGACCTACCTGGTCATCCTTTTGCGACTCAGCTCAAGTCCATAAACCTCACATCCACAAGGTCACTTTCCTTACCTCCTGAAATCCCTTTTTTCAGGACGGATCCTATTCTTTTATCGTCGACCCCACTTGTCTTACAAGAAGCGTCGCCGAGGGGCTACTGTTAGTACCCGGTCCGAAAAGGGACTCGAAGTGCAATTCGGAAAACTGGGACTAAATTGGCATTTGGGAGCTTTTGGACCAAATAGGAAATATTGGAAAATTCAGGGACTAAACTGGAAATATGGAATATTTGGGACGAAATTGATATATTAAAATTCCTGGGATTAAATGAAAAATAAAATTCTAAAGAGCGAATTGCAAAAGAAGTCATTAAAGTGGTCAAAATGCAACGAGAAGATCGCGGGACGAAACGAATATTTATTATACAAATTGAGCCTTTGCATTTGCACCACATTTGCACCATGGCCGAGGGAATTGGACAGTTTGGCCGAGACTTCTAGGCCAAATGGCCGGCCAATGCATTGCAATTTGGGGCAAGGCTTGAGCATTTAGGGCCGGCTGGGCAAATCAATTTGGGCCAAAATAACAAATGGCCGATCGGCCCAATCCCCTTTCCCACATCACGTTCGTACCTTTTCCTCCCCAATTCCTTTCACTATATAAACCCCACTCCGCCTCACACTTTGAACACAGAATTATTCTACGGAAAACTCAAGACAAAACTTGAGGTTTCCTCCATAGAAAACTTGAGACTAAACTCGAGTTTTCTAAGTCTAAATATTTTATCAAGCACGTTCTTCGAATCTTCATAGATTCGATCCAAAAGCCTTGCCATCATTAGGTAAGTCTTCTGTTTATTTTTTCTGTCTTTATTATTATTGTCTTTATTATTATGCTAGATTTATTATTTGCATGCTTAGTATTTTAATTACTTTATTTCTTGCTTATGTCATATATGCTAGATTTAGGATTGTTTTAATATATTTAAATATGCAATAGCCGAGGATGATCTAGGGTTTCGCCAAGAAACCCAATGGATCTAGGAACTATTTCTTTCCTTCCACCTTAGTTATAATTATTCCATGATCAACAATCCCCCAAGGATGAACGTTGATTAGTGCACCTTCCGAGGGCCTAACTCAAAGGTTCTAGGGTGTGATCATCAATTAATTCTTTCTCTCCCCTCCTCCTTATGCATGATCCCGTTTCTTCTATCTATTCCTGTAAACACCGCACACAACCAACACCCCACATGCTAGAAAGACCGATTCGTCGGGCAATAGGAGTGATAACGCTTCTTCTTCTGTTGTAACTTGACCCCCGAACCCAATTAACTGTTTAGCCTTTTTTTCAAAGCTTTGGGCTATATCAAAGTGGCGTGGCGACTCTCAAAATTTAAATTAATATTTTAATATGGTTTAAATCGAGTGTCACTAAATGAATATCCCATTTCGATTCGACATTATATGATTAATTATTTTAAACCTCCGAATGCGCGTTGCATCGGGACGGGGTATTCACAGATAGAGGCAAAGGAAAGGCCTCCAAATTGTTGGAGCCTCCATGTCGACGGGTCGTCAGCAAAGGATAAGGGCGGAGCTGGAGTTATATTGATGTCGCCTAATGAAGATTGCAAGCATGAAAAGGCTTTGAGATTCAAGTTTTCTGTATCCAACAATCAAGCAGAATATGAAGCCTTAATTGCGGGAATAGAGTTGGCCAGGGACATAGGGTTGACAAAGCTCATGATTTACTCAGACTCGCATTTAATTGTGAATCAAGTAAGAGGAGAATATGGAGTGCTGCATCCAGTCTTGGTAAATTATTGCGACCTATCCAGAAGTATCTTTAAGAATTTCGAATTCTGGGAGTTGGTGCAAATCGACAGGTCCAATAACGCAATAGCTGATTTACTGAGCAAGTCCGCGGGAAACAATAAGGAAGATACGACAGGAGAAGTGATGACAGAATATGTGGAAATGTCGGCAATCAATAGGCCGATCGTCATGGAAATAGATGAAGCAGAGAAAAATTGGGTGAGCGAGATGAAGGACTTTTTGGAAAAGGGAGAGCTGCCGCCAGAGGAGGATAAGGCCAAGTTGATCAGGAAAACTTCACCAAGATTCACTGTTCAGGATGGAATTTTGTATAGAAGTTCCTTTTCCAAACCGCTTATGAGGTGTATTGAACTTGATTTGGTAAACAAAGTGTTGTATGAAATACATGAAGGCATTTGCGGGGGACATCCAGGTGCGAGAACTTTGGCTGATAAGATTTTGTTTCACGGATATTACTGGACGACATTAAGGCGAGATGCAGAAGCGTATGTAAGAAAATGCGACAAGTGCAGAGGCATGGGAACATTCCAAGACAACCAGCAACTGATCAGACCCCTATAGTGGCGACATGGCCCTTCGACATATGGGGGATTGACTTGATTGGGCCTTTTCCTAAGGCCAAAGGATGGTGGTAGTGGATTATTTCACGAAATGGACATAGGCAAATGCATTGGTGACAATCACAGAGGACAATATAATAAAGTTCGTGTAGGAAAACATATGGTGCAGGTATGGTCTCCCAAGGGCCATCATTTCTGACCATGGGACTCAATTCGGAAGAAAGTTTACTGCAGAATATGCGAGATTGAATGTCAAACATTGGAAGTCAGTTGTTTACAGGTCGCAGTGCAACGGACAGACAGAGGCGGCAAACAAACAGATTATTGTTGCCTTATGTAAAAACTTGGATGGAAGAGGTGGAGCATGGTTAGAAGAGCTATCAACAGCTCTCTGGTATGTTAGAACGACGGTAAAAGGCTCAACTGGAGAAACGGCTTTTGCGCTTACTTATGGGTCTGAGGCAATGGCGCCGGCGAAAATGGCTCTACCGACTTACAGAGTCGCATACTATGATAAGATATCAGAAACGGGCAAAGGCACTGCAATAACCTTGATTTATGTGATGAAAAGAGGATGATGACGAGAATGAGGATGATCAATTATAAGCAGAAGATGAAGTCGCAACATGGTAAGAGGGTAAACAAGAGATCATTCAACGTTGGAGACTGGGTGCTTCGAAGCCTGGAACTCTGGATGCGACTGGACCTAGACCGGGATTCTCGAAGCTTGATGAAAAATGGGAAGGCGCGTTCCAGGTCGCCAAAGTCATTAGGGAAGGAACTTATCAACTAAGGAAGAAAGATGGAGAAGTGTTGAAAAATGCATGGAACGTGGATCATTTAAAGCGGTATTATCAATAGTTTCGTCGCCAGTTTTATATGTTTTAAATAGTTTATTTTTCCTTTTTTCTAGAATAGTAAAGTCGTGAAGTTTTGATATTTTTAGACTAGTATGTTTCTCGCAATGCGGAAAACAAGTATGATTGAAGTTTCTTAAAAAGTTTGTCAAATTTTTTAACTTTGTGTGTTAAATTTTTATTGCATGAATTGATGGCGCAAACAAAACATGGACTTCTCGCATAAAAGGAAGGAACAAAAAGAATGTACGAAGGGAGGGTGCCGCCCTAGTAGGCACCCCCAAAGAATGTATGAAGGGAGGTTGCCGCCCTAGTAGGCACCCCCAAAGAATGTACGAATAGGCACTCCCAAAGAATGTACGAAGGGATGTTGCCGCCCTAGTAGGCACCCCCAAAGAATGTATGAAGGGAGGTTGCCGCCCTAGTAGGCACCCCCAAAGAGTGTATGAAGGAAGGTTGCCGCCCTAGTAGGCACCCCTAAAGAATGTATAAAGGGAGGTTGATGCCCTAGTAGGCACCCCCAAAAAATGTAAGAAGGGAGGTTGTCGCCCTAGTAGGCACCCCCAAAGAATGTACGAAGGGAGGTTGACGCCCTAGTAGGCACCCCAAAAAAATGTACGAAGGGAGGTTGCCGCCCTAGTAGGCACCCCCAAAAAAATGTACGAAGGGAGGTCGCCGCCCTAGTAGGTACCCCCAAAGAATATATGAAGGGAGGTTGCCGCCCTAGTAGGCACCCCCAAAAAATGTATGAGGGAAAGTTGCCGCCCTAAGGGGCACCCCCAAAGCCAAGGTTCTAAAAAGCGCTAGGCGGATGCTAGGCGGCGGAGCCGGGCCTAGCGCCTAGGCGGGGACTAGTCGGGGACTAATCGGGATTAGTCGGGATTAGTCAGGACCTAGGCGGGGCTTAGAACTAGGCGTTGGAGAAGGGCCTAGCGCCTAGGCGGGGCCTAGGCGCCCTTAGGCGGGGTCTTTTAGAACAGAGAGCAAGGAAGAAAATTAAAGATGGACAAAGGAAAAAAGGTCGCCGCAAAGATAAAAAGACATAGACGCGAGAAACATTGATAGAAAGTGAGGCTGCCTAAAGACAAGCCTCACTGTTTCGAAGGGAGTAATATGTATATGGAAGTAAAGGTCATAAAAAGAACCTTTGATAAACTATCAAAGCAAAATAAAGCAGGCAACATACAAAGATAGACATTCAAAATAGATTAAAGAAAGCGAAAGAAATATCATGTAAAAAGACGAGCATTCATCAAGTCAAAGTCAACAGTAAGGTCGCAAACCGCGACAACCAAAATCATGAAGCAGTTAAAGGCAGAAAAGTAAATTGTTTTAGTACAGACCCGAATCAAATGTTAAAATTGTTTTCAAGAACACCAAGTTCCTAAGCTGGGGGAGTATGTTGATTGTCGTTGAGGGTGGTTTTGGCGGCTAGTGCAGCTCGGGCAGCATCCTTCGTATCTTTGAGTGTTGTGCCTTTCTCGCTTATCAGGTCAGCCCAAAGAGTCAGAGCATCGTCCTCGGCAATAGCAGGAGCCTCCCATATGGGTTTTCCCAGAAGTTGATCTTCAGTAGCTAGCTCATTAAGCTCATCCTCCTCATATGGAACTGTGAATACCCCGTCCCGATGCAACGCGCATTCGGAAGTTTGAAATAATTAATTATATAAAGTCGGATCGAAATGGGATATTCATTTAGTGACACTCGCTTTAAACCATATTAAAATATTAGTTTAATTTTGAGAGTCGCCACGCCACTTTGATATAGCCCAAAGCTTTGAAAAAAGGCTAAACAGTTAATTGGGTTCGGGGGTCAAGTTACAACAGGAGAAGAAACGCTATCACTCCTATTGCCCGACGGATCGGTCTTTCTAGCATGTGGGGTGTTGGTTGTGTGCGGTGTTTACAGGAATAGATAGAAGAAACGGGATCATGCATAAGGAGGAGGGGAGAGAAAGAATTAATTGATGATCACACCCTAGAACCTTTGATTTAGGCCCTCGGAAGGTGCACTAATCAACGTTCATCCTTGGGGGATTGTTGATCATGGGATAATTATAACTAAGGTGGAAGGAAAGAAATAGTTCCTAGATCCATTGGGTTTCTTAGGGCGAAACCTTATATCATCCTCGGCTATTGCATATTTAAATATATTAAAACAACCCTAAATCTAGCATATATGACATAAGCAAGAAATAAAGTAATTAAAATATACTAAGCATGCAAATAATAAATCTAGCATAATAATAAAGACGATAATAAAGAACAAAAATATTAAAAAGAGCCTTACCAATTGTAGCAAGACTTTTGGGGTCGAATCTAGGGCGATTCGAAGAGAGTAAAAAGAACTGTGGGTAAAGCAAGTGTAATCTCGCTTCTTCCGAGTAAATTGTGTGTTTAGAATGGGAGCCGGGCACACTTATTTATAGTGCTTCGGTACTTGGGCTGGGCTGAAGAAAAGGGTCGATCGGCACTTTTTGAGAAGGGTCGATCGGCACTTTAAAAGAAGGGTCGATCGGCACTTTTGAAAAGGGTCGATCGGCACTTTAAAAGAAGGGTCGATCGGCACTTTTGAAAAGGGTCGATCGGCACTTTAAAAGAAGGGTCGATCGGCACTTTTGAAAAGGGTCGATCGGCACTTTAAAAGAAGGGTCGATCGGCACTTTTAAAAAGGGTCGATCGGCACTTTAAAAGAAGGGTCGATCGGCCCTTTTAAAAAGGGTCGATCGGCACTTTAAAAGAAGGATCGAATAAACCTTTGCGTAGATCTTGTTCTCGCGTTCGATTTGATATGCGGTGGGCCCAAAACGGAATTCGTATGAGAAAGTTATGGCCTTCGGAAGTTTTAGCTGACATTTGGTCTATCGGGAAACTACAAATAAGGGCTTTCGGGGAAAAATTACTTGAGCCTATTGAAACTCATAAATGACTGAGAGGTCCTCAGAGGTTCCTTAATGCCTATCAGGGGTATTTTCAGGTCGGGTACTAACAGTAGCCCCTCGGCGACGCTTCTTGTAAGACAAGTGGGGTCGACGATAAGAAATAGGATCCGTCCTGAAAAAAGGATTTCAGGAGGTAAGACAATGATTTTGCGGATGAGAGGTTTGGACTCGAGCTGAGTCGCAAATGGAAGATGACCAGGTAGGTCAAGTGGCTGGACCCACGTCGGGCTACCTACGTATCCCAAGAGGAATCAAGCCAAGTCGTAGTTCGAAAACGTGGGCGTTTAGTACCCGAGAGTGGCGGACGTGCAGCGTCTCAAGCCAAAGATGCGATTTGTGGCAAGGCTTTGGGGATCGAATCTAAGGGCGATCGAATAATATTGAGAGATGTACGGAAAGGAGAATCAAGTATAGTCTTGCCTTCTCCGTGGGAAAATATGTTGTGTGTGGAAAGGAAATTCAAGTATAGTCTTGATTTTCCCCTTGAAAATTGTGTGTGATGGAACAAATCAAGTGTAGTCTTGATTTCTCCGTGTGAAGATATGTTGTGAGATAATGTGTGGAAAGGAAATTCAAGTATAGTCTTGATTTTCCCCTTGAAAATTGTGTGTGATGGAACAAATCAAGTGTAGTCTTGATTTCTCCGTGTGAAGATATGTTGTGTGGAAAGGAAATTCAAGTATAGTCTTGATTTTCCCCTTGAAAATTGTGTGTGATGGAACAAATCAAGTGTAGTCTTGATTTCTCCGTGTGAAGATATGTTGTGAGATAATGTGTGGAAAGGAAATTCAAGTATAGTCTTGATTTTCCCCTTGAAAATTGTGTGTGATGGAACAAATCAAGTGTAGTCTTGATTTCTCCGTGTGAAGATATGTTGTGAGATAATGGGTGGAAAGGAAATTCAAGTATAGTCTTGATTTTCCCCTTGAAAATTGTGTGTGATGGAACAAATCAAGTGTAGTCTTGATTTCTCCGTGTGTTGTGCAAATAAACCAAGTTTAGTCTTGATTTGCGTACTGAGAGAAAGTGTATGGGGCAATGTGAGAAAAACTGTGTGGGAATCAAAAGCCAAATATTTGACTTTTGTGGGAGTCACCCCTAGATTTGTGAGAGTTTGACTTCTGCGGGACGGACCCTTTGAAGATGCGGGACGGACCCTTTGAAGATGCGGGACGGACCCTTTGAAAGTACGGGACGGACCCTTTGAAAGTACGGGACGGACCCTTTGAAGATACGGGACGGACCCTTTGAAAGTACGGGACGGACCCTTTGAAGATGCGGGACGGACCCTTTGAAAGTACGGGACGGACCCTTTGAAGATGCGGGACGGACCCTTGAAATGGAGGATAGACCTCTAAAATGCGGGAAACTGTAGCTGCCAAAGGACTTAGGCTACTGTTTATTGATGAAGAATAGTTGTGTGAATTGATTGGGATTATTATGGCTTCCCGAGCCGAAGAACCAAGCGATTAAAAGATTGGGATAATCATTGCTAAGGCTTAGAGAGGAGTCTTGTCTCCTAGGCTTAAGGCTAGGGTTTTAGAGAGGCATTTGTCACCTAGACATGAGGCTAGGGTTTAGAAAGGTATTTGTCACCTAGGCTTGAGGCTAGGGTTTAGAAAGATATTTGTCACCTAGGCTTGAGGCTAGGGTTTAGAAAGATATTTGTCACCTAGGCTTGAGGCTAGGGTTTAGAAAGATATTTGTCACCTAGGCTTGAGGCTAGGGTTTAGAGAGGTATTTGTCACCTAAGCTTAAGGCTAGGGTTTAGAGAGGTATTTGTCACCTAGACATGAGGCTAGGGTTTAGAAAGGTATTTGTCACCTAGGCTTGAGGCTAGGGTTTAGAAAGATATTTGTCACCTAGGCTTGAGGCTAGGGTTTAGAAAGATATTTGTCACCTAGGCTTGAGGCTAGGGTTTAGAGAGATATTTGTCACCTAGGCTTGAGGCTAGGGTTTAGAGAGGTATTTGTCACCTAAGCTTAAGGCTAGGGTTTAGAGAGGCATTTGTCACCTAGGTTTGAGGCTAGGGTTTAGAGAGGAATTTGTCACCTAGGCTTGCTTGAGGCTAGGGTTTAGAGAAATTTTTGTTACCTAGGCTTAGGGCTAGGGTTTTACATTTGTGGTAAGTCTGAACAAGGCAGTTTGAGCAGAAAGGTTATGGTTTAAACTAGGCGAGGCCGAGAAGATGGGATTAGGTAAGTTTGATGTCCAGAGATAAGGGGCAGGACCGAGTCACCTTGAGAGAGAGAGGCGTCTTTGAAGAGTTTGAAAATTTGTGGAGACCAAAGAGTGATTTTGTAAACAAGGTGCCAAAGAGGATAGCATTTTGAAAGCATGTTATTTTGATAAGGAGGCCTTATGATTAATTATATTTTTAACTAACTCAAAGAGTTTGCCACATGCTGATCTTGATGACAAGGGATGCCCTTCATGCTAGATATGACTTCATTGGAGCTCCGATTTTTGTTAGAGCACATAGTCGACCCATTTTTGTTGAGGGGAGCCCCAATGTTTGATGAAGTGACCTTGGCGAAGTCCCGATTGATGATGAATGGCGAAGCCCGTTGATGATGCAAAGCAAACCCCGAAGGGAATGGCGAAGCCCCGATTGATGATGCAGAGCAAACCCGAAGAGAGCCCGAGAGAACAGCTTAACAAAAGCCCCACTTGGAGAGATTCAATGCATCCCTATCTGCAGACAGAGTCATCTTGCGGCCACGGGCGACCCCTCGTTTCGAACAATGGTCAATCGCCTGGACAAGACTCGGAAATGTATATGTGCGGGCGCATTTTTTCGAAGGTGGGAATGGATCCCGAGTTCGTGTATGACACTTTCGCTTTTGGGTTTGACTCTTTTGGGAGAGTATAACCATCACAAGGTGTGGAAAAGTGTATGGAAGCCCCGTAGACGAGAAAGACAAGTGTTTGGCTCTATTTTCCTATGATGTAGAAAAAGAAGACTTGTCGAGACATTTGAAGAATTTATTTTATTCGTAATTACATCTTGATTGCTCGTGAATGGACCTTATCGATTGGTTTATCAAATTCCAATTATATGAGTAAACAAATAATGACTGTTTTGATTAGAAGTTGGAAATCTGGCTTGACTTTAGAAGGAAAAGGATGTTCCGTTGTTGCTTGCTGCTCTGTTCGGTGGTAATTGTGGTACGGGCTGCCGTTGCATTGATCTCCTTCATGGGAAAGAATGAAAAATAGAAAAAAGATTGGGGTGAAAGAAAAGGTGGGAATTGACTGATTATAACCCAAAGATTTTTTCATTCCTTCGAGTGAAGATTCTTTGTTCCTTTGTTCTCGCAAGCCAAGGGGAGTAGTCCCTGGCGCGTGTCTCCTTGCTTTTACCGGAGTGCCGCTGAGAGGCACGGATGCAAAGCCCCAGTGAGACTTTTGCAGACAGTGTTTAAGGAGTCGAATGAACGAATTTCAAGAATAGGACGAGTTCCCAAACTTTTGAGAAGATATGTAATATGCTCACGTAGGATAACACAAGACTCAAAAATCTGAATATGCATTTTTTTTTAAATAATCTTTTGAGAATGCCATTCGGTGGCGGTTGTAGCTGGTCTTTGGGTTGCGATCGATCATTAGGTGATGATTAACATGACCTCTTAAAGTGAGAGGTCGGCTGGGCTTTTTGCTGAGAGGTTGGTTTGAGGGATGTGTTTGGAATTTCTAAGGTGAAGGGATTTTCTTGTTGCTGCTTCTTCAGAACCTCTAAGAGTGAGGTTAACTTTGATTTTGATAAGGTCAAGGGTGGTGATGGAATCCTCTAAAAGTGAGAGGATGGATTTTGGAATTGGTTTACGGGATTTGTCCAAGAGGGAATTTTTGTTGCTTCTTCTCGCGAGATTGTTGTGACTCCAGCAGGTAACTTGATCACGATAGGACCTTCACTCGATATCTCGTTTTCACAACCTTTGGGAGGTTCACTTCGGGTGATGAAGTTTTTTTTTTTTTTTTTTTTAAACACCCTCTTATCGAGAAAGGCCTTCGGATTTGTTTGCTCGCGATAGCCCCTAGTGTATGCCTTAGGATGATTTTACCTTTTCCTTCTTGGGTTTGGAGGTGGTCCCTTCGAGGGAGCCCCTTGTATGAGTTTCTTTCGCATTCCGCCTTTCTTGAGCTTTGAGGTGATTACTTCCTTTGTGAATCAAGAGAGCCCCTAGTATGGGCTTCTTCCTTAGGGTCTCAAAACTTGTCGATCTTGAAATGAAAGGGTATTATTTAGTGAGGATAAGGTTATGGCTTCCTATGGTGAGAGGTTTAAGCTTCAATTGCTACTGGATGGCATTCTCAAAAGAGTATTTAAAATAAATGCAAACTCATTTAACCGACTTATTAAGTAAGGCAGAATGTATTCGGACCATGAGAAAGATATGTGAGCATATTCAATGAAAGCTTATCGATCAAAATGGAAAATCAGAGGAGACGCGAGATTGGAGGGTTGGTGAGCCCCAAGTTGATATTCATGCAACACTTGTGAAGGATAGGAACAACTCCTTGCATCTTCTTTAAATTGCGGTGGCGTGAGCAGCTATTTTCTGATGATGAGCAACAACGGTCTTTGTGCTTGTCTTGACCATATGGAAAGGAGGTCAAGTGGGGGAGAGTGTATGAAAAGTGTATGGTGGAGTATGGAGAGAGTGTATGGAGATGGTGTATGGAGATGGTGTATAGAGATGGTGTATAGAGATGGTGTATAGAGATGGTGTATAGAGATGGTGTATAGAGATGGTGTGTATGAAGAAGGAACGGTGAGTTGTTTACTCCAATCAAAGCATTCATTCATTGTTTACTTTATTAGCCGGTGAGTTTATCAGTGAGATTAGCAACCAAGTGATAATTATAAATAAAACAATTCTTCTTGAAAGTAATGCGAGATTATGTCTCAAGTCTAGAGAGAAAAGAAAGAAAGACTCTTTTATTATTGAAGCAACTAATCTAAAGTGGACATTACATGTCAATGCCCAAAGACACACTAGAACCTACAAGACTGAATGAATCTAAATCCTTCCTTGAAGTACGAGGGCTTCTTCATCCATGAGGCCTTGGGTCTTCCCTTGGTTGATCAATCTTTGAATTGAGCGTTTCAGTTGCACACATTTGTCAGTGGTATGCCTAGCGTACTTGTGGTATCTGCAAAACTTGGATGTATCTAAGTCTTCCTTTGGGTTAATAGGCTTGTAGTTCTCGAGCGGCTCGATCAAATTCTTTCCCACCAAAATGTCGAAGAACTCACCCACAGGCATTCCTAAGTCATCAAAATGTTCCTTGTTGATCTTCTTCTCGGGTATTGATGCCTTTAGTTGGTTGGTAGCCACAGCAGGCATCCTGAATGAGAAATTCTGATGTGTAGGACCATAAGGGGAACCATAAGCATGTGGATGATAGGGACCCCGGAATTGAATAGGGGGAGGAATTCTTCTCAAGTATTCCTGAATGTAAGACAAATGGTATTGCTCAATTTCATGCATGTCTTTGAGGAGGTTGATCACTCCCAACCTCATGTTTGAGACTTCTTTGAGGGCTTCAATGCTTTTCTCCAGAGACATGATGTGGAATTGTAAAGAACATATGGCGGAGTCAAGCCAATGAGTTGAATTAGATTCATAATTAATCTTAAGGCATCCTTGAGAAAATATTTGACCTCCACAATTTTGAGTTTGACCGGGCTGAAGTTGCCTACGTAACCCTTACCATTTAAGGTATGAGTCTCAGGTCACCGTAGTTCGAGGGGGCCCCGATTGATGATACAACCAGGGTTAAGTTTAGAGAAAAAGAGAGGATGAATGTAAAAGAGTCCATTTGGTGAAAAAGGGAGAGGAAGATGACTCGATCCTTGGTCAAATATAAGTGAGGGTGATCTAGACGAGCTAATCGGACTTGGTAAGTTGGCTTAGGTAGGCCCTAGATGGTGGTTTGATCTAGATGGGTCGAGAGAGGTTTGATCTAGGTGGGTCTTTGGCTGAAGGGTGCTAGAGATAAAGGATCTAAACTATGGATGGTTTTAAGACTAAGGGAGCAAACTGCGGATGGTTCAAGAGGTAAGAGGTAGAACTTTGAAGGGTCCTAACTTGAAGGATGTAGACCGTGGGTGGTCAAAGGTAGAGGAATGGACCATGGATGGTCCAAGAGACGAGGGGTGGACCTCGAAGAGTCTCAGGTGGAAAGGTGAACCTTTAATGGTCCTAGATAGAGAGAGTGGACCTCGAAGGGTTCTAAATTGAGGAGTGGACCTTGAAGGGTCCAAGAGAAGAAGAGCGGACCTTGAACGGTCCAAGATATGAGGAGTGTGGACCTTGAAGGGTCCAAGAGATGAGGAATGGACTTTAAAGGGTCCAAGAGAAGAGGAGTGAACCTTGAAGGGTCCAAGATATGAGGAGTGGACTTTGAAGGGTCCAAGATATGAGAAGTGAACCTTGAAGGGTCCAAGAGAAGAGGAGCGGACCTTGAACGGTCCAAGATATGAGAAGTGGACCTTGAATGGTCCAAGATTGGGAGAGTGAACATAGTATAGGAAGAGCACCACGAAGGGTCAAAGAGTGGACCTTGAACGGTCCAAGATAGAGAGACTGGACCTAGGGCGGTCCTCAGTAGAGGGTGTGGACCTTGAAGGGTCCAAGAAGTAAAGAGCGGACCTCGGAGGGTCCTAGAAATGGAGAGTGGACCTTGAAGGGTCCAAGAAGTAAAGAGCGGACCTCGGAGGGTCCTAGAAATGGAGAGTGGACCTTGAAGGGTCCAAGAAGTAAAGAGCGGACCTCGGGGGGTCCTAGAAATGGAGAGTGGACCTCGGAGGGTCCTAGAAATGAGGATCAGACGTCGAAGGGTCCTAGAAATGAGGACCGGACCTCGGAGGGTCCTAGAAATGAAGAGTGGACCTCGGAGGGTCCTAGAAATGAGGAGCGGACCTCGAAGGGTCCTAGAAATGAGGAGCGGACCTCGGAGGGTCCTAGAAATGAGGAGCGGACCTCGGAGGGTCCTAGAAATGAGGAGCGGACCTCGGAGGGTCCTAGAAATGAGGAGCGGACCTCGGAGGGTCCTAGAAATGAGGAGCGGACCCCGGAGGGTCCTAGAAATGAGGAGCGGACCCCGGAGGGTCCTAGAAATGAGGAGCGGACCCCGGAGGGTCCTAGAAATGAGGAGCGGACCCCGGAGGGTCCTAGAAATGAGGAGCGGACCCCGGAGGGTCCTAGAAATGAGGAGCGGACCTCGGAGGGTCCTAGAAATGAGGAGCGGACCCCGGAGGGTCCTAGAAATGAGGAGCGGACCTCGGAGGGTCCTAGAAATGAGGAGCCGGACCCGGAGGGTCCTAGAAATGAGGAGCGGACCTCGGAGGGTCCTAGAAATGAGGAGCGGACCTCGGAGGGTCCTAGAAATGAGGAGCGGACCTCGGAGGGTCCTAAAAATGAGGAGCGGACCTCGGAGGGTCCTAAAAATGAGGAGCGGACCTCGGAGGGTCCTAGAAATGAAGAGCGGACCTCGGAGGGTCCTAGAAATGAGGGATAGTTAAGCACTTTATTTACAAAAAAGCCCTCTATTTTATAGACCCTACTCTTGGTTGGAAGGGATACCCTTTTTTCGCAACTAACTAAATGTCCTAAAGTGGTGGATCCTAACGACTAATCGTCTCATATAGACATTTAAGATGATATTTATGGGAAGTACCACAGACCCATGATAAGACAAGATCTTTTAACAAGCACTCGACCTTACATGGCACATCCTTTTAAAAAGGAAATCAAATTTTTTGTGCTCTTTTCTCTCTATATCTTGACTTATCACTGATTCGTAGTGACTCAACATAAAGACCTTATTAATTGTCTACATGAAAAAGCTAGTCAAACCAACCGGTCACAAGGAGTGTATTCCTAGCAAAGTGGGTGACACAAGGGTTAGATTTCGAGCTCCCACCGTGCACCGAAGCGCCCGATGAGTGGATGACCAAGTGAGACTCGGAAGGGAGGCAACATGATCACCACACTTCCCGCACTTTGGCTTCTCCGAAGGGTTAAGGGTAGCTGTGCAGTGTGACACGGACTCTAGTGGTAGTGTGAGGTAAAAAGTCTAATTCTTTTTTTTTTAAGGAAAAAAGAGAAAGATTTTTTTTTTATGAGATGCATGCATGCAATGCAACAGTTAAGAATAGGAGAAAAAGAAAAAGGAAGTAAAAATACAACACCATACAAGAAAACGAAAGTCTGACCCACTTAGTTTGAAAAAATTTCAAAAAAATTCCCAACAGAGTCGCCACCGTGAATACCCCGTCCCGATGCAACGCGCATTCGGAAGTTTGAAATAATTAATTATATAAAGTCGGATCGAAATGGGATATTCATTTAGTGACACTCGCTTTAAACCATATTAAAATATTAGTTTAATTTTGAGAGTCGCCACGCCACTTTGATATAGCCCAAAGCTTTGAAAAAAGGCTAAACAGTTAATTGGGTTCGGGGGTCAAGTTACAACAGGAGAAGAAACGCTATCACTCCTATTGCCCGACGGATCGGTCTTTCTAGCATGTGGGGTGTTGGTTGTGTGCGGTGTTTACGGGAATAGATAGAAGAAACGGGATCATGCATAAGGAGGAGGAGAGAAAGAATTAATTGATGATCACACCCTAGAACCCTTGATTTAGGCCCTCGGAAGGTGCACTAATCAACGTTCATCCTTGGGGGATTGTTGATCATGGGATAATTATAACTAAGGTGGAAGGAAAGAAATAGTTCCTAGATCCATTGGGTTTCTTAGGGCGAAACCTTATATCATCCTCGGCTATTGCATATTTAAATATATTAAAACAACCCTAAATCTAGCATATATGACATAAGCAAGAAATAAAGTAATTAAAATATACTAAAGCATGCAAATAATAAATCTAGCATAATAATAAAGACGATAATAAAGAACAAAAATATTAAAAAGAGCCTTACCAATTGTAGCAAGACTTTTGGGGTCGAATCTAGGGCGATTCGAAGAGAGTAAAAAGAACTGTGGGTAAAGCAAGTGTAATCTCGCTTCTCCCGAGTAAATTGTGTGTTTAGAATGGGAGCCGGGCACACTTATTTATAGTGCTTCGGTACTTGGGCTGGGCTGAAGAAAAGGGTCGATCGGCACTTTTTGAGAAGGGTCGATCGGCACTTTAAAAGAAGGGTCGATCGGCACTTTTGAAAAGGGTCGATCGGCACTTTAAAAGAAGGGTCGATCGGCACTTTTGAAAAGGGTCGATCGGCACTTTTGAAAAGGGTCGATCGGCACTTTAAAAGAAGGGTCGATCGGCACTTTTAAAAAGGGTCGATCGGCACTTTAAAAGAAGGGTCGATCGGCCCTTTTAAAAAGGGTCGATCGGCACTTTAAAAGAAGGGTCGAATAAACCTTTGCGTAGATCTTGTTCTCGCGTTCGATTTGATATGCGGTGGGCTCCGTATGAGAAAGTTATGGCCTTCGGAAGTTTTAGCTGACATTTGGTCTATCGGGAAACTACAAATAAGGGCTTTCGGGGAAAAATTACTTGAGCCTATTGAAACTCATAAATGACTGAGAGGTCCTCAGAGGTTCCTTAATGCCTATCAGGGGTATTTTCAGGTCGGGTACTAACAGGAACTAATCTATGGCCCAAGCGGCAAAAATCACTATAAATGGGTTCAGAGCCCCATTTAGCAATCAAATTGGGAGTAAGGGCTGGTATGTCACTCGATCTTGCCGCTGCTACTCACATGGCATGAATAAGAGCTTTGTCGTACAGCTCAATCGATTCTAGCTTAGCCTTAGTTCTTGCCTCAGTTACGTCATCCTTAAGCTGGGCAATTAGATTATCCTTTTGAAGGCCGCTTTCTTTTAACGCATCAACCTCAGCCTTAAGACGCCTGTTCTGTTCTTCCAGTCCAAGCTTTAAAGTTTCCATCTCGCCACGCAGCTCTTTCTCAGTTTGGTCAAAGGATTTCACGACTTCATCAACTTTAGCCTTCTCAGAGTGTATGATTTCAAGATCTTATTCTCGCTGAACGCACTTCTTTTTGTATTTATCTTTTTCAGTGGCAACTCGCCGGCGAGATCTCTCGCATGCCTCCAGATCAGAAGTCAAAGAGCGACATCTATTCCGTAGGCTAAATAGGGCGCTCGAAATATGTTGAGAATAAATGAAGTCAGAAAAAGGAAAAAAGCCAAGTCATTAATCTCGCATGAAACACTATAGCTTACCCGACAAAGTTGCAAACTGACAGAGTTAACTGTGAGATCTTCATCCTGCATTTCGTTCTCGTCAACTTGCTGCTTGTCGCTGGATATGTGAATGATGTCGCCCCCAATCAAGCTGTATGTAGGGTCCCTGAAGTAGATGTCAAAGCCTAATAGCGCTGGCGCCGCGCCAATATCTTGACTCAGTTCAAACAAGCCGTCTTCATCAGAGGGCATTTGAAAGCCCTCCTGAAGCCAACTCGCAGACTCGGGTTCACTGGCTTCAACAGAAACATTCCCCTCCAAATTTTTTGGGGGCAGGTCCTCAGTAGGGCAGTATCTCTTCAGTGGGCGAGAATCCGAGTTTTTGTTTTGATCAGTTGTTTCAGCAATCTGGGCAGGAGGATTTTCCTCTTGTTCCTGCATTTGTTCTTGACCTTCCTCCACCAAATCATCTTCATTAACAAGGTTCAGTCTCTGGAAGCTTGCACCGGTGTTTTGGACTTCCTTTTCTTTTTGGGTGGTTCAAGGGCTTTTGAGGCGGCTTTCTCTAGAGCGGCATTGGTTTTTTTCCTCGCAATGGCAGCGACATCGCCTCCATGTACAGAAATAGGAATTTCTTTCTTAGCAGTCTTGAGTAAGGCGGCCTGCCTAGCATCAGCAAGCTGTTTACGGTGACCATCAGCGCCCGAGAACGCATCTCGCCTTTCAGAGAGACTCATTGATCTGAATTCCGCAAAGGAAAAAACAAGAAACTAATCAATTGAAGGAAAACAAAGAGAAAACAAGTTTAAGGGGCAGAGGTGAGAAATCATACTGTGTATTTCGAACATCGCCTTGCAACTATGGCCTTCTCATTGGAAAGGCCCACAATCAGGAGCAAAACGATTATCTGAATGGATTTCCCATCCAGGATAAGAGGCGGTATGTACCAGGGTGACGCGTGATTCGTCTACAGGGCAGGTGAAATCAGGAAGACCAAGTTATCGCAACAAGGAAGGGCTGGAAAGAATTTCCCTCCATGAAAACAGGGCCAAGCCAACATCATTGGCATCTGCGAGAACCTTCAGCATTCTTTCTTTTAAGCGATTGTCGTCGGATACTAGAGCTTTTTTTGTTTCAATTTTTGGGATTATCTCCCGAAGGTCGCCATAATGGATCTGGCCAATGCGAGAAGTTATGAAAATGGGCTTAGATTGCCAGTTGTGAACTTTGCGTGGAAGGGGAGTAAGGATCTTGGGTTTTCTATACTTTATAGATAAGCGGTTCTCGACAATACCATCTCGCTTAGGGACGGCGGTATAACCTTCAAACAAGTATACAAATAAGGAAACTGTGGGTTCATGTCTAAAGGCTCTACAAATTACGAGGTAGTTGGTTAAGATTCTAATGGCGTTAGGATGAAGGTCGACACTAGCAGCTTGAGCCTTATGCATGACATCAAAAATAAAGGGATCCAAGGGGAACCTAAGGCCAACCTCTAACTATGAAGGGTAAGCGACAACGCCATCCATCCTTTGACGCATGGCGGCAAGGGACATATCGCCAGTATATGGCTCAATACGGTAGACATGGTGGTTTATCCCGTACTTAACATATAGGGGAGTCTGGAAGTCCGAAGAAGAAGTGTTGGGCTCAGCGACATCCAATGGTGAAGGAATTTCAATTGAGGCCTGCAGCTAGGATGATGTCTCAACGGCTAAGGTGTTGGAAACGTCGTGACTGGATGAGGAGCTTGTAGAAGACATGTCAACAATCTCGCTGGAAGAAGAAAGAACCTGTTTATAAAAGCGACGACTACGTAAATTGGGGGCTGCAGGATAGTCAGTGCCCGAGAAGTCAGAATCAAAGATAGAATGATAGAAGTCGCAGATATGTGAACATAATTCCCAAGTATTGAAGAAGGTTTTCATGGGGATTAACTTGTGCAAAAATGGGGGACCCCTAATTTCTAAGGCATCTAAGACGGCGACATCCGCACCATGCCGCATAAGCATGGTATTGAGGTCTTCCCGTGGGATCCTAGCCCACACCCCTATGTTGATCCTATAATACCCACCAGTTTTCAGATTTTGCCCAAACCTAATGGTTCTAACACACGACTTAGTTCTAGCCATTTATGCGGGATAAAAGAGTTGAATTGAAACCAAAAGTAAGAGATCTTGAAAACTGAGAATGTTACCTGGAATGTGAAGAAGACGATGAATTCTGTAAGGATCAGTCGGAATTTCAACAGGAAACTACGAAGAAACAATAAGACCTTCAAAAACGTACCAAACGAACCCCAAAGTGCAGCTTAACGACCGGAAAGTTGAGAGAAAACGGAAAATGGTGGGAATTAACGAGAAATATTGACGAAGCAACGATGGTAATGGCTTGAACAAGAACGGTCGCCGAAAAAAGCTGAGGAAGTTGTGAATGCTGGGAGTGAGAAAGTGAGAGACTGAGACGGGTAAACTGAAACCAGACCTAAACCAAGGAAGACGAAAGGATTTTGGGAAGGTTTCCAAAAAATATTAAATATTGTCCAAATTTTGAATCTCCCCCCATTATTGAAGTAAATCATTAAAGCACAAATATCGAGGCATCCGTACAAGCCTGACAAATCGCCCTCATTCGTCAACAGGGAAGTGACACGTGGAGGATAACGTGTTAAATGAAACCGCCATCTCGCTAAAGCCGGTTCAAAAGGCGGGAAGTGCGAGCGACAACCATGAATTTCTCGATTGAATCATGAATGATTCAGATCTCGAACTTGGGGGCTACTGATGTGATCATGTTAAAGAAATTTCAACCCAAGTTGATATGTGAGGCCCAATACAATGAATACGACATGAAAGATTAAACCAAACATATTGGCGGGAACAGGACACTGGCGAGAATCCATCGAGAAGTCTAATGCCGCCCGAAAATGATATAATTCTGAAAGCTGAAATCCCGCACCAAGATATGTTGTGTTAGCGACAACCATGTGTTGTCGCATTGTTGTGGTTACCGCCTGATGGCGGCATGAGCAAGCAGCGACACACTAGTATGGGCCGAGGAAGATACACATGGGCTATGAAGTCTATTATGATAAGTAATATGTCCCGTAAAAGGTGGCGTCTCCAACATGAATGACTATGCGTGACCAATGACAAAAGAGGCATGTAGATAAGAAATAGGATTTGCATGAAGGCTATATAAACGAAGTCAGAAGGCAAAATCTAGTATGCTCTCTTGTTACTATTAGTGGCCAGTTTTCAGTTTGTTGGTATTTGTTCTTGATCGTGTACTTACTCTCACGTCGGAGGGGCTTTAGCCGGAGACGCCCCCGGTCTAGTTTACGTGGGTTTTCGTGTATAGGAGACAACCGGAAAAGATGTCTAAGTATTCATCGTTTGGCTACTCAGATTAGGTTCGGTGCAGCTATTTTTTGTGGCAGCATCAATCCTAAATTTGGAAATTAAAGAGATGAGATGAGAAGTATCTAGCTGATCAAGATCCATGAAAAGTTACAAGCTTCCAAGGTTGCTGGGATTGAATGCTAATGACTTTCAATCTTGTAAGGGTAGTGACTGTCGAATTTAATGCTTTGTTCGACAAATTATCAGTAGGGAATTTGCTGTTGGTGGGAGATTTGTTGTGGGTGGTTTTGCAAGTGGAACAAGAGAAGCCACATGGGAAAGGTGGTTGCCTGTTATTGTTGTTGTGTGGACGGATGGTTTTAACAATTGTGTGTCGGTGTTATATAAAAAGTGTCGGTGTTACACATAAAAAGTGTCGGTGTTAGGCATAGAAAATATATGCATTATTGAGTGTTATTATAAAAAAGTGTCAGTATTAATGTAAAAAAATATTAATATAAAAGAGTATTAATGCATGTATTATTAAATATCGATATAAAAAAGTGTTAATACGGTGTTATATAAAAAGTGTCGGTGTTACACATAAAAAGTGTCGGTGTTAGGCATAGAAAATATATGTATTATTGAGTGTTATTATAAAAAAGTGTCAGTATTAATGTAAAAAAATATTAATATAAAAGAGTATTAATGCATGTATTATTAAATATCGATATAAAAAAGTGTTAATACTAGTGTAAAAAAATATCATTGTTAGCTTAGGAAATACAGCAAGCGAGGAATGTATAGTTAAGTGTAGTAGTGATGTAATTTTTTTTTTTTATTATTTTTTTAAAACTGATTTTTATAAGATCAACTTTAATCTAAATCTAAATAAGCAAATGGACGTGGCAAAATCTGAACTCTTAAAATTTAGCAATTTAATAAATTCAGATATACTCCAGTGGTTTATTATTATTAAACAAATTGAACTCTTAAAATTTAACAATTTGAACGGAATAATCTGTGATGGGCCGAGCCCAACGTTTACTACGAGCCTGGGGGCCCAATAGGCCCATCAAGGGACCAACCACAAAGAATCAGATCAAGGCCTTGGGCCATAGCCCGTCCAACATTGGTTGGCAGTCGTCGCCACTGAGCGACTGAGCCCATCCAAACGGCGACGAGCCATCGACCATTAATGGAAGGGCTAACTTCTAGCCCGTTGACACACCAATTGGCACTCGTCCTTCGGCGGGACGAGCCTTCCTTCGACCCCAACTGGCACTCTTCCAAGAGTAAGCGTCGTCATTGAACGGCTAACTCTCTCTCGACGAGTCATACCTCAAGGAGACGACCCAACTGGACGTGCAGCTCCAGGTCGTCTCTTCTATTAAGCTTCCTCAACAAGCTTGATTAATTAGCTAATTTGGGATAATGACAGACCTGCTACAGTGCCTTGTTATATGTGCAATCACGCATTCAGTAATAACTACAAAAGGTACAGAGGTTGACTTTCCCTTATAAGGCAAGCTGCTTATCAATGTCAGAAGCTGCAGTGTCCTTACATAGACGGACCAATCCCGGCGTGACACGTGTACATCTAGAAGGCGAGGGCTGATCTAACGGTTGGAGACCATCCCATCCGTCAGCGGTTACGGTGAAAACCCTAATACCACCTTTCCAACTATAAATAAGAGAGTAATAACATGGAAAAGGTAATGCCTTACTTGCATATTTCCATACCTACACACTCCACGGTGTTTGCACCATATTTCTAGCCCATAATCTTACTCTCACGGGAGGAGCTTGGGAAGACCCCGGCGCAGCTTTCAATTCCCTTTTATTTCTTGTGCGTGCGAATCAGGAGCTAGCTTCAATCATTTCTTTGGACACAAGGCCCAGAGCTTCTGCACGCTTTCTGCGCGATCAGATTGGTTCCATTGCGGGAAGCGTGTTAGTGATCTTCGGCTACGAAATACGGCGGAGCGGTTTGGAAAAATGGTGTCAGATGGTCATACGGCCGATAAATCAACCGGAGATGAAGGAGTACCTCCTCGGCAAGAAAATCCTAGGCCGCCCTGCCACCTAGGAACCCTAACTTAAGGGTTACAGTGTCACGAGGATGGTTGATGGTACAGAGTCTTCAAGCAACTAGAAGAATAGAAAAGGGGCTGCGGGCCGAGCGCGAAGGAGACCTCCACTGGAAAGGAGGCTGAGACAACGGCAAGATATGCGGGGAGGTCCCTCTAACCCTCGCCTCGACGGAGCGGCTTTCCTCGTCGAAAGAGCCAACGCCCTCGAGGAGTTTTTGCAAATCAAAGACGAGCTCATTCATATGGCCGCCCCTCAAGCTCCCAGGGTGCATCCCTTGAAACAATCTCGTCGGGAAGGAGGAGAAGAAACCGAGAGAGAATCTTGTGAGTAAGTCGTGAAGGAATTGCCAGCTGGAAAGCAGCGAGTTGTGCCGGCTTGACCTAAGGGAACACATCAATGAAAGACGGAGCCAAGGAGCCCGATCACAGCGGCAACGAGGCGAGGAAGCGAGCCTCACTGAGGGAGCTCGTCGTCGAAAATCTTGAAGCTATCCGGAATCAAGTCGTCAGGTCGTCTGAGACTCCGTCGTTAAGAAATGAACGGGCGCCGAGCCGAGAGAGAGAACTCGATCTCCGCGTCATGAAAGAGAGGTTTCCAGATCTTATAGGTCGTCTCCACCTCCCGGTATAGGGGACGATCCATCTCACGACGGCTGCCCACCGAGAGGCAACGGTCTAATACCGTTGCAGGGGGCCCCGTCAAGATAGGATCCCCATGGCCCGGCAGAGAGGTAGACATGAGAGAATTTTTGAGGTTGAAACGTCAAGTGGAAGAGTTGAGGAACAAAAGGAATAAAGTGGACGGCGACGACTACGATGACGACGGCGGCATTGCGAATCCCCTTGCTCCCTGGATGTTGGAAAGCTGGACCCCCGGGAACCAGGCTTTAAACTACAGACCTTAAACAATACGACGGCTCTACCGGTGCCATGGACCACATACAACACCTTGAGGCACGGATGTACGTGGTGGCAAAAGCCGGCCACGACGACGTCGTGTGCGAGGCTCACCTGTGAGCACGTTGGTCGGCTATTTGCTTTGAGGTGGTTTAGAGGCCTACCAGGGGAGTATTGAATCTTGGAAACAGATGAGGAAGAAGTTTTTAGGAAGGTTTGCTACGGCGGGAGAGCGTCGTAAGACCGATCAACGACCTCGGCAACATATCCCGAAGGAACTGCCGAAAGCTCAATGAACTACTTGAAAGAGGTTTAAGAAATTGGTAGATCAAATTGATGAGGATCTAACCGATAGAGAAATAATAAATTGCTTCGGACATGGCGTCCTTTCCTCTACCACTGGACTACGAGCTCCAAGTCCACCCGGCCAAGTCTCGCAAAGACCTCTATGCCAAGGCGTACGCGCGTCGCAGAAGCCGAAGAAAGAAAGTTACAAAGAGAGGGAAAGTACGTGGACGAGCAGACGACGAAGTCCAAAAAGGATAAGGGCGGAGAAAAAGGAAAGAACAAAGTGAAAGCGGAAAAAGTTCCGGAGTCGTACACTCCACTTACCGTTTCCGGAGCGAAATTTTGAGCAACGTTGATTTCGGCCGGCCAGAAGATGAACCACTAACGGGAAGGGAAAGAAGAACATGAACAAGTATTGTGAATACCACAGGGACAAGGGCACGACACCGAGGAATGTTTTAGTTTGAAAAAGATCATTCAAAGATGGATCGACGGGCGACCGGAGGAATATATAAGGAAGGACCATCAGCCGGCCACAACCGTGGGCCCCCACGACGCGCCCAGGAACCCAAGAATGGTCTGGTGATCTCGAGGAGACGAGCAAGAACCAGATTAAGAGCGCCATCTACCATTTAAAGAAGGCCCCGCACGTCCCCGAAATCGAAATTCCAAACGACGTCATAAGTTTCTTTCCTACGAGCTTCCGGCCCGACCCGTTAGCTCGTCGTCAACAAACCTTAGTCATACCTGGTTTCATTGATAATTGTGAGTCACGGAGAATCTTGATTGATACTTTGGAGCGAGCCCAAGGATATCTTATTTTACAATGTCTACCAACGAATGGAGTCTACGTGACGGTCGCCTAAGTCCTTACTTAGGTCGTGCAGAGGATTCACCAATCATCGGGTAGATGCGAAAGGCCAAATCGGCCTCTCGGTTGATATCGGAGAACACCCCTTGAGAACAATCAAGGCCAGTAACCTTCATAGTGATCGACGTCGTCGGTGATTATCATGCAATCCTTGGCCAGTAGATCGAGTCCACTTTGGGGATCGTCGCCTCGGTTCCCATCAACGAGTTAAATTTCCTTCACGTGCGGAGTCGGATGTGTGTTGGGGACGGCCCCCGAGAATTCCTAGAGCACGTGTTAAAGGCGAAACGGACTATCGAAATCGACGACCCAAATCACAATGTGAAGCTTTCAAAATCCATCAAAGAAACGACGACCTCGTACGCCAATGTCTCAACGATCGAAGTGCGTGAAAATCGAGAAATTTTTTTCCGAAGTATTCTTGAACGACAAAGGCTGCGAAACACAACCTTTGGCCGCCCAAGAATCGGGGGCCGACTGGACAAGGCGATTGACGACGAGGTACGGATCGACACCGAGAAGCGAGAAGGAAAATTAAGGAGATCGTCATTGAGTCCATGGATTTTAGGGACGACGCCCAGAGATGAAGCCGGCGGACGAGCTACTCGAACTAGTCATCCACGGATTATCCGAGCGAAAAATAAAGCCGGGGTCTCGGTTGTGCGGCGAGGAGAGAGGAAGATATAATCTCCCTACTCAAACAAAACCTCGACGTTTTCGCTTGGAGAGTAGAAGATATGAAAGGCATTAGAGAAGACGTGGCAGTTCACAGGCTTGGGGTGAATCCTACTATGAAATTCAAGGAGCAAAGGTGTCGTGTTTTTTCAACTGAAAAAGAGATTGCTATAAAGCGGGAGATTGAGAAATTGCTAAGTCTTTGGAATCATCGTGAACGCATTTGGGTTCATAACACTGGTTAGCTTGATGTGGTTCTTGTGAAGAAACCTAATGGGAAGTGGAGATTGTGTGTTGACTTTACTGATCTGAACATGGCGTGTCCCAAGGACAGTTATCCCTTGCCAAGAATCGACAAGCTCGTCGATTACGCGCGGCCATACTACTACGAGCTTTCTTGATGCCTACTCCGGCTATCACCAAATCAAGATGGCTGAGGAGGACATTCCGAAAATAGCTTTTCAGGCGGCGGGGGGAACTTACGTTTACACGAAGATGCCTTTTGGGCTTAAAAACGCCGGTGCCACTTACCAATGATGATAAATAAGGTGTTCAAGGACCAGATCGGCGACAATCTGGAGGCATAGGTTGATGATATGGTCGTCAAATCAAAAAAGAGGAAGCACGTCGACGACCTAGAACAAGCATTCACCAACCTACGACCCAATGACATGGTCCTCAATCCGGCGAAATGCGTTTTCGGAGTTGCTGCAGGCAAGTTCCTAGGATTTATGCTCTCTCGGCGGGGATCGAAGCCAATCTGAGAAAATCAAGGCTTTGATGGATATGGCCGAACCTACGAGCATCAAGGAGGTTCAGGCGCCGAATGGACGAGTAGCGGCCTTAGGTCGTTTTATTGCCAAGTCTGCAGAGAGATCACTCCCGTTTTTTAAAGCTCTCGAGGTGCAAAAGACTTCAAATGGACGGACCGAATGTTCCCAGTCGTTCAAACAGTTGAAAGAATATCTTGGCTCCCCACCACTCCTCCAAAGCCCCGTAGCAGGGGAAGACCTTTACGTTTATCTCTCGGCGAGTGATAAGGCCGTCGCCGCCGTATTGGTCAGGGAGGAAGGAGGAACACAGAGGCCGGTTTATTACGTCAGCAAAGCTTTGTCGGATGTTGAAACCCGGTACTTTAACGCGGCAAAGGTCGCTTACGCTCGTCATTACAAAGACGAAAGCTACGAGCATACTTCTCCGCTCATCCCATCGTCGTATATACAAATGCCCCACTGCGCAAAATCTTGCACCGTCCTGAAAGCTCTGGTCGTCTTCTCAACTGGAGTATTGAGCTGACTGAGTTCGATATAGAGTATAGGACGAGGAAGACCCTGCAAGCTCAATCATTGGCAGACTTCCTGGTTGAAACGTCATTCACCATCGACGACGATCAAAGGAAGCCACGGCCAGCGAACAAGGGGAAGGAGGTCGCTGAACAGCAAGCGGAGTTAGTTTTGCCCGTAGGATGTTGGAAAATCTTTTCAGACGGGTCAGCAACCAAGAATCTGAGCGGAGCAGGGATCGTTCTTGTTGAGCCAGAAAGCGGGACAGTTTTTGAAGAAGTTTTGAGGTTCAAGTTTCAAGCATCAAACAACCAGGCCGAGTACGAGGCACTCGTAGCAGCCATTGAATATGCAAAGTGTTTTGGAGCTACAAAAATTGCAGCTTATTGTGATTCTCAATTGATCGTGAACCAAGTGAGAGGAGATTATCAAGTCGTCGATTCCACCTTGCAGAAGTACCACCTGTTGGTCGGAGAATTGATACAAGGTTTAGAATTTTGGGCCATACAGAGAATCGCTCGAGAAAACAACGAGCACGCCGACCTACTTTCAAAGCTAGCTACGGACCAACTCCCTGAGGACGAACATGGCCATCACTGCCTATTTAGATCGGCCCGGCTTATGAACGGGTGAAGGTCCTCTGCAGATCGGAGACGGCCCAAAATGTTGGATCGACGAACTAAAGGCATTCATTGAACGGGAGGAGTTGCCAACGGACGAGGTCTCGGCAAGACAAGTAAAGAGGAAGTCGGCCGATTTACCGTCGTCGAAGGAGAGCTCTACAGACGATCCATTACCCGGCCATTGGGAAGTGCGTTCATCCGGACAAGGTCGTTCAGTTGCTGTTCGAAGTGCATCAAGGAGAATGTGGAGGCCATCCTGGGGCCCGTACACTGGCTGATAAAATCATAACCATGGGATACTACTGGCCCCACCTTCGTGAAGACGCTAAACAATTTGTGAAAAAGTGTGACACCTGCCAACGTTTCGCCGACCTCCCCAAGCTGCCTACAACTGAGCAAACCCCGTCCCGTCGCCCGGCCGTTTGATATGTGGGGTGTTGATCTGATTGGGCCTTTTCCGCCGGCCAAGGGAGGAGTCAAATATGTGATCGTAGCGGTTGATTACTTTTCAAAGTGGGTGGAAGCCAAGGCCTTGAACAAGATTACTGAAAACAACGCCCTAAGCTTCATTCATGACTCAATATGGTGTCGCTCTAATCCCAAGGGTGATCGTTTCTGCACAACGGCCTACGCTTTTCAAGAAAATTCGAGCAGAATTGAACAGATGGGCGTCAAACACTCCAAGTCGTCCGTCGCCTACCCCCAAGGCAACGGGCAAGCCGGGCGCCCAATAAACTCGTCTTATTCCGCCTTGTGCAAAAATCTGGAAGGAAGAGATACAAGATGGTTGGACGGACTACCCTCGCCTCTCCGGGCCGTCCGCACAACCACCCTGGGGCCTACGGGGAAACCCCATTTGCTTTGGCTTATGGCTCAGAGGCCATGGCCCCCGCCGAACTTCAGCTGCCGACGGACCGAGTTGCTTTGTACGAGGTAGAAAAGAACATCCACAGCCGACAAGTCGATCTGGACCTCGTAGACGAACGGAGATTGGATGCCCAATTAAGGATGGAGAACTACAAAAAGAAAACCAAGGCTTATCACGACAAGAAGGTGAAGAGAAGGTTCTTTAAGGTCGGTGACCATGTACTAAGAAAGATTGAAGCAACGGGACTCAAAGCCCGCCAAAACAAACTCTCCCCCAATTGGGAAGGACCATACATTGTCACAAGTGTGGTCGAGAGAGGAACCTATCGCCTTGCAAAGCCGAACGGTGAAAGTCTCAAGCATCCATGGCACGCCAACCACCTAATGAAATACTACTTTTGAGGTCGTCGACAACATCCAGCGCCCTTAGGGCACCTACCTTGTGGTCCCTTATGTAATTTTGTGAAATTTGAAGTTTTTGGGAAATTGTAAGGGATACCTATAAATCCCAGTAGCTCGTTGTTTACTAGAAAGTTATTTATGAAAGATCGTCGCTTTGTTGATTTTCTACTACACAAACTCTAGCACTTTAACCAAGTATAAAGGTTAGACGAAGCCAGACTTCGTCGAATACATCTACTTTAACCAAGTATAAAGGTTAGACGAAGCCAGACTTCGTCGAATACATCTACTTTAACCAAGTATAAAGGTTAGACGTAGCCAGACTTCGTCGATCGCTATAACGGCATAGATGACTCGTCTATAGATCTTTGTCTACGAACAAAAATCTATTGACCTTCATACTATTCCTACGAGCCATTGAGAAGTTGAGAAAATACAAGTTTGAACAAAGGTCGACCATATTAGGACGAACCAAGTTCTGGTCATAAAACGACGACTACTCACACTTGTCCTCAAACTTACTCGTCCAATAGGTTATCACATGCTATCTATGTTAACACAGATTAACAAACAGAAAACAAAGGCATTAAATAACTTAAAACATGAAACAAACATTGTACGACCCCCTCTAAACAACGAGGAAACAGGTCAGCTACATTACGAAAATCAAAAATTGTTTTGGGACGATGTTTGGGAACCACAACCAAATAAAATGAAACATTGTTTAAGACAACCGAATCAAATGGGGACGTTGTTTGAAACATTACAAAACATCTCAAAAAATCAATCACTGGGGTCGGCACCGCCGGCGTTTGAAGAAGCCGCGTCCGTGGTCGTGGCCGTCTTCAATAAAATACTTGTAATATGCGTCGAAGTTACCCGGACGACGGGAGGGATAGGCCACTCGCCTTTTCCGGCTTTGGCGTCGTCCTCCCTTATGATGAGAAAATCATTGCGTATAGGGACGAGGGGATGGATCGAGCGTGCTTCGTCGTCGTGAGCCTCCTCCGTGCAAAGGTCGGCCAACTTCCGGACGGATAAGGTCTTTTATCGCAGTGGTCTAGCGTAAGCCGCCCGGCCACGTGTTTAGCCCCGTCTCAAGAACCCACTCGCATGCTTGGTGACCATTCAAGACACTCAAGACTCTTCTTGAAGTCGTCGACGGCATCAAGCCCGGCTTGGGGGCGCCAAAGATCACGGCTCGCCTTCATCGTTTCAATCTGGGCCGTCAACTTCTGAAGCCGGTTCTCACAAACGCGAAGGCCGTCAGAGAGCACCTTCGAGTCAGCCTCAGCTTTGGTTTTCCCTTCCTTCAAGGCATCTATCTCCTTAAGAAGGTTATCCTTTTCATTAACCAAAAGCTCATGGGCAAGAGTGAGCTCGCCAACATTGGTCTCCGCCTCCTTCAGTTTTTGCTCAGCCGTCCCCTTATCGCCGACGGCCTTCATCAGCTGCTCGTTGCCCCGAAGCTCGGCATCAAGACACTCCCTATAGCCCGACGTCATGGCGTCCATCATCGACGATAGCTGCAACAGTTAAAGTATTAGCACAAGTATAAAGAGACGGAGAAAAACATAAACTTTAATGCGAAGTACCTCAGTCTGGATTAGCCCTAGACGGGCATGAAAGGTTTCGGGAGTAAGATTGGCCTCCTTCATCCTACGGGTCAACTCAACGTCCCGTCCACGCCTTGTCAGAGCCGTCCCCAGCAAGAGCGCATTGCCATTCCTCTGCAGATAAGGGATCCCAGTTATATGAGAGGCCTTGGCAATGGAGGTCGCCATCTCTTTGGCCTTAGCCTTAGACAAGACCGCCGTAGACGAGCTTGGAGCATCGGCCCTTGGAGTTGACGGGTCCGACGCGCTGGGAGGGTCAACGAAATGACTTTTTCTCTTTTTGGAGGCACGAGCGTCGACCTCACGGAGCTCGGGCTCAATCCGTGCTCTCCACTTCAATACGCTCGGCCTCGTCGCAATGGCCATCTCGAGCCCCAACAGCCTTCCATACTTGGAGGATCAATCTCCATACCTATTGCTCTCTCAGTGCATCAACGACGGCCCGACGGCCTCCGGTGTTCGGGCCTTCGACGACGGGCTCCCTCTCGATCATTGGGATAGCACCACAGGTCTTTGGGAGTTGCTCATTCCTCGTCGTCCGCTTCTCTTGACGATCGAGTATGGCACGGTCGCAGCCCTCTCCTTCTTTTTTGGTGCCCTCGTCACTAGCTCGATGGCTCCATCCATTATCCTTTTTCAATTTTGTCCACGTCGTCTTGGGTAAGAACTGCATAACGACCAAGTAAAAAGGTTAGTTTGTATTCACGACGAGACAAGAGAATATTAAAATTGAAAAGATAGCAGGAGTCCAACCCCCATTCATTTCAAGGTTTTCACAACTTTCTTCAAGACGACTCGCCGTGCCGTCGCACAGCTCAAACAGCTTATCTTTAAAAACAAACTCCCGTGGACGACCCGGTCGGATAGCGGGCATCCAAATCAATCTTCACTAAAGGATCGTGCCCTATAGACGGCTTAGACATCATGCCGGCTCGGATGTATCTCCATTGTGAGGCCTCTATGTCTCAGTACGAGACCCATCCAAGGTCTAACAAATTGTCAATCTTTCCTTTCACTCGTCGGCCCACCTGAGCTTGAAAGACATGCCTATCGCCGACCGGTACGTTGCCCTCCGGAAAAGGAAACCGCCATCCTACTCGACTTTCCACCGCATCAAATGGTTCTCCCATCCGTACACCTTACTCGGAATGTCCAAGAAAAATTCCTTGCGTTTTTAATCGAAGATACACTCACGTGGACTTCCCTTCGAGGTATTCCGAGCCGTTCGGTAGTATCGACTTTAATACCTTATTGCATGGCTCGTAGCCAAGGAATCTGCAGACGATGGCAAAGCCACACAGATTCTCGACGGTGTTGGCACTAAGTTCCATAGGCATACGGGCGGAATCCTCCAGAACTCATTGATGAAAGGATCCAAAGGCGGCCTCAGCCGAACTCAAAGTGTTTATAGAAGAAGCCCACCTTCTCCTCACGGTCACTAAGGATTGACGACGGGGTTCGTACTCCGCCAAACCGAGATGCTCCAACTTGTAGGTCGAAGCTTGAACCCTAAACGAGCCTCGTAGGGCGTCGATCATTTGCTTTCCGACGTCCCGTTTCCCGAGCTCGATCTTAGGCACGGCCCATTTTCCTCTTGCCCCACCTCCAAACTCATCGTCGTCCGATCCAACTTGTACAAATGTGTGATAGGCTAAAGGCCGCTGTTTGCCCCTTGCACTCGTGCTCGGCTCGTTGCTTCGGGGGCCTGCTCAGACGTCCGTCGTGATCCATCTCTACAAAACAAGGGGGTAAAAGAGGGGAATCGCCCTAACATCCGTAGGAAACGACCTACCTAGTGGCGACCTAGATTCCCTACGACCAAAGCCCTAGTTGAATCACGACGGGACAAAGAGTAATGGGTCCTAATACGGGCGGGGCGATCGTTCATGGACCTGGAAGGAGTTATCCTTGGGTCACCATCCTCAAAATCCCCTAGAACCTCTCCTCCGGGAACCCCAAGGGCTCATTCTCAAAGTTGAACTTCTCCAGGATCAAGAACACTCGGATAAAGGAATTTCCCTCCAAATCCCCTTAGCACACTTATAAACCCTTTGATTCAACCCAAAGCCAAACTTGACACCTCTCTCGAAACCGATGGTCCTTGGTCCCATTTGACTAACCTCTACAAACCCAATGAAAAAACCCGGAAAATGAAGAAACAGATGAAGATGTTACCTGGTAATGGGTTGGGAGATGCTCTTTCCGATGAGTTTTCCGGCGGAAGTTCGAAGAAATCCCTTATCCAGCGCCTAAATACCTCACGGACGGAGTTGGTAACGATTACGGTTGCGGAGACGGTGATCTTTGCTGCCGAATTCTTTCTTACGGTGGTCGGAAATCGCCTCTCTTACGTCGCTCTCACCGAGATAAAGGCTTGGAAAGTTTGAAATGATGAAAAAGAAAGTTTTTATATTGGGGGAAGATGAACGGTTCATTCCCGGGAAAACCAAACGGCAAGCAATGAGTAGGGGCATTAAATACCCTCTCGCAACTTTCGAGGCACTTGTCCCATCGTAGGACACGTGGCAATTGAAGAAGAGATCTCGCCGCCCACGCCACCTATGCGCCGACGCCACCGTAATTCAAAATTCAAATTGACGGTCGTACGGGTTGCTCTGGAGGGAAAATAACAACTCCCGGCTCGTCGAGACGACCATGAGTTGGGGGCCACTGAACGGAATAATCTGTGATGGGCCGAGCCCAACGTTTACTACGAGCCTGGGGGCCCAATAGGCCCACCAAGGGACCAACCACAGAATCAGATCAAGGCCTTGGGCCATAGCCCGTCTAACATTGGTTGGCAATCGTCGCCATTGAGCGACCAGGCCCATCCAAACGACGAGCCATCAGACCATTAATGGAAGGGCTAACTTCTAGTCCGTTGACACACCACCGGCACTCGTCCTTCGACTGGACGAGCCTTCCTTCGACCCCAACTGGCACTCTTCCAAGAGTAAGCGTCGTCATTGAACGGCTAACTCTCTCTCGACGAGTCATACCTCAAGGAGACGACCCAACTGGACGTGCAGCTCCAGGTCGTCTCTTCTATTAAGCTTCCTCAACAAGCTTGATTAATTAGCTAATTTGGGATAATGACAGCACTGCCATAAAGTGCCTTGTTATATGTGCAATCACGCATTCGCAATAACTACAAAAGGTACAGAGGTTGACTTTCCCTTATAAGGCAAGCCGCTTATCAATGTCGTAAGGCTGCAGTGTCCTTACATAGACGGACCAATCCCGGCGTGACACGTGTACATCTAGAAGGCAGAGCTGATCTAACGGTTGGAGACCATCCCATCCAACGGTTCTGGTGAAAACCCTAATACCACCTTTCCAACTATAAATAAGAGAGTAATAACATGGAAAAAGGTAATGCCTTACTGCATATTTCCATACCTACACACTTCACAGTGTTTGCACCATATTTCTAGCCCATAATCTTACTCTCACGCCGGAGGGGCTTGCCGGAAGACCCCCGACGCAGTTTCACCCTTTATTTCTTGTCTTTGTGCAGATCCTGAGCCTCAATCATTCTTGGACCAAGAACCGAAAGACGCTTTCCTGCGCGATCACAACTTAATAATTTCAGTTCTACATTTTCATAACTTAATTTTCATTTTCAGTTTTACCAAAAAGCTTAACTCAAAATCAACTTCGCTCAAAACTCGAAAAGAAAATTCAAAATCAACTAATCACACCGCGCGTACAAAGCAGTCCTCACTCTCACGACGAGTGCGCATAAGATACGCCGAGGCCGAAACTTACCCAAAACAGCAAAAATAGAAAAAAAAAAGAAAAAGAAAAAAAAAAGAAAAAGAAATTTGTACGTTCTTATAATGGAGTTGGCTTTTCAGTTTTCACAGTCTGCGTGTTTTCCCGTTCAGTCCATTTTCCGTCTCATTCAAACCCTCCCACCCATTCTCTCACCATTTCAGTCATCTTCTCTCTCTAAAATCACCACATTTACATAAATTTTCGTCTCCGTTTGAATGCGTTTCTCAAATCATCACTACGGATTCCTCCGTTTTCCATTTTTTCCGATCATTTGAGCTTCTTCGGTGTTAGCCGTCATCGTAAAACCCTAAAAATCACGAAATTGGGGTTTCCATTCTCTCCGACTTTATAAGCTTTCATAGCTTCACTATTTGTGGTAACGATCATTCTTTGTCAAATGTTGTTTTTCATTGATGTGAATTTTTGCTTATTTAAGTTTTTTATTTCTACATATGCTCTGTTTGGCTGCTGTAAGTTTACTTCTAACCGTTTGATCAGTTTGCCTGTGCTATGGATTCATCCACAAACTTATCTTGTTTCTGTTTCTGTTTCTTTTCTTTTTTTTCTCTGTTGATTTGGCTGTAATCAGACTGGGGTAGTTATAGTCTTATAGATTTGCATTTATTTGTTTTCTTTGATTGGATTGTTATAAACGATTTTGTTAAAGTAGTCATTTAATGTAAAATGGAGAAGAATAGGAAGATATGATCTCTTTAGTAGACAGAGTAATTGGGACAAATGTGTAGTTGAAATGTTGAGTTTGTTATACAAAGCTTTGTTCAGTAGTTAACTGTGATTTTGAGGGAGTTCAATCTTGTTGATTGGGAGTAACAAAGGAACTGTGGTGACTGTTATTTGTTCTTTGCTTTTGTGTATTTTTACTATGAAAATAAGTCATTCATTTTGGGGTGACTGTTATTTGTTCTACCTGCAAATCTTTCAGCAAAATTTTCCATCATACAGTTGAGGTTGGTGAACCAAAATTTTCTTACCGTGTCTAGATGTCAAATGGTTAATTAAGTAGTTTGTTTTGTTAACGATCACCTGCCATAATCTTTGCATGGCAACGGTTTTATGTTACTCAGTAGGGTCCCTTCATATCTTGATGCAACATTAATAAGTTCCTCACATTGAAGTCTGTTTGGCTGCTGTAAGTTTACTTCTAACCATTTGATCAGTTTGCCTGTGCTATGGATTCATCCACAAATTTATCTTGTTTCTGTTTTTTTTTTTTTTTTTTTGCTTTCCCTGTTGATTTGCCTGTAATCAGACTGGGGTAGTTATAGTCTTATAGATTTGCATTTATTTGTTTTCTTTGATTGGATTGTTATAAACGATTTTGTTAAAGTAGTCAATAATGTAAAATGGAGAAGAATAGGAAGATAGGATCTCTTTAGCGGACAGAGTAATTGGGACAAATGTGCTGTTGAAATGTTGAGTTTGTTATACAGAGCTTTGTTCAGTAGTTAACTGTGATTTTGAGGGAGTTCAATCTTGTTGATTGGGAATAACAAAGAAACTGTGGTGACTGTTATTTGTTCTTTGCTTTTGTGTACTTTTACTATGAAAATAATCATTTTGGGGTGACTGTAATTTGTTGTACCTGCAAATCTTTCAGCAAAATTCCATCATACAGTTGAGGTTGTGCGAACCAAAATTTTCTTACCGTGTCTAGATTTCAAATGGTTAATTAAGTAGTTTGTTTTAGTTAACGATCACCTGCCATAATCTTTGCATGTCAACGGTTTTATGCTACTCAGTAGGGTCTCTTCGTATCTTGATGCAACATTAATAAGTTCCTCACATTGAAGTCTGTTTGTATTTGCCTCTTTGCATTGGTTTAGCCTCTTATTTTAAGAGAATCTCGTGATGCGTTTGGATTCAGTAGTTTATCTGCATCAGTCTCATGTGTATGAGCTCTAGTGATGTCTAATGAAAATGTTAGTACTCAATTTCTAAATGAGTGTCAAAATTTAGCTTTTCAAGGGAATTAAGGACTTCGATTTTTATGCACTTTGAGTAACAAATATAAGTGAATACCCTAAACAAGCATATACTATGTAACCGAAAGTGCAAATTAGAGCATGCCATTTCATAAGGCGACTCTTAGAAAATGGACACTCATTTAGGTATCTTTTTGGAAAATTAACATCATTTAGGGATAGAGAGTAGTATTTATTTGTTGCCTAATCAGGCATGTGTTGATTCATCTAAGTTTTAAGATGTCTGAGTGCCAATATAATTGTGTTATCATTTTGATTCTTTAACAAAAAAGAAAGGCAAGTAGCTCAACACTTTCGAGTATCTATTCGTACAGTGGTAATAATGAAATGATATTACCGTCCCTTCTCAAATAGAGTGCAGTAAATGACAGGCTTGTACCTTCTTGAAATTGCAGAAGAATATGCACACTTATGGAAATAAAGACTTTTTTTGGGGGTGGGGGTGGGGTTATAAGAAATGGTTAGTGCAACTCTTTTTGTTTGGGACAAAGGAAGCATGTTATTATTTTCACGTAATTCCATAACCTAGATTTAAGCTTCACTGATAAGTAACTACCTAAACAAAACGAGCCACAAAAAAAGCAATAAATATTAAAAAAGAGCACTATAAGATTCTCTAGAAATTTAAATCATTTAAGTATAAAGATTGTAGTTGAATAATGGTTTCTTGTTCTATAAATGTCAAGGTTATAATTAGCAAGATGTCAAATAATGTTTTCTCGTTGGAATCACTTGTGGCAAAAGCTGGGTCAAACTGTTGAGTTATGGTCATACAGATCAAATGGTTCCAAGTATGAATTGTGTACATCGAAAGGAATTGGAAACAAGAACGAGGAGCTATGCAAAATGTAGGAGGAACTACTGAATTCTCCACCGTCTTATTTTCTTTTCTTTCCTGATTTGTACCTTCTTGAAGTATCTATTTTTTTTTTCTTTTGGCAAACAATGGAACCAAAGTGCTGGATAATATCATCAAAAATCCATTCTCCATGGTCTAATCTTTATGAAGCATTACGAAACATGCTCTCTAATATCTCTACCATCTCCATCTGAGTTCATTTTTTCTGGTACCATCCATCTCCAAATGTCAATACTCAACATTCAACAAATGATGTTTTCTCTTTAGTTGCATTATCCCTTTTCGACGATCCCTTGTGTTGGAAAAATTATGCCGCTTTATTTCTCTCTCATATTTTATACAGAATAGAAAGGGGACAATTTAGGAAGTAGTGAAAGTAATGGAGGCGAAGACCTTCATTGAATTTTGATTTAGGTGTATAATCTATGCTAAAGAGTTACTTCGTCAGACAACACATGAATTTTATTTGTGCCAGTTGGGGGCAGTTTCCTTTTTACTTGGAGGGGATTAATATATATGCATCTTTTTTGCGCATTTTTTTAAATAGAAAATGAAGTGACATTGATGACAGATAATGTACATACTCATGTTGTCATTGCTCTTCTCAGTCTTTACCGTCTATAGAATTTCTTGAGTGCATCATCTAATTATCTATGTTTTGAAGTTGCAATTTTGTCAAAGAACAATATTACTAGGGGTAAAAGGGAGAACTAAGAGGTAGAAAGCAAGTGATAATAATACTAGCTCAATTAGATTACTCTGGCTTCTTATTCAACTTTAAGTGTACTTGACACACATATAGGCTAACCTCAATCCTAAACCCAAGTTGAATCCTTCCCAAAGCCCGATAGGATTTCAATTTTTTAAATTCGCTTCCTCAATTTGGAGCATAGATCCAGCTTGTGATAATGAAACCAACTCTCAGAGAATGATAACCGAAGACATAATTTGAAAACAGAAATATCAATAAACTCTAACCGCGTGTGATAATTATCCTTTCATGCTTAACCAATCTTCTACTGGTCCAAGGAGGTTCTACCAATCATTTCCCTCCATATTTGACCACCTTACATCGGTGTCCAAGGATCTTACCCTGTTATCACGGGTTTCTCGTTATCCACTCCACAAAATAATTTTTAGTTCAGTTTCATATTTTCCGATCATTTGAGCTTCTTTGGTGTTAGCCGTCATCGTAAAACCCTAATATCATGAAATTAGGGCTTCTATTCTCTCTGCTTTTTATGCTTTCCTAGCTTCACTATTTGAGGTAACGATCATTGATTGTCAAATGTTGTTTTTCATTAATTTGTATTTTTGCTTATTTAACCTTTTGTATATATACATGTTCTGCTTGGCTGCTGAAAGTGTACTCCTAACTGTTTAATCAATTTTCTTGTGTTATAGATTTAACCATTTTTTTTTGCGTCTCCGTTGGTTTGGCCGTAATCAGACTGGGCTGGTTATAGTCCTATAGATTTGCATTTATTTGTTATCTTTGTTTGGATCATTTTACACGATTTTACTAAACTAGTCATTGAATGGAGCAGAACAGGTAAACATGATTCCTTTACCTGACAGAGTAATTGGGACTCGTGTGTAGTTGAAATGTTGAGTTTGTTAAACAGAGCTTTGTTCAATAGTGAAGTGTGATTTTGAGGGAGCTCAATTTTGTTGATTGGGAGTAACGAAGGAACTGGACCGACTGTTACTTGTTACTCCATCCGTCCCAAAATGAAATGTCCAAAAAAATCAAATTTGGGACTGAGGTAATTTTTTTTTTTTTTTTGTGTAATCTTACTGTGAATCATATGGTGTGTGTTTTGATTTTTCTGTGTTGTTTAATCTTCAGCTTTAGAATGTCTCACAGGAGAGGAGGAACGAGTGATAGTGATTCGGAATTTGAGGATTATAAATATAGATACTATAAGGAATTGAGGGATGGGAAGGTGAAGGCAAGGATATCAGGTAGGCTTTTTAGATGCCCTTATTGTCGGGAAGGTGATAAAGAGTATGTCTACAGGGAGCTTCTAAGACATGCTAACCGTGTTGGGAGAGAATCAAAGAGTGCCGGGTTTAGAGATAAAGCTAAACATATGGGCTTGGTGAAGTACTTGGAGAGGTACCTGGATACAGATGTCAAATCTTCGCTCTCAAGAAGGTGGAGTGTTGAGCGGACTAGGACTAACTTGGATGGCAAGTGTAAATCATCCCCACGACAGAAAGTGGCTCACTTTGATGAAATTAGTGAATCTGAGCAATCACCCAGGAGGAGTCTCAAGCCTGGGGAGATTGAAGAAGGTGAAATTATTCAGCCACCGAAAATGTATGATGCTGTTAAATGTTTTCAGGGACATGCGGCTCCAAGCTGCACCAATGAGAAGACTGTTGCGTCCGACAGAGGTGAAGCTATGGAGCAGTCTAATGGAGGTAAAGCTGATGAAGAGCGTATTGTTTGGCCTTGGATGGCAGTGGTTGCTAACATTCCTACCTTGTATAAGGATGGCAGGTTTGTCGGTGAAGGTGGTAGGAAGTTAAAAGAGGAGTGGGAGGCCCAAGGTTATAACCCAGTTAGAGTTCATCCTATGTGGAGTTTTAAGGGTCATTCAGGGTTTGCCATAGTCGAGTTTGAGAGAAACTGGGCCGGATTTACAAACGCGATGACTTTTGAGAAGGCATTTGAAGCGGAAAAACAAGGGAAGCGAGATTGGTCTTCTGCCAGGCATAAAGGAAACAAGCTTTATGCTTGGATTGCTCGAGCTGATGATTACAACGCAAGGGGGCTCATTGGTGATCATCTTCAAAAAAATGGAGACTTGAAGACGATTGCACAGATTGAAAAAGATGATATAAGAAAAGTTACAACCCTTCTGGATACCTTGACAAATTATCTGGACACCAAGAGCAAAAAGTGTGAAGAATTTAAGAGAAAAATAAGCAGGGCTGAGAAACTGATCCAGGATGTTGTGAAGCAAAAAGAAGTGATGGTTGAACACTATAATGAAGGTTCTAATTTCTAGCTTGTTTATTAAACCAATTTTTTTTTTTAATTCATTGGATTTTACATCATATTTCTAAAATCGATTGAAAGAAAGACAGCTTAATTCACTGTGCATCATTTGATTATACAATTGACTATGGTTCTACAAACTTAGCCGTTGTATGTTCGCTTATTAGAAATGAAGATGATGGAACAGAAGGCAAAGGATGAACTGACAAGGGTCTTTCATGAGCATGAGAAGCGTAAGCTGCGACTTGAAGCTCGCGAGAAGGAGCTGCAAGCGCGTGAAGTGCTAAATGAGAATGAGAAAAGAAAGCTCAACAGGCAGAAGAAAATGGTATCAAGATCTTCTTTAGCTGACATTTTATTCCCTTGGCGTTGTACTGTATCATCTTTATCTTTGGGCATGCTTTTCTTTTTTCTATGATATAGAGTTAGTATTGTCTGAGCCTCTGTCGATAATCCAATATGAATGTGAGACTCTTTGCCCAGTGGTCTTTCGCATATTTGGTGAAAGTTATGTCGGTATCTATTTTTTCTTGATTGGCTTCTCCTATCAGCATGTAAAATGCTGTCTAGCAAGTTTCACGCAGATATGTGATATACTTTTTTTTTGTTGTGGCAGAATGAAATGGCAATCTTTGAGCAGAAGAAGGCTGATGAAAGTATGTTGAATCTTGCGGAGGATCAAAAGGTTTCATTAATTCTCATTTTGTATTCTGGAGACTATATATTCTGTTTCTTATATGCTAGCTCCTCAGCGCAATTTTGAGATCTTGCGATGTTTATATGCTCTTTCTTAATTGACAGAGGAAAAAAGAGGAACTTCACCAGAGGATTATAGAGCTCGAGAAGAAACTTGATGATAAACACAGGCTGGAATTGGAAGTTAATCAAATGAAGGGAGCTGTTGAAGTTATGAAACACATGAGTGAATCTGGGGACACAGATGCAAAGAAGAAGATGGAGGCAATCAAAGAAGATCTCAAGGATAAGGAAGAAGAACTTGAGGACATGGAAGCAATGAATCAAACTCTTATTATCCGAGAGCGGAAAATTAACGATGAGTTACAAGATGCTCGTAAAGAACTAATCGAGGTGAGTCTTCCTTCTCTCTCTCTCTCTCCATCATTTTCTTAATAATTTCTTAACTGTATCTCTTTTGAATGAATATCCATTTTATATAATTTTGCGTCAGTTCTTGGTTTTTAATCAATTATGTTCTTTTTATTGGAATGAAAACTATTTTGGCTTCTACCTTTATGAACTCGTCATCCAGCATCATCATAGTCACTAACGAGTTTAATTATCAGATTGAAAGTATTCTTTATGCTACTGACTACTGTAAATCACAGTTTTCTTAAATATTGCTAGACTTGCATACGTGACCAGTTACCCTTGTGACTTTTGTTTCTGATTTTAGTGCTTGCAACCTTGCCCTCTGCATTTGGTAAAGTAGATCTTTTAGGCATCTTTTTTGCTGATTCTGTCCAGTTCATTTCATGTATTGCCATTTGAGAAGCGATAACTCATCTTGCAACTCATTGAGCATCATTTTCTTGGTTTAGCTATTTTACTTGCCCAGTAGACTTCCACCTCCATTGAACCTCATTGTTGATGTGTAGTACTCCCTCCGTCCCATAAAGATGTTTTCATTTGCCATTTTTGTTTCCCAAAAGATTGTCTCATTTCCAAAATTGACAAGTTAAACCATTGAATTTTCAAAACTGCCAACCAAGAAAGAAAAGGGAGAGGGGAGAGGATGAGAGCCAACCAAGGAAGAAGAGTGAGTAATGGAGTAATAAGTAAACCTCATTAAGGGTAGTGATGGAAAGAAAACAAATTATCAAAATGTTTGAATAGTCAAATGAGTATCATTTTGGGACGGAGGGAGTATATTTTTCTCTCCATCTGCAAGTACAAATCATAAAAAGTTTAACCCATTTTTGTTGATGTAAAATGTTTGTTTGACCTATTGCTAGGTGTATTGTGACATTGCTCTTTATTTAATTAATTAACCGGTAATATAGAAGAGCATGTGTGAGCATGCTTTACAAAAAAGAACGAAAAGAAGAAACACAGAAAAATAAGAGGCGCTGTTATTTTATTTTAAGCTCAATGATTTCGCATAAACTTCCGCCTTCTGATACTAACACGCAAAAGAAAAAACTTTTTAAAGGCTTTTTTTGTCCAACAACATTATAACTTACAGTTTGGTCTGTTTTATATTATTGATTTCATAGGGTCTGAAGGGCAGTCGTGGTTTCATTGGTGTCAAGAGGATGGGGGAGCTTGATCCAAAGTCATTTGAAATCGCTGCGAAGAAGAAGTACCCGAAAGAAGAGGCACGTGAGAAAGCATCAGAGTTGTGTTCCTTGTGGGAAGATTACCTCAGGAATCCAAGCTGGCATCCCTTCAAGGTTATCATGGTTGGAGAGGAGGCTAAGGTATGCATCTCATTGATCTCACATTTCTCTTCCTTTGTTCCATTGCAGCTGTAAAATATTTCATTGTTCTTTTTGGTGCTTGCAGTCCAATGTGTTGTTTAGGTCTAAGAAAACCCAAATTAAAGGAAAGAAATTGGAATAATACCATTTTATATACAAGGAGAAACAAAAGTGTGCACATTTTATCATTTTATATTTTAGTCCTTCCATCCCAAAATGAGTATCCCTTTTTGTTCCCCATCTCTAGTTATTAAAGAGCTTGACTTCTATGACATATTGTTTGTGCATATACATCAATGCCCTTAGTAGGGGTTGCAAAATGGGTGTTATCCATTAAGAATATAATGTTTTAAACTATTGTACATGAAATGTAAAATTGTTTAAAGCCTGCTAAAAACTTAAAAGGTATACCCATTGGTCAGAATTTGCCACTCCTGGCCCTTACTGGACACACTAAGGTGTTGCAAGTGCACATTGGACATAATAGATAGCAAAGGTGAATTCAGAAACTTCGGAATAAACATTCTTCCAAGTTGGACAGTACATTTTGGGGAGGCAGAGTATTTTTTTTTCGTTTTCGTTTTCCTTCTTTCCTTATCTGAGATCCACGCAAAGCATTTTGGTGGATTTTCCTGATACGGATTGCTGATTAATGCTGAATGTACATGTAGAACTATTCTGTCAGTCTTTCGATCTTTTAATACGGGATCCTTCTGTTCCCCAACCCATCACCACCCTTGAAGAAAAAGAAAGTGAGGCGGTTACGGGAGCCTTCTGTTTCCTAACCCATCACCGCCCTGGAAGAAAAAGAAAGGGGGGTGGTCGTACTTTCTGGTTTGCCATGTCCCAAAAGGAGGATCTTTATTCTAAAACTAAAGATTTTCAAATCTCCATATTGCTCAAAAATTTATTTGTTTAAAACATATGATTATTGGTCCAACTTGTGATACAAAAATGTATTCCCTCCGTTCCAAAATGAAAATCCAAAAAATGTCCAAATTTACTCTTGTTCATGGGCAAATATCAACATTTTTTAGGAATTCATTTTGTAATGAAGGGAGTATAACTCTATATAATTTAAAAAGACATGGAGAAGCAAAAGTACTACTTGCTTCGTTACAAAATAAGCCTTCTGTTTGAGCACAATGCTTTAGACAAAGCAATTGACTCTAATTTAAACAATCAGATGTGGGTAACCCGGACAACTTGTGGACTCAAGTGATTCTAGCATTTCAAAAAATTGAAAGTTGACACGGAATACATGACTAATTTTGTAATGGAGAGAGTATATAAAAGCTGTATGTTTTTTTGTTTTTTTGAACAAGGACTTCTTTTTAATGAACCTTCTGTTGCCTTTGGTTATATGACTTTATTTTTGCGCACATGGCTAGAATACTTTGCATTCCGTTGGCTGATATTTGTTTTGGTTTAGGAAGCCTTTTTGCCAATTCTTACAAAAGCAGAGTACATCTTCATAGAAAAACCTATCTTGCCATAACCAACAGTTGTTTAGGCCAAAGGGTCGCTATGTGTTTATCTTTTGTTGTTGACTGAATCATATTGCTCATGGGAAAAGACAATAAATATGCCCTCCGTTCCATAAAGATGTTCCCATTTGCTTCTTTTTTTGTCCCAAAAAGATAGTCCTATTTCCAAAACTGTTAAGGTTAAAATCATTGAACTTCCAAAATTGCCAAGGATGAAGAGGGAGAGAGGAGAGGTTGAAAACCAACCAAGGAAGAAGAGAAAGTAATAGATTAATAAGTAAACCTCATTAAGGTAAGTATTGAAATGAAAATAGGTTGTTAAAATGTTTAAATAGTCAAATGGGACTATCATCATGGGACGGAGGGAGTACTTTTTATTTTTATTTTTACACCTGTATATGAAATGCACTCATTGTGGCTGTGCAGGAGATTATTAATGAAGAAGATGAAAAAATCAAAAGTTTGAAAAATGAGCACGGTGAGGAAGTATACGAGGCTGTGATAAGAGCCTTGAAAGAGATGAATGAATACAATCCAAGTGGAAGGTACCCATTGCCGGAGCTGTGGAACTTCAAGGCGGGAAGAAAGGCACCACTTCAAGAAGGTGCGGAGTTCATCCGGAAACAATGGAAGCTTTATAGACAAAAGAGAAGATGATCAAAGGGTTAATTTCTACTGAGTTTGTCATTTTCCAGCTTCCGTTTCTTCTTTCCTCAATTAGATTAGATGCAGAATTTTAACATCAAAGAGCAGTAGTTTTGCCATGGTGGTTTAAATGGAACTAACATTGAAATAGCAGGAAGTTTCATGCATTTTCACAATTTATAACCCCATTTCAGAAAGTTTGAAGCTAGTAGTACATTTTACAATATGACGTGATTAGTTGTAGGCGGCTCCTTCTCGTCTGTTACTTTCGTGGTTATTACAATTAGCACTTTAAGTGCAAAAAACACAGTATAATCAAGCAACGCAGGGATACTTTATCAAAATATTTGTAATCAGGAGTATTGGAGTACACCGGTCGAAAAGTCTCAAGTGTTACTACCATTCTGTTGCAAGATGAATGACCAAAAAAAGTTCAGATTTGGTCAAATTTTCGAATTTGACTAAAAAAGTTTAATTGTAGAACAATTTGATTTTTTTATTATTATTAATTTTGGGACGGAGGAAGTATAAGATTTTTTGCTTTTTCCTGCTATAGGCTCCCATGAAGTATCAATGGAGTTCCTATGAATGGAACTTGCGATGGTTTTGGCTCATTGGCTAGTAGTTTAGCCATGGGCTGGTAGTTGGGATGCCCTGCTTCATGCTCAACAGAATGCCCGAATTGCTTTCGAATGGGTAAGTTTCCATTAAAATATACATATCACTCCCTCCTCTCCATAACATCTTGCACTTTTTAACCTAACTTGTTTTTACTCTAAAATGAGCCATTGAATTGGCGAGTAAAAACAAGTTTCTACCCTAACAATTAAAAGTGAATTTAAGTAAATATATTTGGCGCGGAAATTAAATCAAAAAATGAAATAAATAATGACACTAGTGTAGTGGAGTACTTCGGAAAGGCATAAAACTAACTTGTTCATTCAAATCAAACCCCGTTCTCAAACTGTTCTTTCTCTCTCTCTCTCTCTAAAACCCTAACACCAGTAACCAACCGCTTTGAAGGTAATTCAACTATCGTTTCTAGTCTATTGCAGTAATTTGGCTAATTAATCAATTTGCTTCAATGCTGTAATTATTGTATGATGAATGAAACTTCTGATATACTCACATTCTGGCCCTGTTCGGATTCGTGCTTTGTTTGTGTGTGTGTTTTGATGAGCCCGGATCTACTGGACCGGGCCCGCGCTCGGTCTAGCCCAAGGAACCAGTGACGTGGCAGTTCCTAGACCGCTGGAGGGAAGACCGCGGACAAATAGGCCCTTGTGGTCAAGACCGTGTCCCTCCTCGCATCATCCTCTTCGAGGACCATTGGGACCCTGCTCGCTGGATCCGTGCCCGCATGAGTCGTGCCCGCATCAACCGTGCTCGCGTCATATATCTTTGACTGCGGGCATAACGTTGACCGCGGGCACATGCTGCTTCCCGGTTAAATGTCAAGCCTTACTGAGCAAGTTAGCTTACTGGCTCTGACAGGCCACTTGCCGGCTCCCCCATCACGCATTCAATGCGGCTCAGTCCGGCGCCTACTATTCCATTTAATGCAATAAGCCGGCTACACGGCTCATGTCCCTTTCAGCCATGTCCCCTGGACAGTCAATGTTCCCTCCCTGACAGGACCAATTAGCTGCGGACACGTGTAGCTGGTCAAATACCAAAGTGCCCCCTAGGGCTGATCTCATTGCTTACCTCAACAAGCACCATGACATTGCCTATAAATAGAAGGCCTTTACCCCCTTGGGCAAGGTAAGTTCCATATACAATTGAGTAAGCTCTTTTACTCTCTAAACCTAAACACACACACTCCAAAGGTATTCAAAGCCTTATTACTCAGTATTCTTACTCTCACACCCGAGGGCCTGAGTTGGAGTAACATCCAACTTTGACCTTAACGGTGCTTGTTTGTGTTGTGATCTAGGTACACAAAACCACCAAATATATCCTAGCCAGATATCCTTGAACCGCTCCTGACCCCGAAAAGCTGTGGCGTCATCAGTGGTTCCATTGCCGGGAAGCTGACTTTCTTTCGTTTCTCGTTAAAAAATCTTTTGTTTTCAAGGCACCTCACGTGTCCTAAACAAATTCTGTGCCGAAAGGCTCTTCTATTTTACATCACTAAGTTTTTCCCATTTAAAACTTTTGTTTTCAGACACACCTTGTAGTCTAAACAACTGACTGCCAAAAGACACTTCTTTTCAGTTATTTTCGTCTTTCTGAGACATGTCTCAAATTCTGAAAAATGCTGGTCATTTGACCATAGAGGAGGAGAACCAAGCCGAACCCTCCAACAACAATAGGGAAAGGCAAACCAACTCTGTCTTCAACAGAATGGGGGCCCATTCTCAGCCTCAAAAATCCCCAGCTCAACGAGTTCTCCACCGGTTAACCGAGGAAGCCCGTGCTGAGAAAGCCCAAGCCCTACTAAACACTAGCCCAAAAACTCCCCAAGCTCGCATAAAAAACACCAATCTGACCACCCCACTTTCCCGTAACAAATCCTGAGAAGGAAGGAAATCCTAGCCTCCAAATCCAAACTGGTCGCGGAGGCCATGGCCATCAACGACGCGGAGATGGAAATATTTGAAATAGAGGCCAATGGAGGGCTACAGTTCCCTCAAGGGTCACAAAGGTTCTCCCAACGAGCTCCCGCACACTCGCTTGCTAGTCAAGCTGTGGGGGCAAACCGTAGACCAGCCCTTGAGCGCGGACGGCCGCCGAGACGGAGCGTGGTGCATGTAGATGATAGCGAGGAAAGGGGGGAAGAGGCACAGTCAAATCACCGTGCGAAGTCCAAAGCCAGACCCTTGGCTCCGGCCAAGGAGAAGGCCGTGACTCCACGAGCTAAAAAGCAAAAGGTTGATGATCAGAACCCCGAGTTTGTGGAATTCATGCAGAAGATGTGGGAAACCCATCAGAAGGCTGCCCAGAAGTGTGGCCGCACTATGGACGCCTTCAGCGATAAAATTGCGCGGGCACCGATCCAGAAGGGCAAACCCCCCCAGATGGACACCTATGACGGATCCAAAAATGCCAAGAGTCATATGGGAAGATTTGAGGGCCAGATGGCTTTATTCTCCGCGGATGAGTCAGTGATGTGCAAAGCTTTGGCTGCGACCTTCACTGGCAAGGCCCTATCTTGGATGCTAGCCCTCAAGCCCCGGTGTATCCAGTCATTCAGTCAGTTCAGAGTCCTCTTCCTCAATGCCTTTGCCGGAGCAGGTGTGCCCGCTAGACCAAAGACAGATCTTGTCCGTGTCAAGCAGGCACCAAATGAGCCTACAAAAGATTATATATCCCGGTTCAGGAAGGTGAGCGAGGAGATTGTGGACCTGGACGAGGGGGACATCAGACTATGTTTTGAAGGCGGCCTCAGTAACTCCTTCCTCAAAATGAATTTTGCCTCCAGCAAACCTAAATCAGTGGAGGAAATGTATGAAAGGGCATCGGCCATTGCCTCCGCCGAAGAGCCTAGTGTGCCCGCTCCGCGAGCTTCTGCGAAAGAAAGGATAAGCCAAGTCCAGGAGACCACCCCAGAGCCCGCTCAGGTCAATAATCAGGGCAAAAACAGAGGCCGGGGATCAGAAAGGCTCAAAAAGGCCGTGGCCGAAACAGTTTATACAGAGCTCACCGACCCAAGGGTGGTGATCATGAGAGCCTCAGACTTTCCTCCTCCTCCCCCCATGCTTCGAAAGCCAAATGAGAGGAGTAGACTTAAATTCTGTGAGTTTCACAACGACCACGGGCACGGAACTGAGGATTGTTTCCAGCTGAAGCGAGTAATCCAGCAGAAAATTAATAACGGGGAGCTAACCAAGTGGGTTAAGGGAAACAATACTGCCCCCAATAACAATGATCAGCAGCGGGCACGACACACGCGGGGACCGGACAGGAATGAAAGAGATAATAATGATGACGATTTTGGGGACTATGACATTAACTTCATTGGGGAGGAACCTCCCACTAGTAGGCAGTTGTCTCTCCAAATTCGGACATTAGAGAAGGTTTTCTCCATCCCCGCCCTGGCCCCGGAGGAAGAGCTGGAAATTGGGTTCAAAAGGAGTGAACTTGCCTCCACCCTTTTTCATTCCACACAGCCACTCACCCTCAGAATGAGAATCAACCGGGCAAACATAGGCCGTGTGTTGGTAGATACTGGAGCTGCCCGCGACATACTTTACTACCATACTTTGATTGGAATGAGAATGACGGAAGCACATCTCACTCCATATGCGGGCATGCTCGAAGGCTTCACAAACCACGCTGTAAGGGTAAAGGGGACGATTGTGTTTGACGTAGCTATTGGAGAAAAACCCATGCAGAAGACGGCCAAGATAACTTTCATGGTGGTCGATCTTCCTTCCCAATACAATGCCATTCTCGGCAGAATCGCTCAGCCGAATTGGGAATAGTTGCGTCCGTCCCCCACCAAAGGGTGAAATTTAACACCCCGGGCGGGGTTGCTACCATCAAGAACCAGCCCGGGAGATTCCTCCGAGCACTGGAGGAAAAAAGGAAAGAACAGAAAGGCCAGACATCCTGCCCGCAGATAGAGGGCGAGGACAAAATTATAGAGGGAAAGGGCGAGGACAAGTCAAAAAAGGGGAAAGCCCTTGCACTCCCGCCACCACCCGTACTAATTGGCATGCTTTCTTTCCATTCCACAAAGGTGGAGCTCAAAATGAGCAGAAAATCAAAGCAGTTGGCTGCCCCTGTTGAGGGAGGATATATTGATCGAGGAATAGAGGGGGAAATTGACCGTGATATCATATATTCACGGCAACACTGACCGAAGCTCAGGTCAACCCCCCAACTATTGTTATTGACTCCCTGCACAATCGTGAAATCAGCGACCTTCAACCTAACGACGAGCTCGAGGAGGTGGTAATCAATCCCCACTTCCCCGAGCAAACAGTTAAGGTTGGGCTGGAAATTCACAGCGAGGAAAGAAGGATACTTATTGAGTTCCTTAGAGCAAATTGCGATGTGTTCGCTTGGAGGGTGGAAGATATGCAAGGCATCAGCGAGGACGTGATCCTCCATAAAATCAACGATGACCCCTCCTTCAAAAACATTCACCAGAAATCCAGATATTTCTCCCCGGAGAAAGAGATTGCCATCAAGGAAGAGGTGGAAAAGTTGCTAAAAGCGGGGATAATAAAGGAGATCTCCTACCCTGCCGGGCCGGCCAATGTGGTCATGGTTAAGAAATCCAATGGCAAATGGAGGATGTGCGTTGATTTCACCGATCTCAACAAGGCATGCCCCAAAGATTGCTTCCCTCTTCCTCGCATAGACAGATTGGTGGATTCTATAGCCGGACACGTAGTTCTAAGCTTCATTGACGCCTACTCCGCTACCACCAGATCCAGATGGCTCCTGAAGATGTCCGCTCTGTAGCCTTCATTGCCGCGGCAAGACATACCGCTACACTATGATGCCCTTTGGGCTAAAAAATGCAGGAGCCACATATCGCCGCATGGTCAATCTGGTCTTTAAAAACCAACTAGGCAGAACTGGAGGCCTACATCGACGACATGGTCATAAAAACTAAGGAAAACTCCCACGAGCTCGATGTGGAGGAAACCTTCAAAAACTTGCGCCATAACAAAGCATGAAGCTAAACCCCCTTAAGTGCGCTTTCGGGGTCAAGGCGGGCAAGTTCCTCGGATTCATGGTTAACCAAAGAGGGATAGAGGCTAATCCAGAGAAAATCCAGGCCCTATTAGACATGAAACCTCCCGCCTGCGTGAAGGATGTACAAAAACTCAACGGTCGCATCACCGCACTTGGCCGCTTCATCTCGCGGTCACAGAGAGATGCCTCCCTTCTTCAAAACTCTCAAAGGGGGAAGAGGGTCTGATGAATTTACATGGAGCACCGGGTGCCATCAGGCTTTTGAAGAAGTCAAGACATACCTCGGGCCACCTCTACTCGCAGCCCGGTGCCGGAGAAGAGCTTTTTCGTATTTAGTCAAGCACGATCCGGCAAGAGTAAATGTTCTTGTAAGGGAGGAGAATAATTCCCAAAACCGCTTTATTATGTAAGTAAGGCACCGTCCGCCGTAGAAGGGCGTTATCTTAATATAGAAAAGTTAGCTTACGCCTTGCTCAGATCTGCTCGAAAATTAAGAGCCTACTTTTCTCGCACATCCTATAACCGTACTAACCGAGGCCCCGCTTAGAAAGGTTTTACATAAACCGAGTCCTCGGGAGAATGCTAGCTTGGTCTATAGAGCTCACCGAGTTCCGCATCACCTACTCCCCGAGAAAGACAATCAAAGCAATGTGCCTTAGTTGATTTTGTAGTAGAATCATCATTCAAATTAGCGGACAAATGACCTCGGAAAGAGAAAGCGAGCGTAATCAGAAGATGACCCAAAAGGCCCGAGCACGTAAATTGTTCAACCAAGGGAGCGTCCGTAAGAGGTGTGGACTTTATATGTGGACGGCTCCGCGAGCAAGTTAATCAAATGAGCGGGCATACTTCGATGGCACCCTGCGGGAGAAATTCATGAGGGCCTTGAGGTTCAAGTTCGAGGCATCAAACAATCAGCCGAATATGAAGCGATTATAGCAGGCATGGAACCGGCAAGAGACTTGGGAGTTCGAATATTGAGATCAATAGTGACTCTCACCATAGTTAATCAAATTAGGGGGAGTATGATACTATCAACCCAAGACTAACTCGATCTTGTGACCTCGTAAAAACCCTCATCAAAAATTTCACTTACTATGAGCCGAACCAAGTCAGAGAGAGGACAATGTGGAAGCCGACCTCCTCTCAAGAATAACCGAGCAAGAAATTGGTGAGCTGGGAGACAAATTGCCGATTGAATTCACTGAGAGACTCGCTATAGATCGAATACGTATAAACAATATTGAGGATCAAGTAAGGGACCGGGTGGATGAAATGAAGGATTACATCGAGAAGCAAACCCTCCTCGAGGATCCAAGAAAGGCTAGAGCCATCGAACGGTGTCCGCGAAATACCTCGTCCTCGATGGGGTGCTTTTTCGGCGATCATTCACCAAGCCTTTACTAAGATGTGTTAAGACTCACATGGTCACCAACTTACTCTATGAGGTTCATGAAGGAGTTTGTGGTGGACATCCAGGTGCTCGCACCCTCTCGTGACAAGATCAAATTCCAAGGATTCTTTTGGCCCACAATGAGAAGGGACGCGCAGGAGTATGTTAGAAAATGTGATAAGTGCCGAGATTTGCGGACATCCCTAGACTACCATCAACAGAGCAGACTTTGGTAGTACCATCGTGGCCGTTTGATACGTGGGGATAGATCTTATTGGACCATTTCCAACGGCTAGAGGAAGCATCAAGTATGCCGTGGTGGCCGTGGATTATTTTACCAAGTGGACGGAAGCAAAGGGCTTCGCCACCATTTCCGAGGATAACACTATCGCTTTGTCCACGACCACATCTATTGTCGATTTGGGGTTCCCGAGCAATAATTTCAGTATAATGGCACCCAATTCTCCGCAAAATTCACCGCCGAATGTGTGAGAATGAAGGTGCAACACCGTAAGTCCGCAGCTTGCCTATCCTCGTGGAAATGGTCAAGCCGAGGCCGCAACAAGCTAGTCCTAACCGCCTTAAAGAAAAATTTGGAAGGACGAGGAGGACGTTGGTTGGACGAGCTCCGCATCGCATTGTGGGTTGTCTCGCACCACGATAAGAAATTCAACAGAGAAACTCCCTTCTCGCTCACGTATGGGTCGAGGCAATGGCTCCAGCTGAGGTAGCCCTACCCCTCGTACAGAGTCACATACTTCGACGAGTCTCAGAACGAGGCAAACAGAAGATGTGACCTGGACGATCTCGAAGGAAAGAGAATGCGGGCACATGAAAAAATGGTGAACTACAAACAAAAAGCGAAGAAGCATCATGATAAAAGAGTAAATAAGAGGAGTTTTTCAGCTGAGACCGGGTACTCGTAAGCGTAGAAGTCCAAGGGACCCAACCCGGTTTCAACAAGCCAGTCCCCGAAATGGGCAGGTCCATATGAGGTCACAAAGATAATCAAAGAGGGCACCTATATGTTGCGACCAAAAGAGGGAGAAGAGCTTAAGCACTCCTGGAATAGCGACCACCTTAAGAGATACTTCTTTTGAAGTCTTTTGTAATTTTTGGAAGGAGTATAGACTATATATATATAAGGGAGAAGTTATCATCATATTTTGATGCAAAAATCAATTCCCACCAGCCTAAAAAGCTAAGGTGGATGCCCGCGTGCGGATGCCAGTGAGTTCAAGAGCCAACATATGAGCTCCTACTTACTGATGCGCAAAGATCTAAGGATCCGCATGCCTATACGTACAAAGATCCATTACGATCCGTACTATGATCGCGGGAGGACTCTCTCCGCTCGCGTAACACCACCAAGAATAAGTGGATATAGATGAACGTAGGTACAAAGGCCATGATGCCCGTGCCTACGGACTCTAGCTGGGGACAATGACCAAGTCCGGACCCACTAATTGCGCGAAGGACCTCGTTAGGGCCGTTACTCGCATGCCTGTATGTGACAAAGGCCTACATATAAGCCCGTTCACCGTATCGCCACGAGACCCTCACGAAAAACCTTAGGGAGTTTTGAATAAAGGGTCAAATAAGTGAGAACCTCCAATAAGGGGATACAGATGCCGTGGGTTAAAGGGCCTCTATGCTAAAATATGCTCCTACCTTCCTGTTGCGCGGACAATATCCTCACGGCCACCTTCTCGCATGCCCTATGAAAGTATGCTTGCATTGCTACTTTTGACTTACACCACACCGCAAGGCCGGGAATAAGTGTAAATGGATGAGAGTGATCAAACTAGTTTAACAAAGCCAAATAGACAAACGGGGGTCAAGACCCCTAACTTTGCCACAAGGCTAAACAAACGCGATCATAGAAGAATAAGGCTGACTCTCACAAAAAACCTAAGGGTTTTGAATAAAGAGTTAGGAAAACTCAAAAAATGCGGGCAAAGGGCCTACTAAGCTGCTGCCCGCAGAAGGAGAGTATAAAGTTAATTGCAAGTCAAAAACGCTGGAAAAAGTGGTAAGGCAAGAATGCAAGTATTAAGATGCTCGAAGATTGCCAAACTACTCAAAATAGCCTACGAGACAAGCAATTAAGATAAAAATAAAGGAGCCAAGTTGAGAAAAATGCTGCTATTAATGATTGAGAAAGTATTTACAAATTCCTACACTATTACAAAAAGAGAGCCTATTCTACTACAACAAGAAAAAGCAAAAATCCTAAACTTTAGGAGCTTGGTCCTTGGTTGCATCTCGCAGCCTTCCCTAAGCTAAAGACCATCTCGTGCCCGCTTCAAGTTGGAGCTGGGGGAAGGAAGACGGGTCATCGTAATCTCGTTATGTGGTCGTAGACGGGCTCAGCAGAGGCCGGGCCTGAGTCGCCCGCGAAGGAAAGAGATCTCCTATGGCAGCCCATTTGAAGAACCCGAGCCAAGGCATCCCCCAATGATATGTGGTTATCCCCGAACCGCAGCTCATCCAAATCGCCGATCGCAAGAGCCGTCACTTCGCCACAGAGGCAGAGAGGCCGCGCGACAGCCTCCAAACTTTTGACCTCGTCCTCGGACAAGGGAACTAGTGCATGCCCTGGCAAGCACTCATCATCCGTAGCAACAAGCGAGCCAATTACGGCCAACTCCCCGCACGGTGAACTTGCCCGTGGCCGCAAAATTCCTTATTTCATGTCCCGACCCTCCCTCATACCGAGCTGTGTTTTCCAGAACGAGCCGCCCCTTGAAAGCTTGGGAGTTCTTGTATTCCTCCACAGCCTTCCTTGCGGACATCGTCGAGGGCGGACTTCCTCTCGCTCCATCCTTTTGTAGGGGAGCAGCCACTCGTGACAGCTCGTCCACCTTCTTCCCCGTGCAGCCTCCAGATCGCCCTCGGGCAAGATCCACTCGCCACGAGCTCTTTATTCCCGGGCTCCCACTGCTTTTGTGCCCGCTGAGCTCATCCCGCCGGCCCTTATCCTCTCAAGGTCCTTCTCGAGCCGGGTCATCCTCTCCCGGAAGCCCTTCAAATCATTCTCCTTCTCGAGCGAAGGCCCTTTCCTTGTCCTCCAGCCAGGAGTTCAAGGTTCCAATTCTTGTTTGAGCCTCCTCCAGCCTCCCGAAGTTTGGCCGCCAAGATGGAAGTTTTGTTCTCCACCTCGCCGGTCGAGTGTCACAGCTTTCACGCAGCCGCAACACCTTATTACTCACCTACGGGCAGAAAGATCAGGAGTTATACAGTGAAAAAAAAAATGGTGAAGCCAAAAGATTAAGATCAAGCGAGCATCTACCTCGGTCAGAGCAAGGCCTATATCCCCCACCAGGGCAGAGGCATTCTCCTCGACAACTATGCCTTTATAGAAGTCCGGAGAGTATAGGCGGTTCACACCCGATCCCAACGGATGCATCGCGTAGTTCCGGCATAAATATCCACCCCGGTGATGTGAGACACCTCGGACAGCCTCTTCCTGACCGCCAGAGTCTCCTCGCGAGTGGTCAAGGGGGAAACTGGATAAACAGCCGAGCAGATAGTGCCCCCAACAGGGGGAGAAGAAGTCAAGCCACTAGGGGCGGCCATAGTCCGAGGAGGAGCATCCCCGACCTTCTCGCAGCCTTCCTTTGTCCCTCGTCCTCGCTCTCCATCCCTCTCATTTCTCTTCCGAGAATCCATTTGATGGCCGGAAGGAATGGTGCGGCCAGGGGGAGAGCGGGAGCCTCTAGAGCTGGAGGGAGGAGGACCCCTGGGGGGTGGAGGCAGATTCCCCGTAGTAGGGATGGTTTTGGGAAGGCTAAGGGGATCCCCCGTCTTTCTACTCACGACGGGCACCGTCTTATCCTCGCGGGGACCCCACCCATCTCATTCTCGCCTCTTCGTGGCGGCTTCCTTGTTGGCCTTCATGTTCTTGGCCTTCAGTTGGGCAGCGTTTAGTGGAGGAGCCATCAGAAATTGTATTCTTCTGGATCTACTCTGGAGGGAAAGAGAAAAGGTTAGAATGCAGTCCAAAAAATCAAAGATAAAGATAAATTGGCAACAGTTATATGAAAACAGCTAGAGACCGATAAGTTCGGGAGGATCGCACTCCGCCCAAAGATGTGTCTTACAATCCGCCTCAATTGGTAGTGCTCGTGCACCCTCCAATCGTGGTCACGAGGCAAAGACTCTATCGCTACTGGGGCATTGCGGCGCCCCTCCCCGCGAGGAGCCACCCCGAGTAGATCAATAAGGGCTCATCCACTACAATTGTGCCTACATCATAAACGGGCTCCTCCCCGCTATCCAAGTAAAGGGCCGATGCCTCTATGGCAAAGCGCGCATAGCATCGGCAGAGGACGGGTCCTGATAATCGCTAGCGGACACCTTCATCGGATCGGACTCGAGGCTTGGAGAAGGGCCATCCAAACCTAGACTCAATGACCAGGATATCCTTCGGTTCCATTGGTCAAACTTGTTCGAAGGGGGAGAGAAGGTCTTGGTAGAGAAATTCCTAGCCTTCAAACCCGTAATGCCGCGGAGAATTTGGTTCGATAGTAAGCGTAGAGCCCGGCCAGGTGGGTTCATAGCCCATGAATCCGCAAACAACTATGAAAGAAACAATGGCTCGATGGCATTGGGAGTCGTTCATGGGGAGGCGGCGGTTGAACTCCGTGAAGTCATAGTAGAAAGGATCCAAGGGCGCCTCGTGCCATTCTCAAATTGAGCACCATAGAAAACTAAGGCCCTATTATCCTCGCGGACATCGCCATCGTCTCCGCCTCAACTTATCCTTCCCCTTTATCGGAACGTGTCCTAAGGTGCGGACACGGTAGGCGTTGCGGTCCACGTTATAAACCTCATAAATATCCTCCTCCCAATTGAGGATAGCCACTTCCTCGCTTTCTTATCGGCCTACGGCCGTGGTTCGCCTCAACCGGCCGTTTGCCTTATTGCGGGCGGGGGCCTCGCCTACCTCCTCCGAATCGTGGTCGAAAAGGCATCCACGATGTTCGTGGTCTCGCCGGCCTTCTTAGAGGTCCCCGCAGCCCTCCTTAGTTCGACCTCGCGGTCATCCTCCTCGGCCTCCGTGCTCGTCGAGCCAAAGAGACCAGGGCATCACCGCGGGCAGAGGTCACTTCATCCTCATCCTCCCCGCCTACAAGTAGTCTCAAAATTTAGAGGCTCCAGCTCCTCACTACTACTTAGTTCAACGGGTTCGCACTGTGGCCGCGGGCACCACATCGGGAAGTACAGTCCTCGGGGCGGACATCCAAGGGGTCATTCAGTCCGTGCCGGTGCCCGCGCAAAGCATTGGTTTGTTCGTGGTCCATTAGCTCACACTTCTCCCACCGCTTATCTGTTCGGGGACACGGATCGCTCTCCTCACAAGTTCAACGGCGTTCGAGCTCCGATCTCTCGCGGGGAAACCCGCACAAAACCCCCATTACAAAATTTCTTAGCCTTCGGTGATCCTCAAAGACCAAGACATTACGATCAGATGTACTTCTTCTTGGCCTCCCACAACCGGGTGGGACAAAAGGCCCCCAATCATCTCTCTCACGTAAAAACAGAAACACCTAAGGGATAGCCTTATCCACCCCAATCCTACCTTCCTAAAGATACCACCAAATCCGTTTACGCACGGCAAAGATATCGTGGTGGATCCATCTCCTAGTTCTATGGGACGGCGGGGTCCAAATTCTCGAGTGGTCATTGTGCAAAACCCGTAAAGGGAAAAGAAAAATAGAGGGAGATGAAGAAGAGAAAGCACCCAATGTTACTTACGAAAAGAAAGCTTCGAGGGTAGATTCGGAGAACGGTTGCACAAGAATTCGCAAAGAAGAAGTTTCTCTCTCTAGAGCTCTTTGAATATTTGGAAACGGTAAAAGTGTTTGGGGTTTAAGGGTTTGGTATTTATAAGGCCTACCTATACGGGTTAACCCGTTAACCCGTATTAATTAGCCCACAAATCCAACCTCGGACCCCGAACCGTCTCCAAACGTTTGAAAATTCGAAAATTAAATACCTTTTGCATTTATTACCCCCTCGATGGCCGACACGTACCCTCGACGTACCACTAACCCGTCTTTTCATCTCGCCAAGGGGCCCACCCGTTAACCGGGAGGCACGCCACGCAAGGGACCACGTGTCACTCACTGGTGCCTCCCCGAACGTTCCCTTTGGCCCATGGGGCCAAGCAGCAAACAAGGAAAAACGCCAACACCGGTGCTCGCTCGAGGAGCACGGTGGAGCGAGCACCGAGCTTCTAGTAGCTCCTCACTCGGACCATAAATAATCACACTTGGAGCTAGGGGCCATTGATGAGCCCGGATCTATCGGACCGGCCCGCGCTCGGCCTAGCCCAAGGAACCAGATGACGTGGCGGTTCCTAGACCGCCGGAGGGAAGACCGCGGACAAATAGGCCCTTGTGGTCAAGCACCGTGTCCTCCTCGCATCATCCTCTTCGAGGACCATTGGGACCCCGCTCGCTGGATCCGTGCCCGCATGAGTCGTGCCCGCATCAACCGTGCTCGCGTCATATATCTTTGATCGCGGCATAACGTTGACCGCGGGCACACGCCGCTTCTTGCTAAATGTCAAGCCTTACCGAGCAAGTTAGCTTACCGGCTCGACAGCCACTTGCCGGCCGCTCCCATCACGCATTCAACGCGGCTCACCCGGCGCCTACTATTCCATTTAATGCAATAAGCCGGCTACACGGCTCATGTCCCTTTCGGCCATGTCCCCCGGACACCAATGTTCCCTCCCCGACAGACCAATTAGCCGCGGACACGTGTAGCCGGTCAAATACCAAAGTGCCCCCTAGGGCTGATCTCATTGCTTACCTCAACAAGCACCATGACATTGCCTATAAATAGAAGGCCTTTACCCCCTTGGGCAAGGTAAGTTCCATATACAATTGAGTAAGCTCTTTTACTCTCTAAACCTAAACACACACACTCCAAAGGTATTCAAAGCCTTATTACTCAGTATTCTTACTCTCACACCCGAGGGCCTGAGTTGGAGTAACATCCAACTTTGACCTTAACGGTGCTTGTTTGTGTTGTGATCTAGGTACACAAAACCACCAAATATATCCTAGCCAGATATCCTTGAACCGCTCCTGACCCCGAAAAGCTGTGGCGTCATCATGTTTATTTCAATTTAGGTCCATAAAACCCTGACCCTAACAACAGGAAACAAGGGTTCATTCTTCCTCCAGCTTTCAAGCTACTTCAATAGTCAATTCTAGTCTCTTGCAGTAACCCTTGCTATTAAATCAATTTGCTTCATTGCTTTAATTTTTGTTTCATGGATGAAACTTCTGTTATAGCCATATATTGCCCTGTTTGAATTCGTTTTTTTATTGATTTTTTTTTAGTGTTTTTGTAACTAATACAACAGCAAAAACAACAAACAATGATCCAAATAGTTTCTCGATTTGTGTGTCATCCTTGAGCAGGGGCCATGCTAATCTTCTCTATATCGTTACAATTTTATCGGATGTCCCCGAAAGGACGATCCAAATAGACAAAGCTAAAAGCTGGATAAATAATAACGAAACCATGGATGGACTGTCCAAACAGTGCCATAACATTACATTTCATATTTTGGCTCTGTTTAGTTTAGTTTAGTTAGTTAGGTAGTTTTTTTTTGGGGTGGTTTTATAGTTCTCTGTGTGGAATGTGGATGTGCTTGTGATTTACTAAGAATGACTAAAAAAGGAAGAGTGCACCCAGACTGCAGAAATCATCCAACCCTTGCCATGAATGTAACGAGTATTGCTTCTAAATTATTGCTAAAGCCAAGAAGCATATGAATTAACATGAACCAGGTGCTGCGAGTTCTTGTTTTTTTCTCGATATCGTTTCCTTCCCCACCACCCTAACTCTCACTCTGGTGTGACAGCCTAGCTTCTTCTTTCATATAGCTTTATGATTTTGTGTGGAGGTCTTTTTTTCCAAACCCACGTCCGAGATGATCCTTTTGAGTTAAAGTCTTAGAGTTGGCATTCATCTCTCATACTTAAACTCTGAGACTGGTTGTTTTGTTTTTTTGCCTTCTTCTATCCGACTTAACTCTCACAGATGGATTTTGATAGTTGAAGTGTAAGAGTTGGACTTCATTTCTCAATCCTTACTCTTAAAGATGAACTCTGAAAGTTAAAGCTTGAGAGTTGGCCTCTCTCAGACCTTAATGAAGGGGTATTTTGGTTTGAAGGTATTTTTTAAGAATTTTATAAGGCCCAGGAATCTGTCACTGACCTAAACTAGAAAAAAGTTATGAACCCAAGGATCAACAATCCAAACAGGGCCTTTACATTTCTTTCCATCTCATTGATAAGTTGTTACTCCATCCGTCAAACGAATAGTCTTTCAAATTATCTCTATTTTGCCTCTCAATCTGCTGCTTGTATGTTTTCTTTTTTTTATTATGCAAGTGCTACTGTGCTAGATTGGAAAAAAAAATTAGCTGAAGACCAAAAGGATTTGTTCCTACCCTCTTTCTTTAACCTGACCTCAACTATTTAAATTGAAGTACATACTCTCTCTCTCTCTCCCAAAACGAATGTTTAATCTGCAGTCCCAAAACAAATGCCTAATTTGCAGCCCCAAAACAAATGTCTAATCTGCGGTCCCAAAAAAAATGTCAAATTTGACGCCCCAAATGAATGTCTAATTTTCATTTAAGGGACATTGTGAAAAAGCTGACTTTTGATTAATTTTAGTAAAAGATGCATGAATATCCTAGCTTATCCCTTTTCAAACTTTTAGTTTTGCATGTAAATAATGAACTAAGAAAAAAATTGGTATAAAATCATTTAGGGACAGTTTATAGAATGAAAAAGACAAAATTTTCTTAAAAATGGAAATTTATCTTGAGATGGGGGCAATATATATATATATATACACACTATATTATTTAAATTCAGTTCTTTCCAGGAATGAATTAAGAGTTTTAGCAATCATGTTTGCAACTTGACTTACAGAGGCAAGATGGAGAGCTTCGTCGGCAGAATGAAGAGCTTCATCAGAGAGTTATCGAGCTAGAAAAGCAAACATTGGATTTGGAGATTCGACGCATTAGAGTTGCTCGTCGGGTGACGACAAATATGGAAGTAATTAAGGAATGGAATGATGAAATCAGGAAATCACTGATTGATACTCAAGAACAACTGAAAGAAAAGGAGGAAGAAGTTGAGCATCTTGAACATTTGAGTCAAGATCTTATTGTAAAGGAGCGCAAGGCAAATGACGAGCTGCAAGATGCTAGAAAGGAGTTAGTTACTGTAAGCATAAATTTCTCAAGATTCTGAAATCACGTATATTTATAAGCAGTTTCTCTCTCTAGGCAATCTGTATACTGATATCACTAATAAAAAAATGTCTTGACTATTTGTTAAGAGACAACAATCTTTGATTGTCCCTATTTAAACATTTATAGGATGGTCTCTATTTTGGGACAACATTTCTCGAATGATCTTTATTTTGGGACAACATTTTCTGATGGTCTCTATTTTAACATGTTATATACTCCCTCCGTCCTATCTGACTTAGGATTTTCTCTTTCGACTCGGGGATTAAGAAATAATAATATAATAAGAGGAGAGAGAATGAGTGGAGGAGCTATTGTGAGTATGAAAAGTAAAACAAGAGAGAGAATGAGTGGGAGGAATAGTAAGGGGATTATTGTTGTGAGTATGACAAGTGGGTCCCATTGAATATAAGGGTTGGACGGAGGGGGTACATGTCTGTAATTGTTGTGTCTAAAATATTTGTGACACCCACTTAATTAATGAGACACATAGTCTGTCTCTCTCTGTATTGTTCTAAATTCAAACAGAGACAGTAGCTGTTGTAGAGGCTATTTAACGAGACCACTTTCCGTCTCAATAACTATGTTTTTAGCAGTGTATATGATCAATAAATAATCTATTTTTATTGTGTTATTAGGGGTTGGATGTGCAGTCCACACCTGCAACACTTGGTGTTAAGAAAATGGGGCACATCGGTTATGCTCCATTCCTTGCTGCAGCAAAGAGAACATTTCCAGCAGGAATGGCAGGGGTGAAAGCTTTGGAGTTTTGTTACTGTAGGCGAAGCGAAGAAGCTCAGGGACCCTGACTAGCATCCTTTCAAGATTGTTCCAGTTGAAGGTAGCAACCACCGGAAGGTATGTCTGATCATCCACATATACTCAATTGTCATTCATCACTTCCATGTTTCATGATTTATCTCATCGGCAGGAAATCATTGATGAAAAGCTGAGAAGGCTGAGGAAAGAGTTAGGTGATGATGCTTACATGGCCGTAACTCCTGCATTGATGGAGACGGATGAGTATAATCCAAGTGGGAGGTACATTGTGAGGGAACTATGGAATTACAAACAAGGCAAGAAAGCAACGCTAAAGGAAGGAATAGCACATCTGCTGGATCAATGGAATGGGCTCAAGCCCCCCAAGCGTAGGAGAAACTAAAAACTGGTAAGAAAATCTAAAGCTTTCAGGTTGTAGCACTTAGTAATGGAAAGTGAAGGCCTATACTTGCAACTTCTTTTTGTTCAAATCTGAGCTTTACTTTTCGTCTAAACTTTGCTCAGACATTTTTGCTTAGTTTGCAATGCAATGTTTTGCCTCTTGTTAGTTGTGATCACACCAGAAAATGAAGGAATTGATACAAGGCTGATGATTCTTGCACGTTCAAGAAAGCAATGACTGGCCTTAGAGTACACAAAAACTAGTATTGGACAAGCCATAAATTGACCAAGTATGTCGAGTGCATAGTAGATTTCTAATCCCGATTCATATTATGAATCAGGATTAGAAATCTCCGTACTAACATTAGCAGGAAGATGGTGATTTTGTTCAATAGGGACCAAGGAGGTTAGATACAAGATCAGGCACCTCATAACCGGGGGTAGGCATAGGCTCTCGAAGATCCCATGCAAGAAAGCATTACTCGCATCCATCCGTTTAAGAAAATCTCTCTCTCTCTCTCTCTCTCTCTCTCTCTCAACAACAAAATGAAATGCATTAAAAAGATAAACAAAGATGGTGATCAAAAATAATTTTAACAGACCACACGTTGAAATTTGGACAAAAGTTGGGTTATTATTTATAAACTAGTAACACCGTGCGTTAAACGCACGGCCATAACACTTTGACAAAAACAGAATCATAAATAAAAAGAGTCAATATAAATATAAGGATAAATATTAAATTGACTCTTCTCTTAGACTTCAAGAATATTTCCTGAGTAAATGAATTTTTAACATTTATTAAAATAAAAGTACAACAAAATATTTCTAAGTGATATAAAATATATCATACAATTAATTATATTCGATAACGCCTGACCAGTATAAATGTGATGATCATTTTAACTTCTACCATATATAATAATGTCTTGCAAATAAATATTTTATGCACTTAAATATATGAATCGGATATGTTGAAATAATATAAAGAAAACTATAATACAACATGATAGTACAATGTGGAAAGGAACTTATGGGGCATTATGAAACTTTTTTAGAACTTATGGGACATTCTCCCCTTTATCGAGAAAAAAACTACAACACCGTACGCTAAGCTAAAGGTAATCTGAATTTATTGTGTTTAATTTTGAAAAGCAAGTACATCCACATCAAATATACATTTAGGATATACGCATGTCAAGTTGACTTAAGAAGGTTTAAATGTGACTCCTTTTGGTATCTAAGGACTATGTCAAGTTGACTTAAGAAGGTTTAAATGTGACTCCTTTTGGTATCTAAGGACTATATTTTAAGTCCGAACATCCATACATAAAGTAGAGTTTCGTTATTTGAAATTTAGTGCAGCAAATTTAAACAGAAAAGGTAATCATAAAAATGTAGTTTTCAAGATGCATGCCTCATATACTTCACTATAACTTGTACAATTCACGTTGGTGTGATGGCATGCATTATAAAAAATCAAGTCTATAAAGACTCTTACGAAATCAGGTAATAGAAAATGTAATTATCAATCTTCTTCATTCACACCTGTAGAAGACCTTAACTAACTTCAAAGAATCATGATGTTTAGGAACACACACACACACACACACACACACACACACACACACATATATGTATGTATTTATAAATGAGGAAAAACAAAGGCAAAAGCTCTTCTTAGTTTACCGAATGAAAAGCCATCAAACCATACCGAAAATACAAATCAAAACCAAGTTAAGGCTTGTAAATCAGAATTTTTTTGTTTATGCGCCTCCAGGACAGCAATGTTAAACTGCGAGGGAAGGATCTACTATGTGCAAGTCTTACCATAGTAATCACGTCCGTAAACCAAAACTATGAGCCGTAGGAAAGATTGAGCCAATAAAAAATGAAGAAGTATTCACGAGACCATTTGAACTTGTAAATAAACCTGCAACAGGTATACTCACAAGAAGCTTAGAGCTTACACATACAGTATACATCTCAATAAGAAAATTAGGATTTCTTTTCGAATGGAGAGATTATATTTTTGACTTTTAAACTTACGATGAATATCAGTTTCATCATGCAAAATATAGAAGGCACCAAAAAGCATAAAATATTGAGCCTAGGCACAACATAGTAATGGCAAGAATGCTTGCTGGTAGCCAACAGAAAGCATAATGTAGAACTTGCCTGAGACTGTACTTTTAGTACCGCTTGGAGTATTCGCTCAAGTAAGATAAACTGAAAAAAGTTGTAAAGTTCAAAAATGCCATTACAAACAATGAAACATTGTTGGAAGATTTACACTAACCAAGTTATCTGCCAAAAAACATAATGTCTGCCAACCCTGCAATTCCATAAGAGAAAGTAACACACATAGAGACACACACATATATAAGAATAGCCCATTAGAAGGCTCTTGCCACTGGCTGGTCTTGCATGGGTCTAATGTATCCCTGCAAGCTGAGAGACTAGTTCAACAGTTTGAACCCATGGTCTCCAGTTCATAATAGAGCATCCTTACTGTTGCCTCGATCATTAGGGAAAATATTAAAAGAATTTTAAGAAAAGGATAGATAAATTCCAACATATTTCTTTTTTAGAACCAAATAATTACAACATTGTTTAAAAAAAAAAAGTGAAGATGCTATTACATATCATAGAAAAACCTCAAATCTAGCAGACATGCAATTGTTTCTGTTTGTTGATCAAACAATACTGGGAGCTTGAACTTCCATTGGGTTACATCTTACATAGATATCAAAGTGAATAACATTTGACGACTTAGACCTAAATGACATGTTCTGACAATAGACGTTAAGATAAATAAAAGTGAATTGACATTTTAGATTTTCATGGAACTGCAACAGTCGCATACTTGGCTCTTTCCACCAATGTCCTTGAGGGCATTGATCAGCTCTTCTGATGCAGTATGACAAGGACAGAACGCAGCAGCAATTGAGCAGCAACAACGAAACAGAGGAGGGCGATTTGGAACTGAGGCGGGCGCCTGGCGAGCAGAGGGCAGGGGCTTCAGCAGACATCAGAAACGAGCTCCTTGGTTGGATTGATTTGGGCTTAAGTGTTTATGGGTTTTGGGCTTAAACTGATTTGTGGGTTTTAAGGTTTTAATGAATTATTAAATTAGGGTTTATTTATTTAAGTATCTCTAGAATGTTCTTAGGATTAGTATAAATAATAAGCTAGGGTTTGGTAATAGGTAGACTTTTGATTATATGAAATAGAAAAAGAAAAACTTGAAGCTTTCAGAAATTGATTCTTGTCATTATTCGTTCGGTCATTCTATTCTCTAGCCTTTTATTCGGTATCATTTGGTATCAGTTTCCTGGTTATCAATGGCCGAACGCGGACGTGGTGCTCGTGATGGTCGTCGTGGGCGTGGTAGAGGCCGTCGTGCAGACCCCAGGCGGATGAAATCCATCGCGATAGAGACCTACGCGATATTGAGAATGACGAATTGCGAAACCAGGTTCAGCAGCTCCAACAGCAGATTGCTAATATGAGGGCTCCCACTGATGTGGGCTCTGATTCAGACGATTCATCTGATGAAGGAGGCTTTGCAGACGGGCGCAATCACTTCGCTCGTGGTCATGAACGTGGACACAGGTTTGGGGCTGATCCTTCGAAGGATATCGACATGAAGATCGACATCCCGGAGTTTGAAGGTAAGGCACACCCTGATGAGTTCATTGATGGCTAAATACTGTTGAACGTGTGTTTGATTTGAAACCTATGGACGATAGTCATAAGGTTAAGGTTGTGGCAATCAAATTTAAAAAGCATGCTTCTATATGGTGGGAACATGTTAAGAAGCAATGGGCGAGAGAGGGGAAATCGAAAATTCATTCTTGGGATAAGATGAAAAAGTTGCTACGAAGGAAATTCCTTCCGGAACACTATCGACAGGAAGCTTTTCTTCCGAATCTTGGTTGTTATTCCGTGCAGCGGAGCCCCAAGAAGATGAGCATCAGTACAGACGACGCCGTCACAATATCGAGATGGATGAGATACGAAGACGGATTCAAATACTCCAGACCCGCTTGGATCGCAGAGAAAAGCTTCTAGCGATGAGGGGTTCAGATCCGGTTGTTTCAGCCGAGGAAACGGAGCACTATCAAGAGGGGATGGATTCCTTCGGCCAAAATCATGGACTTCATGATAGGTATACAGCCAACCGTTCGAGGAATGTCGATGAGAGGATCGAAATTTCGAAAATCGAAGGTAAGGCAATATCTAATGATTCCTTTGATTCTTGGGTAGATACTATTGGGTTCAAAGAGGGTTTGTTTGTTGAATCTTCAAGTGAGAAAAATCTTGTTGATTGGTCAAAACCCCAAGAAGATGACCATCAGTACAGACGACGCCGTCGCAATATCGAGATGGATGAGATACGAAGACGGATTCAAATACTCCAAACCCGCTTGGATCGCAGAGAAAAGCTTCTAGGGATGAGGGGTTCAGATCCGGTTGTTCCAGCCGAGGAAACGGAGCACTATCAAGAGGGGATGGATTCCTTCGGCCAAAATCATGGACTTCATGATAGGTATACAACCAACCGTTCGAGGAATGTCGATGAGAGGATCGAAATTCCGGAAATCGAAGGTAAGGCAATATATAATGATTCCTTTGATTCTTGGGTAGATACTATTGGGTTCAAAGAGGGTTTGTTTGTCGAATCTTCAAGTGAAGAAAATCTTGTTGATTGGTCAAAACCCCCTCTGTTTGATGCAAATCTTGAAGAATTGATTGATTCTTGGATTGATATTGTTGGTTTCAATGAGGGTTTTGTGTTCGAATCTTCAAGTCAAGAAGACCTTGTTGATTGGTCCAAACCACCTATGTTTGATGGGTGTCGTGGTGATGTTCCTCTAGCGATGACATCCGATCTTGTTGATGACGTTGAATCAGTTGTTGGATCCGATAAGGAGACAGAGGAAGTATTTACTAATCAAGGGGCAACCTTGGTGTGGACGTTTGAAACAGTTACCTTTGATCTTGCGTACAAAGATCCGTTTGTACGCAAAAAAAAAAAAAAAAAAAAAAAAAAGATCCGTTTGACACGTACTTCCCCCGGTCTTCTGTTCGATACATCATTCAGAAATTGATTATTGAGTTTTTTGTATCAACACATTGGGCTGATTGGATGGATACTATCACAAGGGCAATGAAGTTTCGAGTTCGTCAAGGGCATCAAATTCCTTTTGCGGATGGAGTTCAGATTTTTCGGGGTGTCGTGGTGTTCATATCGAGGATATTGACTCGAGGACGAGTCTTTTCTAAGGAGGGGAGGATGATGCAGTATGACACGGACAGAAGGCAGCAGCAATTGAGCAGCAACAACGAAACAGAGGAGGGCGATCTGGAACTGAGGCGGGCGCCTCATTTAAGCCCAGGCGGGCGCCTGGCGAGCAGAGGGCAGGGGCTTCAGCAGACATCAGAAACGAGCTCCTTGGTTGGCTTGATTTGGGCTTAAGTGTTTATGGGTTTTGGGCTTAAACTGATTTGTGGGTTTTAGGGTTTTAATGAATTATTAAATTAGGGTTTATTTATTTAAGTATCTCTAGAATGTTCTTAGGATTAGTATAAATAATAAGCTAGGGTTTTGTATTAGGTAGACTTTTGATTATATGAAATAGAAAAAGAAAAGCTTGAAGCTTTCAGAAATTGATTCTTGTCATTATTCGTTCGGTCATTCTATTCTCTAGCCTTTTATTCGGTATCATCTCTCCCATCCCAGACATCAAACTCACCGCTAGGTCCTTTCCCTCAGTAAACCCATCTTTAACATAAAATGTAAAGATATTTACAGGATGAATGTTGGAGATAAACTTACAGAACCATCAGAGATATCAATTAGCTGATAATTTGTACAGTTGACATGAAGCACATGGGAAAAGTACAAATGTAAGAAAATTGTAAGCAAGAAACTTGAACCATTTGCAATTGACTACTGGAAAGTGAGCATGCAAAATCAAAATAAACGCGCATAGGAAAATGGAACTTTGGAGATTAAAATCAAGGAAAATAATATATTCTACTATCTGCAAAAAAAAAAAAAAAAAAAAAAAAAAAATTAACAGGCTCTTTTAGTCAATCTCAAGGTGACTATTTTGATAAAATGATGTAACAAAAATCTATGTTGATACATAACAGATTAGGCTAAAGCGTATCTACAAGCCAAAATAACCAAACATTTATGGCTCATTCGTGATGATTTCTTAATATGACTGAAAATTGCTCAAACAACTATATTCTAAAAAAGCACACAGTTGAGGCCTTCGAGAGTATTGTTGTTGGTACTTGCCCACATTCTTGCTGTGGCACTGAAGTAATGCCCTTCAATTTGTCAAGAAAAGCAACTTATGTCTAGACATTTTGTGGATAAAAGGGGAAGCACAATATCATAAACTTGTTATGGAAAGGAGATCAAAAATTTGTTAAAAAACAAAAAACAAATTAATTTTTTTCTCAGCTATGAATTTCTGCGCCAAGCACGCCATTGGTCAAAGCTCTCTCGTAGTTGTCCACATAAGCCAATTCTTTGGTCCATATGAATAGGTTTCGTGACACCTGTATACATGTAAACCAATACAGAAATGTGTGTAAAATAGCACTACATAAAAAAAAACACAAACACGTGTACACATGCGTAGTAACTCACCTTTAGCATATTATACGTTTGACGTGATTCTTCATTCTCAGTTTGAAGGGGGTCTGCTAGTCTATTTGGATCAGGGCAGATATAAACAACAAAAAGGAGAGAGCCATATTATTAAAATGATCAATCGCGAGTCAGCCAAATAACGTCTTTTTTCTATGAAATGGTTGTATAAGCTTAGAAATGCTTTTACCGAAACTCGTGAATTGATGGCCCAGTTGCATAGTATGAGAAGAGTTGAAAACATCCATAAAGAACGTTCCAATCTCCTGGCAAACCATATAACAGGGCAAAAATTACGCTATCTGAATTGAAAATTGATGAAATTTGTAAATTTGGTGAAAAACGGATATAGAAATACCAATTTTCACTTGCAACAAATAGAGTCAAGATTTGTATCTTCAAAACCACATATAACCATTTGTTCAAATACTTAAAATCAACATAAATTAGGAAACTTTATCAGAGATTTGGCAAAATAAAACTGAAATTTGGGTACAGGATTCTTAAAAAAGGAAAACCATATAGATAACCCCAATTGATATACAGAAAATTTTGGGGGAAACTAGTTTTCCCAAATATTATAAAAAGTCTTGTTTTTTATTTAAAAAAAAAATTGTACGTGCCTTTGTTTCGGTTTTTAAAACAAGACTTTTTATAATGTTAGGAAGAAACTAGTTTTCCCCAAAACCTACTCACTGATATAATCATTATAAGCAACATAAAATTCGAAAATGTTTAAAGAAATGTGGCAAAATTTTATAAATCCACTTTATCAAGTGCAGAAAAGACAACATAAAAAGGGGAACTTGAACATAAACTTATCAAAACCAAAGTTTCCCTCATGATCAAATGTATAAACCCAACATAAATTAGGAAACTTCATCAAAATTTAAGCAAAAATAAAGTAAATTCATTCAGTCATATGCAAGAAAAACATCATAAATTAGGAAAATTTGGAAATTGTTTCGAGAAATTTGGATTTTTTTTTGTACCCACTTGATCAGCAGAATAACCTAGTTGAGGCAAATGAATATGGTCAAAATTGTGTCTAGGTGAGAGTTTTGGAGGAAAAGTGCTATAGTGACTTCATCTTTTATATAGTAATAGATTAAAAAAAGTTAGTAAAATGCTAAGTAGAAGACAAATTTGTATGTAAAGCTTAATTTTAGTTTTCAAATTGGAAAAGTTTCATGCACGACTTTCCCTCTCTCTATTGTGCTTTTCCGTCCTCATTCATCTATCTGCTTCTCTTTCGTTAGCTATGCTAAACCTTCTCACATTATACAAACTGCAATCACCAATTTCAGATGTCAAACTTACTCTCAAAAATTGTGAGGATAAACTTGTTATTCTAAGTAAGCCTTCTTTTGTGTGTATTTTATTTTGGTTTTGGATAGTTGGTTATGTAAGTTTTGATAAATATTGAAAAAGATATCTTAGTTTCATTGATATTGTAAGGCCCTATTTATACATAACAAAAGGAAGTAAATAATGTAATAACAAGGATTCTAATATGACAAGGATTCTAAAACATACTTGATGGAATATTAGGAAATCAAAGACTAAATCTAGGAGAATTATAGCTAGAGTTGGTTTAGGAAACAATGACTAGCGTTGGTTTAGGAAACAATAATTTGTAATGCAATCTAGGTAGAAGAAGGAGTCTGTGAGGAAGTATCGTTAACATGTCCCCACAAGATGGACGACCGAAGAGAAAGACCAATCTTGGACATAATATCTTGATAACGAGCTCGAGCAAGCGTTTTGTCAAAGCATCCGCCAATTGATCACCCCCTAAAATATGAGAAACCCGTAATTGTTAGAGCTTGAACTTGTTCACGAACAAAGTGATAATCAAGTGCTAAGTGCTTCATCTCGAATGAAATTTAGGATTGACAGCCACATAAGTAGCCTCTAGATTGTCGCAATAAATAACAGGAGATGATGATAACACAACATGAAGTTCACTAAGTAAAATTTGAAGCCATAAGACTTTTGCCGTTGCCGAGGCAACTACTCTATCGAGCTAGAGTTTTCTGCTTATAAGAGATCCATGAAAACAAGTTCGAACCAAGGTATACAAAATAGGGGTGTAAATGGTTCGGTTTGGTTCGGTTTGGACAAATTTAGAGACCAAACCGCTAGTACTCGGTTTGGAGAAATCCCAAACCAAACCGAACCATGAAAAATTTCAAATCGAACCGAACCGAACCACCTCGGTTTGGTTTGGTTCGGTCTCAAACCGCGGTTCCATTAAGCGGTTCAAACCGCGGTCCAAACTGTGGTCTAGACCGCGGTCCGAATCACAAACCTGTCCAACTCCAAACGTTACCTATTTATGTAAAAGACATTAAAATTACAAACCACTTTTATACATATAGATTACTACTTAACTGTTACATGTTTCGGTAATAATATCGTAGATATATTATGTTCTTGTTATGCATCAGTTGTTGTTACATTTGGTTCAAGCTCAAACTTTCTCTCAATCCTTTTAGATGTTCATATTTCCTCAGGGAGTGAGGCGGAGGAAAGGGAGGCGAAGGATATGAAGAGTGAGAAAGGAGGCATTGGGGGAGTGAGGCGGAGGAACGAAGGCGCCGTCGTTAAGGAAAGAAGGCGTCGTTGAGGAACGGGAGGGTTAGGAGACGAAGAGTGAGAAAGGAGGCGTTGGATGGACCGGAGAAATGAAAATTGAAAAGGGAAAGGGAGGGTTAGGTATTTTAGTTTAGGGTTTGAAAGATCCAAGGGTTGAAATAAAATCAAAATAATCACCGGTTAAGAATCAATGGTTTGGTGGTTCAGCTTGATGGTTCGGTTTGGCGGTTCAGCTCGGTGGTTCGGTTTGGCGGTTCAGCTCGAAATGGTTTGGTTCGGTTTGGTTTGATTCGGTTTGAAGGAGTCAGACCGCAAACCAAACTGAACCACATGGTTTATAAATTTTTGGAACCCGAGCTGAACCGTTAATCGTTAAAAACCAAATCGAACCGAGCTAAACCGCATGGTTCGGTCTCAAACCGCGGTTTGAACCGAACCACTGACACCCCTAATACCAAATATCCTATAGTGGAGATATAATTGTCACCGTCCCCAGCTCAATCCGCATCAGTAAAGGCATGGAGTGTAGAGGGAGACTTGGAGCGAAGAAGTAGACCATGGAAGCTTGTACCCACTAAGTAACGGAGAACTCTTTTCAAGGCGGCCTAATGAAAATCAGTAGGGTTTTGCATGAATTGATAGTCTATTAACAGCAAACAAGACATCAACTCGCGTAAGAGAAAGATATTGAAGAGTACCAATAATGTTTCGGTATTCATTAGCATTAAAGATGGGTGTCCCTTCGTTAACAACAGAAAGCTTGAAATTTGGTGTCATGGGTATTAGTATAACTTTGGCATCCATCATATTGGTATAAGCCAAGAGACATTGGACATACTTATACTTATGTTGATTATGTTGACTGATGAGAAATAATACATGAGAATAAGGCACAACTTTCAATTTCACATTTTGACTTTACAATTTTGAAAAATATATATATTTGCTCCGTTAACTTTTCCAATTGACCCTCTCAATTATATTCAATTGAAACCTTATTGAACTGTAGTCCAGTAAGATAGAGTAGAAAGAGGAATAAGGAGAGAGGAAATAACATACCAATACCTATGTTTAGTTTAGTACTTCCGTTTTGAAATCTCAGAATTTTTTGTGTTGGCCAATTTTATAATTTGAGATAGAATGTATTTTAGTTTTGCAAATAATAATAATAAAAATTATAGGGCACATTAATTTGACTCGACTCGGGCCCACAAAAGGATTGAAATCTCAGAATTTTTTGTTTATGTCTTTTTTCTATGTTCCAATTTTATTATTCCCATTTCCTAAAATAATCATTCTGTCTCTAAATAAATATTTAAATTTAAAAAATTAAATTAAATAGAATTATTTTTTGTAAGAAACTTTGTCAGATGTTTTTTTATCAATTTTTTTTATTCATTTTATTTTGTAAAATTAAATATTTAAAAAATAAATAACAAGAATATGATTTATTTGGATGATGTCATTTAGTTGGAATAAAATTTTTCACCCACGTTGAAGAAGATTCACTGGATTTGTGGTCTTAAACCTTGTTATTTATTTCTAGTCTATTTGAGGTTAAAAATAAAATAAAAAAATTACTCCATCCATTTCGGTTTAAAAATTTTACTTTTCTTACGTTTTTAGTTGCTTTATTAGCTAAAATCATTTTTAGTTGCTTTATTAGCTAAAATGAACAATAAGACCCACCTATCATTTTCACAACAAAATATTCCTATTCACTTTCTCTCTCTCACTTACTTTTCAAGCTCACAATAGTTATTATTATTTTTTTTTATTTTCATGACAAATCAAACTAAACACATTAAATCGAGACGGAAAAAGTAAAAATATATGAGATATTTCGTCCCATTTCATCTCATCCTGGGTTCCAAACCGAATGTATATATGAGTTTAAAATATACGATTTCATGCTCATTTATATACTTCTTCCGTCTCAATAAAAGCTTCACCAATTTTTTAAAAAGGTGTTCTGTTAGAAGTTTTATCTTTTTTAAAATGGCAAAGAATTTTTATTATTCCATCCACTCATTCTCTCTTCTATTTCACTTTTATACTCACAATACTTTTCAAATTTACTATTTTCTCTATTCATTCTCTCTCCTATTTTACTATTACATTCATAACATTTTCTTCATTTATCAATTTTTTTTAATTTGCATGCCCACTCAAAAGGGTGAAACTATTATTGAGACCGAGGAGGGAGTATATGACGAAACAAATCATCTCCACAGATCGGAATTGATACAGTCGCAGCAGAGGAGCCAGGCGGACGCCTCATTCAAAGCCAAGCGGGCGCCTCGCGTAGGAGCAACAAGGGCCAACCTTCTGGTTTCGAGGCGGACGCCTCATTGAGCACCATGCGGCCGCCTCAAGTAAAATCAACCAAGCCGTAGACAGTCTGCACTCGAGGCGGGCGCATCAACATCTCCAGGCGGGCGCCTCAAATGTCGGGCCAATTTGCTGAAGTCGCTGATGTCTAATTGCTGCTGCTTTTCGTTAATTATTTTAGGGGTATTTTGGTACTTTGTTTGCTATTTTCGTTTTAGGGTTTTTGGAGAGTATTTAAACTCTTTTATGGCTTTGAATAATTTAGTTTTTTGGATTTATGAATTGAATTAAAGGACAAGAACGGCTAGGCCTTCTTTGTTAACGAATCTTGTTGATTTCTTGTTCGGTTCCATCTCATAACCTCCGTGTTCTACATCATTTGGTATCAGTTGTCTGGACGATTTGATGGCCGAACGAGGGCGTGGAGTTCGTGGAGGAAGAGGTGTTCGTGGAAGGGGCCGTGCAGCGGATCCTCCGGCAGACGATCATCACCGCGAGCGCGATATACGCGATATTGAGATCGACGATCTGAGAAGACAGGTTCAGGTACTTCAACTCCAAGTTCGGAATCGCAGAAATCGTGGGGGGACACCGCCGATTATGGGTTCTGATTCGGAAGATTCTTCCGAGGGTACGGAGTATCACGAGGGAGTCAATCCCTTTGCCAGAAATCGTGGACATCTGAATGGGTATGAGGAAGACGCTTTGAGGGATGTCGGTGTCAAGATCGAAATTCCGGAATTCGAAGGTAAGACTCATCCTGACGAGTTCATTGATTGGTTAAATACTGTTGAACGTATTTTTGACTTAAAACCTATGAATGATGCTACTAAGGTTAAAGTAGTAGCAATCAAATTGAAGAAACATGCTTCGATTTGGTGGGAACATGTTAAGAAACAAAGGGTTAGGGAGGGTAAATCCAAGGTTCAATCTTGGGATAAGATGAAGAAATTGCTTAGGCATAAGTTTCTTAGGAACACTATAGACGGGATTCGTTTCTTGCTTATCATAATTGAGGCAAGGGGATATGCATCGAAGAATTTATTCATGAGTTTGACCGTTTGTGGATGAAGTGTGATGTTGCGAAGAAGACGAACAAACGGTAGCCCGTTTTCTTGGGGATTGCGTGCGATATTTCGAGATGTGGTCCACTCGGCAATCTTGGACTTATGATGATGTTTGTAGGCTTGCTTTGAAGGTTGAAAAGCAATTACAGCGAAAGAAGAGTGTGAATGGTTGGCAACACAAGAATTTTTCGGGTAGTCATAGTAGTGGAACTCCTAGCAAGGTGGAGGGAGTTGCTCCTACGGTTCAATAACACCGTGTGAGAAAAATGCAGTGCGGTTCGGGAAGCTTTAAGGGGTAACAAATCGGCCGGTGCTTCAAATGTCATGGCATTGGTCATTTAAGGGCCGAGTGTCCTAACCGACATGTTGTTGCTCTAATGGAGGATAGTCCACCGGTTTATGATGAAGCTCCAGCTGATTCAAGTGGTGAGACCGAAGAAGTGTATGCAGATCAAGGTGTGGCATTGGTGGTTCAACGGGTGTTGAATGTGGAGGAAGTGGAAAACGAGGATTGGCTTCGTCATAACATTTTTCGGACTAAGTGCACTGCCGTGGGGAAAGTGTGCAACGTGATCATTGATGGTGGTAGTTGTGAAAACATCGTTTCTACGGAGATGGTTGACAAGTTAAGCTTGAAGACAGAAGAACACCCACAACCGTACAAGTTGTCGTGGTTAAGCGAGGGGAGTTCATTGAAGGTCAACAAGCGGTGTTTGGTGCATTTTTCAATTGGCAAACGTTACTCGGATGAGGTATGGTGTGATGTAGTGCCAATGGTCGCATGTCATTTACTGCTTGGTCGTCCGTGGTTGTTTGATAGGAGGGTTCAGCATGATGGCTACAATAACACTTATACCTTTACGAAAGATGGTGTGACGGTTACATTGTGCCCTACTCATTACCGAAAGAAACATGAGTCCGGTAAGGCTTCTGTCCCCATTAATCATCAACTCCTCAGCTGGTCTAGTGTGGATGACTCTTCAGAGCGACATAGTAGGTACAAGCAGCAAATTGGTGCACGTCAAAAAAGAACTGTTTTCAAGGCCGGAGAATTTCTTTGGGTTCACGTGCGCAAAATGGGGTTTCTGTTGAAGCGTCTTATTTGTATCGACTCGTGGTCGAGTCTTTTTCAAGGGGGGGTGAATGATACAGTCGCAGCAGAGGAGCCAGGCGGACGCCTCATTCAAAGCCAAGCGGGCGCCTCGCGTAGGAGCAACAAGGGCCAACCTTCTGGTTTCGAGGCGGACGCCTCATTCAGCACCATGCGGCCGCCTCAAGTAAAATCAACCAAGCCGTAGACAGTCTGCACTCGAGGCGGGCGCATCAACATCTCCAGGCGGGCGCCTCAAATGTCGGGCCAATTTGCTGAAGTCGCTGATGTCTAATTGTTGCTGCTTTTCGTTAATTATTTTAGGGGTATTTTGGTACTTTGTTTGCTATTTTCGTTTTAGGGTTTTTGGAGAGTATTTAAACTCTTTTATGGCTTTGAATAATTTAGTTTTTTGAATTTATGAATTGAATTAAAGGACAAAAACGGCTAGGCCATCTTTGTTAACGAATCTTGTTGATTTCTTGTTCGGTTCCATCTCATAACCTCCGTGTTCTACATCAGGAATGATCCAAAATTAACAATGATTCTAAATCAACTTCAACAAACTAAAAATCTGGAATCAGTGCAATAATAATTTTCTTGCATTGACCCGACTTAGAGCATCTCCAATGGTAATACCCATTATGGGTATTATCTCAAGCCACCTCATTGCCACATCATCAAAGAACAAACTCATCTCTTTTTTCCTTTTTCTCTACAATGGTTAGGAGTACTAAAATGGACCCACTACTTAACTCAATTAAAATTATAGTTTTCATTTATTTGTAATAAGAATTCTAATATAATTAAGTCTTATATTTAATTACTAAATTAAAATTACATTTCAGTATGTAATAAAAATTAATTTCCATTTTAAAAATTAAAAATATTTGGAGGAACACTAGGAAACTGAGAGATTTGTGGATTGATATTTTTGGGAGACTTCTCAACATTTGGAGAATTCAACAAATTGACAAAGGAATTTTCATCCATAATGAAGAATATATGAGAGATTTTGTAAAATATGTTGTAAAATGAAATGATTTTAAATCAAACTTACTATATATAGAATGGGAAAATATAGCTGTTGTGAAAAAATTAATTTCCATTTTAAAAATTAAAAATACTTCAATGTGAAAAAAAAAAAAAAAAAAAAAAAAAGAAAGAAAGAAAGAAAGGGATAGAACTGATGAAAGAAAGAAAAAAAATGGAGTAAAAGTTTAAAAAAAGAGAGTACATTCAACGGTAATATATAGAGAGAAAGAGTGAAAAATTGAATAAAGTAGCATGGGCCCCATATAATAATGGTACCGGGGCAGAGGAATGATTTCTTACTTTGGGAACCGATACTGTGAGGACCCCGACCCGGAACCTACACGTGTCCCGAGTTGGAGCGTCCTCAAACTAACCCAAATATCCTAAACTTTTAAAAACTTTGATTTAACTTTCAAACGCTACACCATTTACATACCCATTTCAAAAATAACTCTACTCCTTTCTACACTGGGGGAAGAGTTGACCAACTCCGAAAGTAATAAATGATTTACAAAAAGATGTTGAATATAAAATAAGATTAAAGTTTATAAATACAAACCCTTTAAAAGAATTATATCAATACACAATTTCTACGCCAACCTATACGTACCCCGACAAACCCAAAATACCACATCCAACTCCTTTCCGCCCTTACTTGGCCGGTCCACCTGTCTCGGGATCTAAAACAGTAAAGGGAGAGGGGTGAGAATAAATCTCAATGAGCTATTATGATATGCAGCAAGATGCCAAACAAAGTGCAACACATAGCATGGTAGCACATAACACATTATAAAAGCGGTAAACACCTTACGTTACCTCATTTTACCTTTTTCCCGTCTGAACAATAAGTCGTACAACGTGGGAGTAAAACTCCACTCTTTGGTGAATTGCCTCCCGGCACATTCACCTCTTATAGGTCTCATGCCCCAGAGATCCATATAAGAAAGGATACCTATATTAGAGTATCCAACAATAATCTCGTCCCTCCTTACAACGATCGCAACAGTGCAGTAAAGCTTTTGGGTCAATACGGTCGTTAGCACGGCCCACCCCGTGGCCACGAGTGGGGAAGGGTCACCGATATGACGAACCTTCAATCACTTATTGAACAAATCAATAATTGATTGAAATCCATCATACCCACCCGAACATAAACACGCTCGAAGCACATGATAGATACTTGAGATAATCCACAAAACGGGATAACAATATAATAACATGGTAATGCATACTCATGAAATCAACACCATAGTGCAACAACCATATAATACACTATGCATTATAATATAACAACATGGTAAAGTATACTCATGCCAATCAATTTCATCAATGAATATAAATTCAAATAAGGTATCCATATAACCACATAATCCACGTAGGGATACAATATAATCATATACCAAATAATCCACAGGGATGCAATATAACCATATACCAAATAATTCACACTTGAGATACCACACAATAACTTGCCAATTAATCCATACTCAGGATGTTAAGGTATACACCAAATTCAACAGTTCAACAAATTGGGATAATAATGTCACAAGGCGATACATGCTCATCTTCAATTAACGAAGTAGGGAAACTCATGGTTTCTACGCTATTTCTAACTAATCACCAAGGATAGGGGAACAAGTAAAGTCACCAAATACCATAAACCAATCCTACAAAGTCATTACCCAACCTTGAATAATCTTAATAAAAGTGCAAGACCTACTTCCCATGTTTGGACCACTTTTCGAACAATATTTAACTACTCCTACAATTCCATTTTGATCACTTAGGATGTCAATGTGTAGCCAAAGTATTCTACTTTAATCTAGGTTAAAGAGATTCCATTTTGGTTCGAGTTTGATTAGGTTTGAACAACTCTAAACTTGGTTCAGGGTCTTGGGCGACCGCCACTTACAGCGGGCGACCGCCCGAAGTGGACCTCAAGAGAATTTATGGTTTTACGCCGGCTTGGGCGACCGCCGCTTAACCACTTGGGCGACCGCCCAAGTGGACTTCAAGGGAATTTAGACCTCACCTCGCGGCAGGCGACCGCCCCGAAGCCAACTTCTGAGCGGCAGCCCCGAGTCTCCCTCCAAATTCCTTTTTGCGTATTTTTAACCCTTTTCAACCTAGTTCTTCTTTCCCTCTACCATGGCTTGATCAAGAACACCCAAGAACACCCTCATCTTACCAAGTCCCATTCAAAACATATAAACCCAAACCCAAGTAACCCTAGAAGGATTATCACTACAAATCCCACCCATTTCAACCCTTTAGATTCTCTTCCTTAAACCCTAACTTCAACCAAGTTCATTTTCTAACCAATCAACTCCCATTTAGGTTTCCAAGCAAGGAATCAACATCACAAGATCAAGAATAATAATCGAAAGAGCTTATGAACACATAGAGGAAGGGAATCATAACAACTCACTTGGATTTTACAAGGAAATGTTGATCTTTCTAGCTAGATGGCTTCCTCTAGGTCATCCAACTCCAATGGTGCCCTTAGACTTGATTTTTGGTGAAGAAATGCTTGACTTCAAAGCTTGGGCAAAAGGGGACTTCAATGGAGGTTTTCTCTATGCTTTCTCTAGGATGAATGGGATGAATGAAGGAGAAGGGAGGGGAAGGGAGTAAGAGGAGGTAAGGGGAGGTGACACGTAGCAAGGGAGGAAGGACTTCTACAAATTGGCCCCCATGGGAAATTAGCCAAGGCTTTCACCCACCCATTTTAATTAATTTAAATCTTTATCCCATTAATTCATCCTACTCATTTAACCTCCCTACATTATTTATCATTTTTCCATTTTTATTATTTCTTCAAGTTTCTTTATTTAATGTCCAATAAATTCTTAAAAGATCCTAAATTTACTTTTCACCCAATTTATTCTTAATTTAAGAATCTAAAGACATAATTGAACACATAAAGCTAGCATGAATATTAAAAGCATATAATTAAATATTTAAAAATGAGTGCCTAGGGTTGGGGTCGTCACAGATACCCTATGCCACAATGATTTGAGAAATAAAAGAGGGGATCGATCCCCATAAAATAACCCCATTGTAGATGCCCTTAGCTCATTAGTGTTTCAAACCATCACGTCTAAAATCCCACACACGCTAAGGGCATCTACAATGGGGTTATTTTATGGGGATCGATCCCCTCTTTTATTTCTCAAACCACTGTGGCATAGGGTATCGGTTCCCAAAATAAGGAATCACTCCTCTGCCCCGGTACCATTATTATATGGGGCCCATGCTACTTTATTCAATTTTTCACTCTTTCTCTCTATATATTACCGTTGAATGTACTCTCTTTTTTTAAACTTTTACTCCATTTTTTTTCTTTCTTTCATCAGTTCTATCCCTTTCTTTCTTTCTTTTTTTTTTTTTTTTTTTTTCACATTGAAGTATTTTTAATTTTTAAAATGGAAATTAATTTTTTCACAACAGCTATATTTTCCCATTCTATATATAGTAAGTTTGATTTAAAATCATTTCATTTTACAACATATTTTACAAAATCTCTCATATATTCTTCATTATGGATGAAAATTCCTTTGTCAATTTGTTGAATTCTCCAAATGTTGAGAAGTCTCCCAAAAATATCAATCCACAAATCTCTCAGTTTCCTAGTGTTCCTCCAAATATTTTTAATTTTTAAAATGGAAATTAATTTTTATTACATACTGAAATGTAATTTTAATTTAGTAATTAAATATAAGACTTAATTATATTAGAATTCTTATTACAAATAAATGAAAACTATAATTTTAATTGAGTTAAGTAGTGGGTCCATTTTAGTACTCCTAACCATTGTAGAGAAAAAGAAAAAAAGAGATGAATTTGTTCTTTGATGATGTGGCAATGAGGTGGCTTGAGATAATACCCATAATGGGTATATTACCATTGGAGATGCTAAAGCATCTATAACTTTTACAACTCATACAGAATTGTTATCTTGTTGTCAACACGTGGCAAAATAAAATGACGTGGCCTACTCTGATGTTAATACATGCCATTTGGGATGTTACAGTTCATCTCATTACTACCTCTCCCTCTATAATCCCTAACAACGAAACCCTAACAGGAAACAACAAGGTTCATACTTCCTATTCCTACAGGTAATTCTACTATCTTTTCTTGTCTATTGCTGCAATCCAAGAGCGAGAGAAAAAATAATAATATTATTTGTTAAGCTGATTAGGGTTACAAAGGATGGAGCAAGATGCAAGGGCTCACTTTGAAAGTATTTTCAAGGAGCATGAACAATTCTTGTTGCATTTGGAAGCTCGGACCAAACAACTCCAAGAGCGAGAGGATGAAGTTAGGAGAAAGGAGGTGTATTATGAACTTGAGGAAAAGGAATTCAAGTTGGTGAAAGAAATGGTACTGAATTTTTCCCATAAAAGCAAGCCTTTTTCTTTTGTTTATAGAAATGGTACAGGGTTCTGCCGCATGCTGATTGCTGAGTCGTTATTGATTTGCTTTAATGTGTTGTGAAAATCACGCCCACACAGCGGAAAACGGACCGAGCTAGGAGGAATAATAAGATGTAACACACACGAAAAGTAAATCACACACAAAGGAACACACAAGAATTGTTAACCCGGTTCGTTGCAACAACAACTACGTCCGGGGGCGCTACCAAGCCAAAATATTCTCTCTAATATTTTCAGATGTTACAATTTATCTCTAGGCTATCACATGTATTTATAGGGAACAATAAATCAAATCCTAGTAATAAAAGGATTCCTACTCAAGAAAGTAATCTTCTTTCTTCACAAGTCCTTCCAAATATTACTACCAAAAGGAATCACCAATGCAAGAGGAGATCTAATCAAAATAGGAAACAAATCTGCTGCAGAAGAATCCTCCTTGATCTCACCAACTCCTCCGACCGCGGTTCAAATTCCTTTATCCATGGTTTTGACTCCACATCCCAACAATCTCCCACCTGGAGACAAACCATCCATGATACCTCTCTTGAAACAAATTTCAGTGGCCAGCTATTGCGTTGGTAGCGCCCGGCCTCTTGTCTAGTTATCCAAGTGAGTTGAAGGCGAGCAACGCTTCAACATAGCTGTCGGTTCTACCATGCTCAGGAGTCTTCATTCCGAATGATCCTCCTGCACATCCCCGCTCACTTGCTTGCTAACTATCGATCTGAACAGGCGCGAATCCACGTGCCCCACACAATCACAAGCTTGGAACCTTTGTGTGTTCTTTGCAACCCATCGCATCACCGTTCTAGATCCCGCTCCCATGTTGGCCAAATTGGCTCCGCGTCGGCCGACTTCATCACCCAATTTTCTATCAACATACCGTTTAGTGAATTTTCTCCCACCATGGCGATCTCGGCCACCACCATTCATCATTGGGATGCGCCTTCGTTTCCCCCAACGACTCATGTTGCATGTGGTATACAACATATTTTCCACGCCGCCACGAGCCACCAAGCTAGCTCCGCGGTTTACCTTCCATGTCCCACAACCGAAGGTCACCACACAACCCTCCTTATCAAGTTGCCTTATGGAAATCAAGTTCCTCTTCAAATCCGAATATGTCGCACATCACGTAGCCGTAAAACAGCCCCATCCGTTGCTTTGACCCGAACAACCCCCTTTCCAATGACCTTGACAGATGATCGTTTCCCAAAGCGAATAACCCCAAAATCACCCGGAACATCTTGCTCCATTCTTTACGCACTAGTGCATGAATGAAACGTCGAGCCCGAATCCAAAACCCACGAATCCGCTGAATCCTGCCCTCCCACCCAAGATTAATACATCCGCTAACTCCTTCGCAACATTCAATTCCTTCGCTCTGCGACCGCCGGACAACTTCTCCTAAAGTGCCCCTTCTCCCCACAATCGTAGCAAGTAATCACCTTCTTGCCACCCTTACTCTTTTCACCGACATTTAGTGCTAGCCCCGATGTCCCACCCTTGCTCTTCCTACGAATTTCTTCGCCAAGAATCACATCAACGACATCCGCAAACTTGCCTTCACTTTTCTGTTGAAACGTTAAGCTTTGCTATCGCTGATCGTATTCCAACTTTCCGGCAAAGAAGAAAGTAAAATCAATGCTAGTACCTCGTCATCAAGAGTAATGACCACGGAAGACGGTTGGGTCGCAGTAGATTTGAATTCACTTATATGCTTTGTTGCCGACATGCCCTCCACCATCCTTATGTTCAACAGCTTCCTCATTAGATGAGCTTTATTCGCCGCCGATGGTGCCTCGTACATGCTCGCCAACATCTGTAACATCTCCATGGTAGTCTTCGCTTCCAAAACATTCTTCGCCACATCCTTGGTCAACGTTTGCCTAACAAGCCCTAACGCTTTCCGATCCAAGATTTCGAATTTTGCTTCCTCTATGTCATCCGACTTTTCTTTTAATGGTAGATACAAATCCTTGTTCCACAAAACATCCTCGATCAGCGTCTTCCAAAAATTGAAATCCGTCCCATCAAACTTTTCGATCAACACCACCTTATTCCCATCCTCCAAAGCTCCCAAGAAATCCATAGCAAAAGACACCCCAAGCAATGATTCGACAAAACCAAGAGCTTTGATACCAGTTGTTGTGAAAATCACGCCCACACAGCGGAAAACGGACCGAGCTAGGAGGAATAATAAGATGTAACACACACGAAAAGTAAATCACACACAAAGGAACACACAAGAATTGTTAACCCGGTTCGTTGCAACAACAACTACGTCCGGGGGCGCTACCAAGCCAAAATATTCTCTCTAATATTTTCAGATGTTACAATTTATCTCTAGGCTATCACATGTATTTATAGGGAACAATAAATCAAATCCTAGTAATAAAAGGATTCCTACTCAAGAAAGTAATCTTCTTTCTTCACAAGTCCTTCCAAATATTACTACCAAAAGGAATCACCAATGCAAGAGGAGATCTAATCAAAATAGGAAACAAATCTGCTGCAGAAGAATCCTCCTTGATCTCACCAACTCCTCCGACCGCGGTTCAAATTCCTTTATCCATGGTTTTGACTCCACATCCCAACATAATGTTCTCTTGTTTTAGTATGCAAGGGATAGATTGGAAGAAAAGAAACTTGCTGAAGATCAAAAGGTTTTTTCTTCCTACCCTCTTGTTTTAACTTTGACTTTGACTCAACTCCCTTAAATAAATGTACTCACCCCTTCTCTAAATGAATGTCAAATCTTCTTGTAAAAAGACTTCTGGTAAATTTGTGAGTATGAAAAATTAAATAGGAGAGAGAATGAGGGGAGGAATAGTAAGTTGATTGGTGTTGTGAGTGTAAAAATAAAGTAGGAGAGAGAATGAGTGGGTGTAATAGTAAAGATTTTTTGTCATTTTGGGCGGTCCACGCTAATTTGGGATGAATCAAAAGAAAAATAAGTTCACACTAATGTGGGATGGAGGGAGTATATAATGAAATTTGAAAAAAAAATGGTAAAAGAATAAGTCGGGGCAGAGATTTTTAGGGAAAAAAATTATTCATTTTGGTACCATTTATTCTTTGAAATAGACATTCATCTTGGGACGGGGCTGTATATGTTTATGTATTGATTTTCCATAAAGTCCAGTTCTAGCAATTAAGGATTTTACCAATCATGTTTTTAACTTGACTGCAGAGGCAAAATGAAGAGCTTCTTAGGAGAGTTACTGAGCTAGAAAAGCAAGCATTGGAAGTGGAGATAGGACGCATTAGAGGTGATCGTCGGGTGAGGTCATGTAGGGAAGGAACTGAGGAAGGGGATAATGAAACAAGGAAAGCTTTGATTGATACTCAAGAACAACTGGAGCATCTGGAACAATTGAGTCAAGATCTTATTGTGAAGGAGCGCAAGGCAAATGACGAGCTGCAGGATACTAGAAAGGAGTTAATCAATGTAAGCATAAATTTCTCATGCTTCTGAAATGCTGCTGTCACTTGTCTGTAATTGACTTGTTTTTATTGTGTTACAGGGGTTGGAGGGGCAGTCCACACCAGCAACAATTGGTGTGAAGAAAATGGGAGACCTTGATTTTGCTCCATTCCTTGCTGCAGCAAATAGAAAGTTCCCAGCTAAAATGGCAGAGGTGAAAGCTGCGGAGTTTTGTTCACAGTGGGAGGAGTATCTCGGGGACCATGACTGGCATCCTTTTAAGATTGCTCCAGTTAATGGTAGCGACCATGGCAAGGTAGGTCTGATCCAAAGCACATATAATCAATTACTCCCTCCCTAAATGAATGCCCAGCTTTCGTTTTGAGGGAAATTTTGAAGTTTCACTTTTTATATAATTTAATGGTAAAGATTCATAAAGATTCTTGTTATTCACTTTCCATTCATTTAGTCTTACTAGTATAAAATAACTAGTGAAAAGAAATTGGGAAAAAACATATAGGGGCATTTTTTTTCTTCCAAAACTGACATTTATTTTGGGAGAAAAATTTCTTTCTTGCAAATGGACATTCATTTTGGGATAGAGCGAGTATTATTCAACTCTTACATGCTTATTACTGGTTTATCTTACTTCCGCAGCAAATCATTGATGAAGGGGATGAAAAGCTGAGAAAGCTGAGGAAAGGTTTAGGTGTTGATGTTTACAAGGCTGTAACTACGGCCTTGAAGGAGATAGCGGAGTATAACCCGAGTGGGAGGTACATTGTGAATGAGCTGTGGAATTACAAATTAGGCAGGAGAGCAACGCTCCAGGAAGGAGTATCATATCTGCTGGATAAATACAATGAGGCCAACCCCAAGCGCAAGCGTAGAAATGTTGGTAAGTGAAGACCTATAGCTCTGTGCGTACAAGCTCTTTTTGTTCAAATCTGGGCTGTGGTCTGAACTCTGCTCAAACAAGTTTGGTTAGTATGCAATGCAAAGTTTTGCCTGTGTTGTAACTTTTGTGAACCCTTTTGAGTTGCGTGGGCATCTCACTAGCCTCTGTTTATAATGGAATCATCTCAAGCAACATGTTTGTGGAATTAACCTCTGTATATAATGGAATCATCTCAAGCAGCATGTTTGAGGAAATGAAATCTGTTTTCTGCTCACTAGCCTTTGTTTATAATGGAATCTTCTCAAGCAAAATGTCATGTCCCGATGCGCACTAGTCATAGTTTGATTGGATTAGATAGTTTTACACGAGTTTGTTATGGTAGACTTTGAATGGAGCGGATTAGGCAAATAAGTTTTGTTGCAATGCAGATAACAAAATAGAGAATGTTTTTGGAATGGTTTCATTAACTTTGCTGTTAACAACGAAAGAAATTCCAATTCCAATACATAGATGAGAGAAATACTCTAACTAACTAACTAAGATAACTTTCCTAAATTGGCTCATTACCATCTTAGGTAACTACATTGTTATTACCATCTTAGGTAACTACATTGTTGCCTGTTGTTACTTTATCTTCAATAAGATTCTTTTATCACTTGTCACGTGATACATTTTCTATAAATTTAAAAAATGAAGTCTTAATCCCACCCCCACCATCTTCACCATCACATCACCGCCTCACCACCATCACAACTACCTCCACCGCCTCACAATTACCACCACCAAATCTCCGAATGTTTCTTTTGTCTAGGTTGTAATCTTTGTGAACCTTTCGAGTTGCGTGTGCATCTAACGACATGTATTTGACTAGAAATCCGTTTTGAATGGATGGATGAGTTGCTTGTTAAAATGAATCTCCTCAAGATATATGCTCTGTTTTCCCAAGTTCAAACTGAAGAAATGTTATTACTCCAGTCTTATAACAAATGTTTCATATGTTTGTATAATCATATTACTTAACCCAAATTTAGTAATCAAAAAAAATATAATTTTTATTTCAAAATGAATTATATTTAAAAATAAATAAATAAATAGTATTTGATCGTTCAATTTGGAAATTAGGTTCAATTTCGGTCACAGCCGATGATGGAAACCGGAGGTGGCAATGGTTTTTGAAGCCGAGCCACCGCCACAGGCGCAGATTATGGTTGGGTTGCCTCGGTGGATTCACCCGGCATCGCATCCCTTCAGTAATATTTTTCCGTTAACAAACCCTAAAAACAGAAATAACCGCCAATTTCAAATTCCCCTTTTCAATTCATTAATGGCGCCTCTTCCACAAGCCACCATTGCCACCCTTCCACCACCAATTTATACACACACCCAATTCATTTCTCCTCTGATCCATACCCAAATTCATGCAATCAAACAATTTCCCAACAAATCATGTCTTCCCTTTATTGTTCTTGGACTTGGACTAATGACCCCTCTACCCCTTCATTATTCCCTGAATATAACTCCCTCATCAAACCCATCACCGACGAACAATTCAACTCGTTCCACTTCATCGACCGTGAGTTATACGCTCGATTAATCTTCAACCATGGTCGCGATGTGATCGAGTCAATGCAAGTCATGGCATTTTGGTTATGGCTTGAAAGAGAAAGGTACTGCCCTATGAAGTTGGTCTTCAAGATTCTTCGCGAGTTACCCTCACATTTGGTTTCTCAGGTTGCGGATGAGACGGTCTTATGTTTGAAGTGCATTGAAAATGATCATTTCATTTATTCTGTTACCGATCAAGAAATTTCGTTGCTACAGAGTTTGATGGAGAAAAAGAGGATTAGTCTTGTTGAACTTTATGAGAATCGGATGAGTATTGTTCCTAAGGTTACTGCTCTTGCTAATGAGATATGTTTGAGGGCATTTAAGGACATTTTGCAGAAGGTTTTTGATCAGGGTCCGGGATTGGTTGTTGTTAATCCTAATCAGGCTAGTAGCAGTCGTAATACAAATTTGATGCCTCCGGTTAGGGGTATTCCTGTCTACCCTGGTCAACTAGTGGGGTTCATGGGCGTGCCTACACGATATTTGGCTAATGCGGCTACTGCTACTGCTAATGGCGGTGGTGGCGACAGTGGTGGTGGTGGACATGAATTGATGACAAATGCAGTTGGAGTAGTACCCAACAATCAGATGGTGGTGCCACCACCAAATCAAGTGGTGGTTGTAGCACCGCAGGGGCAGAATGGTCATTATAACCCTTACAATCATCTCCAACATCTTCAACAAGAAGAGGAAGAGATGGAGTTCTTGAATATGCGTTTCAATCCCATTAATCCTTTTGACCTCCAACATCTGCATCATCAACAACAGATGGAAGCTGTGAACAGAGAGCTAGGCGAGCGGATGAGTAATGTTCACATATCTGAGCATAATCCGGAGGTTGAAGATATTGATGAAGTTCAAGTTCCAGCAGATGATAGGACTATTTTCTTGACTTTCTCAAAAGGGTACCCGATATCTGAAAACGAAGTTAGAGAGTTCTTCACGAGGTTCCTCTTAAACCCTCGCACGTACTTTAAGACTTGATCTTCGTTGTTGGACTATGATCAATCAGTTTAAGCTTTTAGCTCAGTGGTAACTTACTGTTTTTTTTTTTTTCTTTCCTATTTGTAGGAAATATGGGGATTTTATTGAAGCTATTTTCATGCAAGAAGTGCCACCGGGGGAGCAGCCATTGTTTGCTCGGATTGTTTGTCGATCGTCGTCTGTGATCGATAGTGTGGCTCCGAAGGGTAGCAAGACAAAGTTTTCTATAAGTGGTAAGCATGTTTGGGCTAGGAAATATATCAAGAAAACGAGTAATACAAGGTCGCCTCAGCAAGAGCAAGCAACTGGTGCAGGGCCAATGCAGCAAATTGTTTGAAATTTTCTATCCCTCACTTCCTTTTTTGTTACAAGTATTATTGGAGAACTTTATTTTAGTAGTATGACGGTTGTCGAAAGTATTTTTGATAATATTTATGATTAATGTCGGACATATGACAAAGCATAAATTATTTATTTGGTTATTTTGATGTTTCTATAGTTTGGTGTACATTTTTATATTAATGATTTATTTTAATTGTATAATATTATTGATAATATGTTTTATTTATTTTATATTCAATATTTCATCATACTTTCAAAATTTTGTATTTTGTTTTAAAAATTAATGGTACAAATAACATATAATCATCAATACAAATAAAAACAAGTTGAATAATTTTTCATAAATTAAAAAATAAAAATTTAATAATGCAAATAACAAAATTTAAATTAAAAATATATGTATCCGTCGTAATATCTCTGTCACAAAAATAAATGTACAAAATTTACTCAAAACTAATATTTTAAAAAGAATTGATTTTTTATTTTGGGATGGAGGAAGTATTAATTTCAATTTCATAAAACAAAAAAGAAAAAAAAAATACGGAAAAGAGGGTGAGCGCAGAGAACCTACCTGTACCAGATTTGGCTCATCCAAAGCTCGGCACCAAAATATCGATAGTTTGGCACACTTGTTGGAAAGCCATTTTGCGTTAAACTAGTGATCCAAAATATCGACCGGTTTGGTACACTTGTTGAAAAACCATTTTGCGTTAAACTAATGATCGCATGGTGTTTGGCACTTATTGGAAAGCCATTTTGCGTTATTAAATTTTTAAGAAAAAAAATAATAAATAAAACATACACAAACACAAACACGTTGAAGCAAGTAATATTTCAACTGCAAAATATTTAGATACCCGTGATTCAGATAAAAATAAAAATATGTATTACGTCCTTCTCAAAATGATGACTAAATTTTTTTTATATGTTGTTGATTAAGAGAAAAGTTAAAAATAAAATATTGATCAAAATTACCAAATACACAAGTGTTTCAAACTTAGAAAGATGAAAATTAGTAAAAATCATCACCACACTCCTCATAACATATGAAACATAATAGAGAAAAACAGCACCATTTCTATTCACTACTCCAATCTAATATCTCAATGCTGCGGGCTACATCCTTTTGCAGCCGCCTCAGCTCCTCTCTCTTCTCTTCTTTCTAGCATCCTCAGCCACCCCCAACCCTCCTAAAATCAAGACACTCAAAAGTGGCCCCTCCACTTTTTCTCTCTTACCACCCCTTTCACAACACCCAATATAACTAGTCAAAAAGACTCAAAAACATCAGCCAAAAGCATATAGATCATACTACTATCTAATAGGGTAAAAAATATAAAAATTGGCGCCAATGAGACTAATTAAGGCGGGAAATTTGAAAAATCAAGTTTCTTGATTTTGGGTATGGCTTTTTCCAACTTTCTTGAGTAAAAATTAGACCCTGAAATTCTTGCCACTGAAGGTTTGACCGAATTGCCAGTGAGCTGGAACAATGTTCCATGAGGTGGAAGTGCGACGGTCACTGCTTGTCACCCTAAACGAAAGTGACTGTCCAATTAAAATGGCGTTTGACTGCCAGTTTTGACCCCAGTTACGGCTCATGCTCATCCACCCAGTCTTGGTGCCTTTCACGCTAACCCTCACGATATCTCCTGCACCCGCGACGTTGCTGATCAGAACTAGGTTGAAGTAACGGAAACCGTTTATTGTGAACCTGATCCCTCCTTGCTTTCTGCATGGCACCCTGTTTAATTACAAACATTATCTAAAGGTCAGTATTATCAAATCAAAAAAAATAATCTTCCACTTCATTTGAAATTGTAAATAAGTTTAAGAAAATTTATAATGTTGTGAGTATATAATTGTAGAGAAATAGTAAATGAGTTAGTTAGTGTAAATATAATATATACTCCCTCCGTCACGATTTAAGTTTCTTAATTTCATTTTTAATATGTCTCAGTTGCTTTATTATTTAAAATGTACAATATGACACACTTGTCATTTCTCATAACAAAAACCTGTCATTTCTCATAACAAAAACCTCATACCTACTTTCTTTCTTCTACTTTAATTTTCATAATCACATTTTTTTTTTAATACTCGTACCAAATTAAACTAAAAACATTAAACAGTGATGGAGAAAGTAAATCTTAATGCTCAAAAATAATAAAAACAATATATTTTTTGAAATTTAAACTTTTAAATAAAACATCTAAAATAACAAATTTTATCATTTTATTTTAATCGCGTCAAATGCGGGGCGTGATTTAAGGGTGGAGACGGACGCAGCTAAAACCCTAAATCTTGTCCCCACATGGAATCATGCGGATGAATTGTCTTACACAATCTAACGGATCAGATTTCAGTAGGCAGAAATTGGACTCCAGCAAATTAACGCGGCAATTTTATTATCCCTTGGATTCCCGGGGCCCGGTTGGACAAAATCACGCGGAGTTTCATTCATACCCGTGAAGAGTTGGTCCCATGAAATTAATTCAAGTAATTTTCCTTTACTACCCCCAAATTAGCTTCATTTTCTTATTCCTGTGCAAATTTTATGACAATTACAAAATACTGTATTCTCTAATTTTCTTACATACTCACTCAGTACCATATGAGTGCATACTTATTTCTTTTTTTTTTTTCTGTGTTACATGACATGAGTGAAACTGTCCAAAATGTCAAAGTTTTCTCACTCTTCCTCTCACTCATTCTCTCCTATTTTAATTTTATACTCACAACATCAATCAACTTAATATTTCTCTCGCTCATTCTTTCTCTTATTTTATTTTTCATACTTACAACCACCTAATCCAACTAATTCTCACTCCTTTTTTTAAAATAAATATCTTATTTAAAAAAAATCATTCTAATGTAAATTTTGTATAATACAATAAAGTACAAACAAAACATATTTCTCAAAATAGCTAAACATATACTCCCTCCGTCCCAGCGAAAGAGCCACAAAATTAGCCGGGCACGCAAAATAAGAAATGTGATGTAGGAAAAAGAAAAAGTTTAAATGTTGTGAGTATGAAAAATTAAATAGGAGAGAGAATGAGTGGGAGGTGATGTAAGAAAGAGAATGTTGTGAGTGTAAAAGTAAAGTAGGAGATAGAATGAGTGGAGAGAATAGTGATTTAAGGTTTCCTTTTTGGAAAAGTGGTTTTTTAAATGGAACGCCCAAAAAGGAAATAAATGGCTTTTTCGTTGGGTCGGAGGGAGTAAACAAACTAAATTACATAAAACATTTATTTAGAGATGGTTGAAAAATGGTAGAAAAATGTCCAAGTGAAATGCTACAATCAGCTTAGATAGAGCCATGTGGTTAGCATTCAACACTACTCATTCGAACTCTCGAAAAGACAAAATTTTTCATTCTGTATATCTTATTTAAATTAAAGACACACACCCAAATTTGAAATTTTTAATACTTCTTTATTAATGTATACTCCCTCCGTCCCGGCCGACTTAGGACTTATTGTCATTTTGGGCGTCCCACTCGACTTAGGACGGCCCAAAATGAAAACCTTAAATCACTATTCTCTCCACTCATTCTCTCTCCTACATTATTTTAATACTCACAACACCATTATTGTCATTTTGGGCGTCCCACTCGACTTAGGACTTATTTTAAATCAGTATACTTTTCTTAATTTCCACCCGATATCAATTTAGTGTCCTTTTCAGGTTGGGAATGCATGGAATAGTTGGAAAATCTTTCAAAAAAAAATAGTTGGAAAATAAGACATTATTCTATGGGCATTTCGGTCCAAAAAATAGTGGACCCTCCGGCGTTAGTAAAAGTGCCCAACCATAAATTTCTACTCAAGGTCCTTGCAAGGACCCACCACTACACAGTTAAACAAACGGAGAAGAGAGAGAATACAGGGGATTTACCGGCGAAATGCGACGGGGACAATGCCGGCGCGATACTCAGCGATCTTGAGGAACATAGGCATAGCAAGGTCGAAATGGGTCCGAGGAGGGTTGCACCACCCACCATTGTCACTAGCCTGTGCGAAATTTGGCGGGCAAAAGTTAGTAGCAGTGACAAATATGGAAGGGCTGCCGGAGTGGCACCACTTTGGGTCATTCGCACACTTGATTTCAAAGCAAGCGCCGCAGCTAAACCCATTGTTGAATAGTGCAGTACTCAACGCCGCCGTGTTAACGCCGTAGCCTTGGCTGTATAGGTTGCCGTACCCACAAGCACCACCTGTACAAGAGAGCACAGAGACAAAATTGAGTAGCTATTCTACAACAAAATCAAAATCAAGTACAATTCTGAGAGATCTGCTACAATGTGGGTGAAAAGGAGCATACCCATAGTGCCTGAGGCGTCGCTGCCGCCATAGAAGGTGGCGTGAGCGCTTTCCCAAGCGCCGCCATTGTAGTTTCCGGGAATTCTGGCGTCAACTAGGGATATTAGGAGGAGGGTTGCAATGCAGGCTAATGTGAGAGCAGCCATTTTTATGTTTTTTAAAGAAAAACTAAATGCAGAGAGAGAGAAAGAGAGAGAGAGAGAGAGAGAGATGGGAGTGAGCCAGTGAGGGTGATGAGGGAGAAGGGAAATGGGCTCTACTTAAAGGAGGAGATTCACAGTCATAGGCATGGTGTCAGGAGTAACTCTTGCTGCAATTTCTTTCCGTAAGCTTACTTTATGCGCGTGTATTCTACATTGCAATCAATTAACTAATTAAAACAAGCCACAATAGCCTAAATTTTTAAATAATTTAGCGAGCATATAAATATAAAAATATTTTTAAAGAACATCATATAATCAAGTTTGAAAAAAAAAAGGACAAAATTGTATAGGCTTAGTTTATTTCGCGTAAAATGACTTTCGTAAAATAATTTTCTATAAAATGTAAAATAATTTTCTATAAAATGTTTTTCGAAAAATGAAAATATTTTCAAGAAAATGAGATAAATATGTTTTCGACATGTTAAAATTATAAGGGTATAATAAATGATTTTTTTGTAAATATATAAACATTATGGGGGCATAAATGTCCGAAATACTGTTCACATATTTCTATTTCTGGAATGAGATTCTTGATCTGGGACAGGCCAAAAGGGAAAGTAGGACTCTTGGTAGGGACAGAGGGAGTATAATGTCACTGTGGCTTGGAGAGTGCATGCATTGACATAAAATTAATTAAAAAAAATACTTCTATTAAACAATTCGTACATATAACTAAAGGTATAAAACTAGGTCTAAATGTTGGGAATTAACATGTTCATTTACCTTCTTGTGCTTCCTCCTTGTCCTACTCGAACATGGCATAATTTTTGAATCATTAAAACCATCCACAATATTTGATATGTTTAATGAAAAAATATTTTTTGATAAAAACACAATTTAATATAAGTTGAAAGAGATAAGGTGAGGTAAAGTGATGAAGGTGGGGTGGTAGGATAGGAGGTGGGAATTAGTAAGGATGAGGTGTGTGGGTGTGGAGTAGGGTAGGAGTAGGATAGGGGTAGGATAGGGAGGTGGGGGAAATATAAAGGGTAAGCTGATGCTATTCTAGGGTGGTAATAGGATAGGGGTGGGGTAGGGTGGGTATGCGAGAATGTGGGGGCTGGGTGGGCGGCCGAGAGTAGGGGAATGGGGTTGGTGGGGGTGGTTAGGGTTGTTAAAAAATAATTTTAATATAAATAAAAAAATTGCTTGTGAGTGGGGGAGTTGTTAAAATATAATTTTAAACTGAATAAAAAATATTTTTTAACCTTGGGATAGTGATGGTGGTGGGAGTGGGGAGTTGTTAAATATAAATTTAAAATGATTAAATTTTTTTTACCTGACGGAGGGAGGGGTGGTGGTGGTGAGCGGGGTGGAGTGGGGAGTTGTTAAAAACAAATTTAAAATGATTAAATTTTTTTTTACTCGACGGGGGTGGGGGTGGGAGTGATGAGTGGAGTGGGGTGGGGAGTTGTTAAAAATAAATTTAGTGTGCGTGGGTGGGTGGGTGGGTGGGGGTGGTGAGGGGAAGAGGGAGAATTGTAAAATCTAATTTTAATATAAATATTTTTTTTATGAGGGGATGGGTAGGGAGTGGTTGATGTGGGTTAGTAACGTGGGAATTTATGAAAAGTTAGGTGTGTGTGTGTGTGAGGGTGTTACAATTGTACGAAAAATGTTTTAGTTAGAAAAAATTCGTAAGTATTTTTACTTAGAAAAGTGGAGAAAATATTTTTCGAAAAATATTTTCTCCATTTTTCGTTGCTTACCAAACACCGAAAAATAGGGAAAACATTTTTCGGAAAAACATTTTCCCCCAAACAAACGAAGCCTTAGTTACCCAAGTTTACCGACAGTTGCAATTCAATTATCAACATTCAATTTTTAGCAATCCCCAACCCAACATTGACATTTTGTTTTAATTAAATGTAAATTTTGTTAAAAAAAACTAACAATAGTTAAAAAGGCATGTCATGTGCGAGGCACATGATTTTAAGTGGCAACTTAGTCATTTACCTTGGCATGTGATATGGCGGGACAATCTCCCGCTTAATGGAAGGGATAGTACCGTCATTTCTCACTTTCATAGCCTAAAACGAATTAATTGGGCTCATTTTCTTCAATGTCGCTTAATTACTTGAATAACTGTGTGTATGTGAGAGAGAGAGAGATAGAAAGAAAGAGAGAGATATTTTGCTGAATAATTTGTCAGAGAATTTTAATAGTCACGTTATTATTGATGCAAGCTGCCTTGAATCAATTAGAAGAATGCTTATGGTTAGGCTAGAAAATAATAGAAATGTTGCTGCAAACACTTGGAGGGGAAGGCTGTGTCCTAAGATATTAAAGACCCCACAATTTATTTGCAGATTTCTTTTCATTGAACACATTGTAAAGAGAATTTGAAAGTGAATTTAGGACATAATTTATGTACAAGTATTTTTCATGCTTTCATGTTTTAACCGCAGTCAAGGTTGTAACATCGGTTTCTTCTTCACTCACCTTAGGCATATCCTCTTTCAGATATTTAGCCAAGTGCAAGGTAGTGAGATAGAAAAGCATCTTTTGTTGCCAACGTTTAAAATCGTGGCCAACAAACTTCTCGGGTTTTTCCGCATGGGGGGTCGGGATATGGATCGTAGGAGGATTTGTCACAATAGTCGAGCCACTTTCGCTTCCAGTTTGGGGATTAGTTTGGGGTCCAGTTTGGGATCCAATTTGGGTCTCCACGTTGTTGTTGTTAGTCGCCATCTGAAACACAACAACTTAGTTAGTATTTTCTGTTTTAAAATCTGTAATCGACTCCCTCGATTAGGGAATATGTCTTAAGATTGTTACAAGGTGCCGAGGAAAACAATTACAGAAAATTATAAATAAATTACAATTAAACTATAAACTGAAAATACAAAGGATAAGTTGTTGAATTTGATGCACGAGCCCAATGAAATCACTGTCTCCTTAAGACATATTCGACCCCTCACCGAGTGTGCTTGAGTTTGCTTGGGTCGCTTGTCTCCTAGGATAGAACGTGCGGACCGGGGACACTTTGCACCTAAAGTTTCCGGCGAGTTGAATCGTGCTTGGACTAATCACCTCTTCTTCTATAATGCAAGCTAGGAGGCCAAATGATGATTGACAAGATGCAACAAGAGGATATAGAGGAGGATTTGCAGAAAAATAAGTGTTTCTCTCTCTGTTGTGCTTTTCTCAAAGTTCTTCCAAGTAGTCTCAAATGTTGTTTCCAAACAAAAATTTAAACAACTTCAAAAATCAAGATCAAAAACTAAAAATCTTGTTTTAATTATGTAATAAACAACATTATTACGAAATTAAACAATCATTAATCAGAAAATATTAGCCATAATGATTTTCCGTTTCAGTTTTTCACATTTAATACTTGGCTGTTAAATGTCTGCTCAGGAACTGCTCGACCGAGTCATGTACCTTGCTCGGTCGAGCAAGGCTTTGCCCAGATCTGCTCGGCCGAGCAAGGCATATGCCTCGACCGAGCATGGCTTTCCAGAAACTTTGTCATTCTGCCATGCTATGCTCGAGCGAGTCAAACACTCTACTCGGCCGAGCATGTCAGTCAAAGTCAAACGCATTTTTGATTTACAAAATCAAACTTATTTAGCAAAAGTTGGGTCACATACTTTGAGCATTCATATTTAATTCATCCAAAACCATTTTGGACAAATAAATATTTTATTTCACAAACACAAAACCAATTAAGTAATTTGACAAAATTACTCTCTAAAAATTAATCCATTAATTTCCTTCAAAACACACTATTTTTCCAACAGTTTCGTATGGAACACAGTACCATTAACCCAAGCTTTACTGGGATAGGGTCTTCTTCGCCACCAAAAACAAGAACAAAGGTCATTAATCCCAATCAAGGTTATATTGATAAAGGGGGTAAGAATTTTATAACTCTATCTAAGTTGAAACCCACATCAGAACGGGCCATTGTGTCGTCCTCGAACAGAAATTAAGAAGGTCTTCTAGGTGTGAATCAATCAGGTGGTTTGCTCCTAAAGAGATCGATACGACAAAGGATTGATGGATTTGTAATGAACAACGTCTCTGTCTATTTTCTTTTGGTACTAAACTGCTACTTTGACAATTTGGGCTGTTTTTGTCTTTGATAATGCCCATCTCAAAAACCTTGGTTTGCTACTGAAGTAGGTTTATGTTTGAACTAGGTTCAAAAACTCAGATTTAGCCTCCTTTTGTAATTTTTTTGGCCTTTCGGTACTCTGTTTGTGATGCTTAATTGAAAATGGTTTCAATGTCTATTTGTGCGGACTTTAGATTATTTTTCATTTTGGCCAGTCTTGGTTTTGCTAATAATTGCAATGTCCCATTTTTAAATACTCTGTTTATTAGACATGTTTAGAACAAGAGCGCTGATAACAAAGAAGAAAGGAAGAAGACGATTGTTGTCGTCTTTATGAATTATGGAGAGTATTAATGGAGAGTTATTCCCCCAAATTTTTCTTCATTCACGGTAGAATCAGTCTGTAGGAGGGATTAATGGGGAAGAAAGACCATGTACATATGTAACATATCACATGTCAAAGGAAATGACTAATTTGCCTACTTAAAATCATGTGCCTCGCACATGACAAGCCTTTTTAACGATTGATAGCTTTTTAACAAAATTTACACTTAAAACAAAATGGCAATGTTGGGTTGGTGGTTGCTAAAAATTGAATGTTGATAATCGAATTGCAACAGTCGGTAAAACTTGGGTAACTAATATGCAATTTGTCAAAAAAAATTGTGTAACTTTGTCCCAAAATTAATGATCTGATTTTTTTTATCGACTTTAAAAACAAATTATCTTAGAAATAAATAAAAAATGTCTTACCACTCTAAGTAAACATCAAATATTAATTACTCTCTCCTATTCGTCCTGGTTTAAGGTTCTTATTTTTTTTTAGTCTATCTTATTTTAAGGTTTTTAGTTACTTTGCTTTATTACTTAAAATAGATAGATATTCACTTGTAATCCTCACAATAAAAACTATGTAAACACTTTATCTTTTCCACTTTACTTTCATACCCACAATAATTTTTTTTTAATCATCGTGTTAAGTGAAAGTTAACAAGAGAAACTTCATATTGCGTACTCCCTCCGCACCGGGTTAAGCTTCACCATTTTGGTGAAGCACGCAAATTAAGAAAGCAATATATATATATATTCAAAAATAATGGGAGTGGGAGAAGGGTTGTGAGAGAGAAGAAATGAGTGGATATGATAAGTGGGACCCATAATTTAAATGTGTGAGAGAGAAAAGTTAGTGGGTATAATAGAATATTAATAAATCTTTTCCATTTTAGGAAAGGTGAAGCTTGTAACGGGACGCCCTTTTGGGTAATTGGTGAAGCTTAAGTTGTGACGGAGGGAGTATTTCTCATTGATCACATTAGCTCTACATGTTTATATACATAACAGACATTGAACTGTCTAACTGGAAGTCTAACTGACTAACAAAATATCTACAATTTACATTCAATACCTTGTCTTCATTTGAACTGACATTGTCCTCCCTTGACTTGAATACGAGTCAACTGTAGATGTACCTTTATCATCCCCCCTCAAGCCAATAATGTGAAACAAATGAAGCATATTGAGCTTGGAAACAAGAAACTGGTATTGAATAGAAGATAAGGCCTTGGTGAACAAATCTGCTACTTGATTATTTGAGGAAACATGGCAAGTATGAATAAGATCAGAGGTAATTTTCTCACGTATAGGATAACAATCGATTTCGATGTGCTTAGTACATTCATGATAAACAGGATTCGAAGCGATATGTAATGCAGCTTTATTGTCACAATAATGAGTGGCAGGAGAAACATTGGATAGACCAAACTCTGTAAGAAGAGATAGAAGCCAAGTTAATTCACAACAGGTATTGGCCATACTTCTGTACTCTGCTTCAGCTGAGCTACGAGACACAATAGATTGCTTTTTAGACTTCCAAGCCACAAGTGAGCTACCAAGAAATATACAATAGCCAGTGAGAGATCGCCTAGTGCTTGGACAAGAAGCCCAATCTGCATCACAATAGGCTCTCACTTGAAAAGAATTGGAGGAGGAATAGAATAGACCTTGACCAATAGACCCCTTTAGAAATCTAACAAGTTTGAGAGCTGCATTCCAGTGTGGCAACCTAGGAGAGCTCATGAATTGACTGAGGATATGTACTGAATAAGAAATGTCAGGTCTGGTTATAGTAAGGTAGATTAACCTTCCAACTAACCACCTGTATTGATCAGGGTTATCAAGTAACTCACCCTTGTCTGCAGCAAGAGAGTGATTTTGATCCATAGGTAGTTTATAAGTCTTTGTACAAAGAAGACCAACATCATTAATAATGTCAATTGTATATTTCCTCTGATGAAGACACACCTTTAGGGGACTTAGCAATCTCAATTCCAAGAAAGTATTTTAATTCACCAAGATCCTTAATCTTAAACTGAGTTTGAAGAAATCTCTCACTACAAGAAAAAGGACTATTTACGGCGGTTAAAATCCGCCGTATATAAAACGCGCCCCGCCGTAAATAGTATATACGGCGGACTTTCCGCCGTAAATAGTCCACCGTATAAAACCTCGCCGTAAATACTATATACGGCGGTTATACCGCCGTAAATACGATATAGGCGGAAATACCACCGCCGTAAATAAATGTAATACCATACGTATTTTAAGGCGTATTTGAGTAATCTTTATACGGCGGTAGGTGTAACCGCCGTAAATAAGAGCCCATTTTATACGGCGGATGTTTCTCACCGCCGTAAATGACTTAATAGGGACGAGTCGTCCGCCATGGCACGAGTCGTCCCATTTGCACCCCCTCCTGGTTCCCTCGTCCCCCCTTTTGGCACGAGTCGTCTAGACTTATTTACGGCGGATGAAGGGTTCCGCCGTAAATAAGCCTATTTTTTTTCCCAGGCCTGTATAATTCACTTTCCCCAAAAATACGTTCACAAAAACCAAATTTCAACCTGTACACACACAAATGCAACCTGTATATAACCAAAAATACACAAATGCAATCAATGTTTACAATCTACATATTAACACAAAATTAATGTTGAATGTATTCAAACATAATAATCATTATACAAATAACGTTTGTCGTTTCCAAACATAATAACCATTAATGTTGAATGTATCACAAAAACCAAATTCACCACCTATTGATTACCGTCTTTTCCACGTTCCATCAAATAACGTTTCAAATCATCAATTTGTTGTTGTAACTGTTGTTGTAGCTGTTGTCGTTGCTCCTCATTTTGTCGGCGTTCCTCCTGAAGTTGCCTTTCAAAATCTGCTCTGACGGATGCCACCGCCTCCAATACAGTTGTCTGAGTAGTTGGGGATTTACCAAACACCTTAGTTTTGTTAACACCGCCTCCCATACATCGCACTCTCCCGTGGTCATCAGTGCCCATCATACCAACAAAAATCTTTTCACGCGCCGTGGGAGAGTTTTGTTGCTCCTCTTGCAGCTCATCAATTGCATCATTAAGCCTTTGTTGTAACAAAAATAACATGTTCAATATAAATGTTTTAACTTTAATTAATATTATGAAAATGAAGTTAGAAATGAAAAAAGTATTCTATAGAATAACAAAACTGAAACAGAAAAGGTTGAAACTTTAACTTACAATCATTTGAGTGGTTTCTTGATCTGCAGGTGTTTTGCCCGTGCGCGTAGCTATGAACAAGCTTACGCGATCAGTTGGTAAACCCTTGTCGTCTCTCTACAATTTATAATAGAATCATTTGACCAAAAAAATATATTTAAATACGATACAAAAAGAAACATTAATTGACAACTGAGAACTAAATTGAACGATGACAAACCTCTTTTATGAGTTTGGGATGGGACGTTTTTCCGGTCCGGTTCAGGCACGCTTGCTTTTCTCGATTCAATTTATTTGTTTATGATATTTCCTGGAAAAAAAAAAGATAATATTAGTATTAATTTGACTACTTATATAAGACATTCACGATAATAGATTGAGATTAATTTGAAATATACCCGAGCCTTGTCCGTACCCCACATCGCAACAAGTGCAGCCCATTGATCCGCAACGCACCCACGGGGTGGGTTAGCCAATGCGTCTTGGTCGGATTCATACATCTTATAATGAGATTTCAACTGAGTAATATTCATAACTGAGTCATATAACTGATATAATATTCATAACAAAGTCATAACCGAGTAATATTCATAACTGAGTAATACTTATTATATGCCTGTCTCACCTGGTATTTCCAGTCACGCCACGCTTTCCTCTAGATGTACACAACGAGATATGTTTGACGAGTAGCCATCAGGGACTTTGACTCCCTTTAGAACTTTCAAGAATGTGTCTTTATGCTTCTTACTCATTGTGAACTGAGCCGGAGGCATAATTTCTTTGCCAGATGGAAGCTTTTGTAGATGCAATGGTTTCCGAATGTTCATCTCTTTTAGGTCTTTTCTTGCTTTATCATTATCTTTTGATTTCCCCGCAGTACCTAACAGAGTATGTAGCACATTATCACACACATTTTTTTCAATGTGCATAACACCAAGATTATGACGAACATGATTATTTGCCCAATATGGCAACTCAAAGAAGATACTCCTCTTTTTCCAATTGTGACACAACTTAGGAACCTTTCTTTTCTCCAACTTGGCTTGTTGCTTCTCACCCTCTTCTCTTTTCCTCTTTTTAATAGCATCTTCTATTTTATACTCTGTTTCCATATTTTCAACTTGTTTAAGCAATTTTGTTCCAAACAATAACTTGGGCTTATCTCTCACTTCATGAGTACCATCAAAAGAGCCTTTATCCTTACGAAAAGCATGACTCCTAGGCAAGAAGCGTCGATGACCAATATAATAGTACTTGCCACCATGATCCAACCATCGTGCTTGAGGTCTCACATTGCAACAAGGGCAAGCATATTCACCTTTAGTGCTCCATCCAGACAACATTGCATATGCAGGAAAGTCATTTATTGTCCATAATAGTGAAGCTCGTAAAGTAAACAACTCGTTCCTTGATGCATCATAAGTTGATATACCATCTTCCCACAATTCCTTCAACTCATCAATTAACGGTTGGAGATACACATCTATCTTGTTGCCCGGCCCTTTTGGGCCTTGAGTAAGCACCGACAAGAAGAAATATGGTTGTTTCATGCATAACCAAGGTGGAAGATTGTATGGCATAAGCACAACCGGCCAAAATCTTGTGAGATATAGTCATTGTTCTGAAAGGATTAAATCCGTCAGATGCTAATCCCAATCTAACATTCCGAATTTCACTTGAAAATAATGGATAACGTTCATCGAATTCCTTCCACGCACGAGAGTCTGCAGGATGCCTCAGCACACCATCGTCTATTCTTTTCTCGGTATGCCATCTCATGAGTGTCGCGGTCTTAGATGACCAATACAACCTTTGCAACCTTGGATTTAAGGGAAAATACCATACTTTCTTCATCGCTACATGCTTGGGAAGTTTATTCTTGCCACTTGTTTCCGCACCTTCACCGCTACCCCCTTTGTGAGCACCCCAACCCGGGACCTAACGCGTGTCCCGAGCTTGAGAAGCTCAAACTAAGAAAAACCCATCTTAATTTTTAAAACTTTTATTTGCCTTTACAAGAAAACCAATTCTCAATTCTTTTCCCATAAACAAAATCAACTAATAACATCTCCACTTGGAGGAATTTAAACAAATACTTTAATAACAAAACTTGCTTAATTACATTGAGAACTCTAATTAACATTGTTTAACAAGAGTTTTCATTACAACTTATAAAAGAGTTAATACTTAAATATGACTCCCGACAACCCACATATATACCTATCTTGACAAGTCCCAAAAGCAAGAGCCCAAACTCTTTCCCCGGCCTCAATGGTTCAGGTCACCTGTCTCAGCACAATCTAAAGCAGTAAAAGGGAAGGGGTGAGAATAAATCTCAATAAGCTATTATGAATGCAGCAAGATGCCAAACAAGATGCAACACATAGCATGGGAACACATAACACATTATGAAAGCGGTAAACACCTTACTTTACCTCATTTTACCTTTTCTCGTCTGAACAATAAGTCGTACAACGTGGGAGTGAAACTCCTCTCTTTGGTGAACTGCCTCCAGCACATTCACCTCTTATAGGACTCATACTCCAGAGATCCATATAAGAAAATCAGATACTAAATCAGAGTATCCAACAACAATACCGCTATCTGTAAAGCTTTTGGCTTAATACAGAAGCATTCCCCCTAATCACCAAATCACAACGGTCTGTAAGGCTTTTGGCTCAATATAGTCATTAGCACATCCCACTCTGTGGCCACAGAGGGGCAGGTCACAGGTATAATGAACCTTCAATCACTTATAGAACAAATCAATAATTGATTGAATTCCATTATACCCCCTTATCACATATACACGTTCAAGCACATGATAGATACTTGAAATAAATCCACAAAGGGAATAAGAACATAACAACATGGTAATGTATACTCATGTGAAATCAATACTATAGTGCAACAGTTCACGTAATACACTATGCATAATACCATTAACGAATATAAGTAAGGTATCCATATAACCACATAATCCACACCGGGATACAATATAATCAACATGTCATATAATCCACAACTGGGATACAATACAAGCAACAAGCCAAATAATCCACAACTGGGATACCATACAACCATATACCAAATAATCCACCATTGGGATACCATACCACCATGTGATACATACACATTTCCAATTAACGCACTAGTGTCTCTACACTATTCAACTAATCCCCAAGGTTATGAATCAAGTAAGGCCACTCTAAACCATAAACCATTCATACGAAGTCATTACTCAACCTTGCATAATATAAATAAAAGTGTAAGACCTACTTCCCACAATTCCATTTTAACCAAATAAGACATCATGTCCTAGCCAAGATATTCTATTTTAACTTAGGTTAAAAAGGATTGATTTATATCCGGGTTGGGTTAGGCTCTATCAATTTATAATGGTTATTAATCATGTCACGAGGTTGGTGGTAAAAATCAGCAAGAACAGAAACTGGGGAAAGTCAGTCGACATGGGCGACCGCCCACTCCACTTGGGCGACCGCCCAAGTGGATTTCAAAAGGGAATGGAAGTTACTGAGACGATGGGCGACCGCACACGATGCCATGGGCGACCGCCCAAGAAGGAAGGAGAAGCACACCACTTACTGGCCACATGGGCGGCCGCTCAAGCCCCCATGGGCGACCGCCCAAGAGCCGATTCAGCCCTTGCCCAGAATTCTAATCCCATTGTACTTATTTTCTTTTCCCTTTCATCCATCTCTCTTATTTTATGAACATCAAAAGGATTTTTCTAACTTCACAACTTCATCCTAAATCCATGGAACCCAAAATAATGTAAGCCTAGATTATCTACTACATGATTTCTAACCCATTTCACTAACACATTTTAAGATTACATTCTTAATCCAATTCAACCCATTTCTTATACTCTTTATCACTTCCATGAACCACAACTTTATCCTTGGTCATTACTTCATTCCTTAACACCAAGAAAGTATTCCACTATACCAAACCACCATTAACGATTACAATTACTTTCTAATACCCTTACTTCAATTTAAATCACCATTTACAACCCAAATCAACTCAACTTTGATTTAAACCATTTCAAATCAAATTAACATTAATCAAACTACCAAGAATCACTTTCTTTCAACAAGAGATTAATTAACACATAAAGTGAGTCATTATTAGAAGGAAGTCATAATAACTTACCTTAGAATTTTAGGATGAAATGATAATCTTCTTAGCTTGATAAATTCCTCTAGATGCCCCAAGCACAAAAATACAATTTGATTGAGAAATGGAGGAGGATTGAAGATTCTAGGAACTTTGGGAAGGATGCTTCCATGGAGAGCTTCTAGGGAGATTTTCTAGGAGAAAGTAAGAAGAAAAGGAGGAGGTGAAAGTGAGGGAGGTGAAGGAAGTATGGGGGGGGTATGGGAGGTTTGACTTAAGGTGAAAGAAGATGAGTGAAATAGGGGGAGGGCATGGCCCCCCATACCAATCAACTAAGGCTTTCCACATTTTCCACATAAATAAATCTAACTACCCACATTTTATTTATTTTATCCATTTCTATTATTATACTTCTCCCAAGATGCTTTATTTAATTTCCCAATCATCTCAACCTAATATAAGAAATCAAATATATAAAATGAACACATAATATTAATAATAATATTAAAAGCAGTTAATATGATGCTAAAATTGGTGCCTAGGGTTAGGGTCGTTACATTCACTCCCCCTTAAAGAAAATTCGTTCCGAATTTTAAAAAAAAGACTTACTTTATGGATCAATAACAAAGATTATCTCTCACGCATTACACTTCCAAAGGGTTTCCTTAACGGCATGATTCTTCTATACCATTTCACAACCCAAATTTCTAGAATTTAATCCCGGAATTTCGATTCTAATAACTCTCAACGATTTCCCCACATAAGTCGAATCCGTCAAATCATCATTAACCGAAGAACTCCATACGTACGAAGGATCATCCCAAATAGATTTTCCATACCACGCTTTATACAGTACCCATTCAATGCTAAACTAAAAACTATTATCATACGGAAACTTGCTAAGGTTAATTAACTTCTCAACTTGAAAGGAAGTCCATCACACAACACACAACCTATTCTTCAAGAATCTAGATAGGCTTCTAATCTCTTCCTTTCAAGTAACTAAATTCTTCAAACTCTTAGGATCAGTAACAACTCTCAAAGGGAGCTTAAAAAGATAAAGTTCCACTTAAATAACGCAAAACAATTGTAACCACTCTCGGGTAGGGAATAAGAAAATTTCACTTTGTCTAAGTTAACTTCCTCGAAGTATACGCTATTACTTTCCCATTTCTCATAATATCACCACCTAATCTTTCTTGAATAAACACTTAAAAATCCACAAAGTTTTCACATCCACTATGTAAGGTAAGGATCGGATCCATAGCCAATCTATTCTTCAATTCTATCAATGTGATTCATCCTTATTACATCTTACACCATTAATATTCTTCCAAGTTAACTAAACCAACGATTTATAATTCTCAAGAATTTCCTAAAATTCCTTCGATAGCACTTGCCCACCCAAAGATCACGGACACAATCCTTGTAAGATTCATGGTAACTTCCAAGCTTACAACTATAGAACCCAAAATTTGGAATCCTCTCGATCCAACTCACTTTAGCCACAATTTGCGTACAAGGACTCCTCACAAGGAATCATTAAACCAACTCTCAAATGATTTTCATGATCTTCCCGGAACTTTAATTAATAAAGAGACCATCAATCCTAATTACCACAAAGCCATCAAACTAAGGATTGAAACTCGGATTATCATACTTAGAATCAACACATGAGATACCTTGATGGAACACAATTACCATCTACTCACAACTAACACGAAAAAATTTCGGAAGGACTTCTTATGTAAGGCTAACACATACTAATTACCCTTCACATTTTTAACCAAAACTTTATGCCTTTAATGCTTATATAACAAGAGTACCATATAAAGGTTTATCTATATCAAATACCAATGTAATCAAATGAGGTATAGAAAAGAAGACTCACTTCTCATGATAGTCTACCAATGCACAACAACTACTTACCCATCTAGGTCAAGTATATCTCAAAATCATAAATTGGTAATCATACCAAATCAGCTGGCAATACATGCTCAGCCCTAACCACATCACCACCGTGGCAAACCAAAGGAGATTCGAGGTATCCTCTCATAAGAGCAGAATCCTCTAACAATAAAACAAATTCTCAAGTAATGTATGCCACATAGAAGCAACATGCTATGTCACACATAATGATATGAAATAGGATTTATAAAATATGACCCCTAACTTCTGAGACAGGGAATATACCTCTAGTGACCTCTGAGGAATCTATCTCTCTTGGACCCGAAACACACACTCGATCACAGGCCTTCTCTTTCGGTTCCCCTTCGTTATCCCTTTTGGTACCACCTCTTTGTTGTCCACCCGACTGACCGCTGCTTAAAGCTCGTCCCTGCTGCAACCTTGGGCAATTCCTCCTAAAATGCCCCATTTCTCCACACTTCAAGCATTTTCCTTGCTTACTCCAACACTTATCTTCAGAATGACCCCTCTTCTTGCAGTATTTACAAATTGTCCCATACTGTTTGGATATTGGCCTAGACGAAGAAGCTACCACAAGTTCCTCTCTCACCCTTCCTGAAGTTAAAGCCCTTGGCTGTCCTCTAATGATTTTGGATCATTGTCCTCGATACTTTGGTTTATTTCTAATCCCACCCTCAGATTTTCCACTATTTTTCTCAATGCTATTCTCGATCTCATATGCTCTATCTATGGCTGTCTGATAATTGGTGAAGCTATCAATCACTAATTTCTTCCTAAACTCAATCCTCAAACCTGTTACAAACCTAAGAACTCTTCTCACTTCATGCGATACTAAATGAGGGCAACACCTAGCTAGTTCCTCAAACCGGACTGAATACTGTTTCACCGTCATGTTCCCTTGTTTTAGTCCTAAGAATTCAATCTCCTTCCTATACCTTGTAACCATTGTAATGAAATAAACTTCGAACTGATGAGTGAAATTATCCCAAGTCTGGGGCGTATGATCCCGCTCCCAACTTCCCTTCAAATTCTGCCACCACTGATCAGCTGGACCTTCAAGTTTGAAAACGGCATACTTAACTTTCTCTTCGTTGCGACTCTCCATAACCACAAAGATTTTGTTCATTTTCTCTAACCATCTTTCTGCCTTTAACGTATCCGGATATCCATTAAAACTCGGTGGATTCATTTTCACAAACCTTTCCCATCCATCACTTTGACATCCCTCAGGTTGATTCGAAACTGATCCTCTAGTCTCCATATTCTGTACAAACATCCCGAATAATTTCATCATCTCTTCATTCTGAATTCCACCTATACCCATATCTCCTTCATTTCCTAGAACCTTTCGCTGATCATCAATGCTTTCGGCCATTAGAACGAACTCCTGCATTAAACACTCGGCGTCAATTACCACACATTCCCCCTTAGTTTAGACATCTACCCTTGACCTCTAAACTAAGCTCTGATAATTAACCGTGAGCACCCCAACCCGGACCTAACGCGTGTCCCGAGCTTGAGAAGCTCAAACTAAGAAAAACCCATCTTAATTTTTAAAACTTTTATTTGCCTTTACAAGAAAACCAATTCTCAATTCTTTTCCCATAAACAAAATCAACTAATAACATCTCCACTTGGAGGAATTTAAACAAATACTTTAATAACAAAACTTGCTTAATTACATTGAGAACTCTAATTAACATTGTTTAACAAGAGTTTTCATTACAACTTATAAAAGAGTTAATACTTAAATATGACTCCCGACAACCCACATATATACCTATCTTGACAAGTCCCAAAAGCAAGAGCCCAAACTCTTTCCCGGCCTCACCGGGTTCAGTCACCTGTCTCAAAGACAATCTAAAGCAAGAAAGGGAAGGGGTGAGAATAAATCTCAATAAGCTATTATGAATGCAGTAAGATGCCAAACAAGATGCAACACATAGCATGGGAACAAATAACACATTATGAAAGCGGTAAACACCTTACGTTACCTCATTTTACCTTTTCCCGTCTGAACAATAAGTCGTACAACGTGGGAGTAAAACTCCTCTCTTTGGTGAACTGCCTCCAGCACATTCACCTCTTATAGGACTCATACTCCAGAGATCCATATAAGAAAATCAGATACTAAATCAGAGTATCCAACAACAATACCGCTATCTGTAAAGCTTTTGGCTTAATACAGAAGCATTCCCCCTAATCACCAAATCGCAACGGTCTGTAAGGCTTTTGGCTCAATACAGTCATTAGCACATCCCACTCTGTGGCCACAGAGGGGCAGGTCACAGGTATAATGAACCTTCAATCACTTATAGAACAAATCAATAATTGATTGAATTCCATTATACCCCCTTATCACATATACACGTTCAAGCACATGATAGATACTTGAAATAAATCCACAAAGGGAATAAGAACATAACAACATGGTAATGTATACTCATGTGAAAATAATACTATAGTGCAACAGTTCACGTAATACACTATGCATAATATCATTAACGAATATAAGTAAGGTATCCATATAACCACATAATCCACACCGGGATACAATATAATCAACATGTCATATAATCCACAACTGGGATACAATACAAGCAACAAGCCAAATAATCCACAACTGGGATACCATACAACCATATACCAAATAATCCACCATTGGGATACCATACCACCATGTGATACATACACATTTCCAATTAACGCACTAGTGTCTCTACACTATTCAACTAATCCCCAAGGTTATGAATCAAGTAAGGCCACTCTAAACCATAAACCATTCATACGAAGTCATTACTCAACCTTGCATAATATAAATAAAAGTGTAAGACATACTTCCCACAATTCCATTTTAACCAAATAAGACATCAAGGCCTAGCCAAGGTATTCTATTTTAACTTAGGTTAAAAAGGATTGATTTATATCCGGGTTGGGTTAGGCTCTATCAATTTATAATGGTTATTAATCATGTCACGAGGTTGGTGGTAAAAATCGCAAGAATGTAAACCGGGGAAAGTCAGCCGACACGGGCGACGCCACTCCACTTCGGGCGACCGCCCAAGTGGATTTCAAAAGGGAATGGAAGTTACCGAGACGATGGGCGACCGCACACGATGCCACGGGCGATCGCCCAAGAAGGAAGGAGAAGCACACCACTTACCGGCCACACGGGCGGCCGCTCAAGCCCCCTACGGGCGACCGCCAAGAGCCGATTCAGCGCCCGTAATTCTAATCCCATTGTACTTATTTTCTTTTCCCTTTTATCCATCTCTCTTATTTTATGAACATCAAAAGGATTTTTATAACTTCACAACTTCATCCTAAATCCATGGAACCCAAAATAATGTAAGCCTAGATTATCTACTACATGATTTCTAACCCATTTCACTAACACATTTTAAGATTACATTCTTAATCCAATTCAACCCATTTCTTATACTCTTTATCACTTCCATGAACCACAACTTTATCCTTGGTCATTACTTCATTCCTTAATACCAAGAAAGTATTCCACTATACCAAACCACCATTAACGATTACAATTACTTTCTAATACCCTTACTTCAATTTAAATCACCATTTACAACCCAAATCAACTCAACTTTGATTTAAACCATTTCAAATCAAATTAACATTAATCAAACTACCAAGAATCACTTTCTTTCAACAAGAGATTAATTAACACATAAAGTGAGTCATTATTAGAAGGAAGTCATAATAACTTACCTTAGAATTTTAGGATGAAATGATAATCTTCTTAGCTTGATAAATTCCTCTAGATGCCCCAAGCACAAAAATACAATTTGATTGAGAAATGGAGGAGGATTGAAGATTCTAGGAACTTTGGGAAGGATGCTTCCATGGAGAGCTTCTAGGGAGATTTTCTAGGAGAAAGTAAGAAGAAAAGGAGGAGGTGAAAGTGAGGGAGGTGAAGGAAGTATGGGGGGGGGTATGGGAGGTTTGACTTAAGGTGAAAGAAGATGAGTGAAATAGGGGAAGGCATGGCCCCCCATACCAATCAACTAAGGCTTTCCACATTTTCCACATAAATAAATCTAACTACCCACATTTTATTTATTTTATCCATTTCTATTATTATACTTCTCCCAAGATGCTTTATTTAATTTCCCAATCATCTCAACCTAATATAAGAAATCAAATATATAAAATGAACACATAATATTAATAATAATATTAAAAGCAATTAATATGATGCTAAAATTGGTGCCTAGGGTTAGGGTCGTTACACCCTTCTTCTTGTTGCTTATATCTAGAGGCTTCACAAATTTTACATTTAGTAAGTTTTTCAGTTTCATTTCGAAACAACATACAATGATTAATGCACGCGTCCCACGTTTTATAACTAAAACCCAAATCCGCAGTCATCTTGTACGCCTCACGATAGGAACTTGGCACTTTCGCTGACTGAGGCAATGCCCTAATGAAATTTTTTAATAAAGAAGTAAATCCCTTATCGGTCACTCGATAATTAGTCTTTCAGTGCATAAGTTCTACAATAAATGAGAGTACTGTAAACTTATCACACCCTTCCCACAAGGCTTGATCAGCATCTCTCAAAAGTCTAAGAAACATTGCGGTGGATGCATCTGATTGTACGATTTCTTCAATTCCTGGCTGGTTACTATCCGGCATACCCATCCCTTCATGTACCATTCGCCTCATACAATCTTGCACGCCCAATTCAATTTCAATGCCATCTTCAGTTGTCCTATCATTATTATCATTCTTACGCGCCGAAATGTACTCTTCCCCGTGCCTAATCCAATTCTTGTAATCTTTTTGAAATCCCACTTCAATACAATGTGATCTCATGGTTGCACGGTCTTTTTGGTAACGATTTGCGCATTTTTTACGAGGACAATATATTTCTTTAACACCAACAGACTTTTTTGAGAATGCAAAATCGAGAAAGTTGTCAACCCCAGACATATACTCATTTGAAATTCGATTATCCAAATCAATCCAACTTTTGTCCATATATGACTTGACTTGATATTTTTAACGTTAAAATACAACCTATATATAAGACCGAGAGACACAAATTTTAGAATAAAAATAAACTCATAAACAAACATAGTCTAAATATGTACAACTTTTGTCCAAATATAGATAATACACATTGTTGGAGCCTAGCCTATTAGTCGAACTTGGGCCCATGATATAGTATAACCCTATGACAACATTCATTCGTTCTCTCTCACAAGCCTCCCCCCCCTAATTGAGAAGCTAATTTAAGGAACTAGGTTGAAATTTGTGGTCCAAACTACTAGAAAACGAGACACGCCTATATTCAAGTTAGATTCAATCATCAGTTGTTATATACTTACACAATTTCCATCTCAAAGGGGACTCTTATTTTGGGATGGAGGGAGATGGAGGGAGCAATAGGTATTCCATATTGTTTAAATCTATAGCGTACTTGAGATGAAAACTACGGAGTACTTTTATTTGTTCTTTCTTTTGGAAGACAAGTATAGCTCAAAGGACTCTCAAAGCTCTCAAGACCATTGAGAGAACTACAGCTTAAAGAATACTTTCAATAGTTGAGAAGTGGAAAATGAAGGACTTCCCGAGAATAGAAGAAGTTCAATCATTTGGACATTAAAATCTAGAATATTCACCTACTTGGGATTCAGATTTCACAAAATATTGACACTTATGGAAGAGATAGGAAGAAAGATAACATGAAGCAACACACTTTATTCCTAACGAATCAAACTAAGTCAAAAAGAAAGCTTAATTTAAAATTTCATGGAATCTTCGTCATTGACTTGAACTTCCAAAAAATGTTATTTGTTACTGTAATATATTACACAACTCAGGAGAAATAGATAACCACGTGCTTGAAGACAAAAAATAGCAAACATATGTCATGAAAAGATGATATTTATGGCTACCTCATTAAAGTAGGACAAGTAGAATTATACCCACCAGTAGGAATATTCATAAATTAGACCAAAAGCAGATCAGCAAATGGAACATTGATCACCCGATCAAAAACAAATACTCATGGTGCATACAAATTGAAAGAAACTCAACAAGTTGAAAAAATTGCAACAAAGTTGAAAAAATTGCAACAAGAGCTTACAAATGTATACCTGATCGAAGAAATCAACGCTCAAGGAGGAGAGAGAGAGAGAGACAGCTGAGATACGCGCGCTATAGATCTAGAGGAGAAAAAGAGAGACTGAGATAACAAATCTTCCGAATAACACCAGACCAAGAACAACAAAAACCAAAAATTAAAAGTAATACGCTATACCTACCTCTGATTTGGTCACCGCGGCCGGCGTCGGAAATCGATCGTGCCCTAGCTATGGAGGAGAGAAACAGAGCTGAGAGATTACCGCGAAACTGAATAGGGAAATTTGGGTTTCCCGGTATTTAATAACATTTACGGCGGATATTGTATACCGCCGTAAATAATGGTATTATTTACGGCGGACGCGTATCAACCGCCGTAAATAATGGTATTATTTACGGCAGACACGTATCAACCGCCGATAATAAGTACCTATAAATGGCGGCTACTTATATACCGCCGTATATAACTTCGATCTCGTATACGTACATGTTAAATGTACGTACATTACTTATTTACGGCGGACGCGTCCGCCGTATATATTACTTATTTACGGCGGCTGGTCGTACCGCCGTATATATAATACATATACGGCGGACGCGTGTTCACCGCCGTATATGACCGCCGTAAAAAGCCTACTTTCTTGTAGTGTCTTCACAGCAACTATTGCTTGAGAATCTGATCCAGTAAGGATTATATCATCAACATACACCAATAGAGCAACAAAGGAACCAGAGGATTTTTGGAGAAACAATGTATGGTCATTCTTGGATTGAGTGAAACCATAAGAGAGTAGAGCTGCAGAGAGTTTAGAAAACCATTGCCTAGGTGCTTACTTGAGGCCATACAAGTATTTCTTAAGCTTACATACTAGCTGGTGATGAGGATACTTGGAAATAGCAGTGGGAGGAGGGGCATAGCCTGGTGGAAGAGCCATATATACCTCTTCTTGCAAATCACCATGCAGGAAGGCATTAGTGACATCAATTTGATCTAAAGACCAATGTTGAGTAGTGGCCAAAGCAATTAGAATTCTAACAGCATTCATTTTTGCCACTGGAGCAAAAGTTTCAAAATAATCCAATCCCTCGGTCTGAGTAAATCCTTTGGCAACTAATCTGGCTTTATATCTATCTAATAAACCATCTGGTTTATACTTCAACCTATAAACCCATTTGCACCCCACTAACTTCTTGTCAACAGGTAATGGTTGAAGTTCCCATGTATTATTCTATTCAAGATCCTGAATCTCAACATCCATACCCTTGCACCAATTTGGATATTTTAAGACTTGTTTATATGAGCAAGGTTCAGTAAGAAAAAAGATATTACAAATATATGAGAAATAGGATGGAGAAATATGAGAATAAGAGACTAGAGATGAAGATGGACTTACCAAAGCACAAGAGCCTGAGGATTTAGTGAAAGAGGAAGGAAGACATGTATAATCTTTGTATTTATCAGGTAACATCCTAATCCTAGTGGACCTGGACTAAACAACAGGAGGATCAGTGGCAGAAGAATTAGGAGGAGGAGTACTGTAAGTAGTGTTGGGAGAAGGATTAGGACAAGGAGATGAGGGTAATGCACAAGGAGATGTAGGATGAGATATGGGAAAGGATGGAGACGAAGAAGGGAGAGTAATTTCTGGAGAGTCAATGTTCATGTCACATGTAAAAAAGGAATTATCAGGAAACATAGGAATAGCACAAGGAGAAGTAGATTGTAATGTAGAGAAAGGAAAGATGGTTTCATGAAACTGAACATTTCTTGAGAAAAAGACCTTGTGAGTTGATAAATAATAAAGTTTATAGGCCTTTTAATCATATGGATATCCAAGAAAAATGCATTTGGATGATCTTGGAGAGACTTTGTTTTTATGAGAAATGAGAGTTGAGGCAAAGCATAAGCAGCCAAAAGGTCTTAGATAATTATAGCTTGGTGGTTTACCAAGAAGAACTTCAAAATGACTCTTGTTATGAAGAACAACAATGGGGTATAGTATCTATTGATTAGAAGTTGTCAAGATACAGTCTCCCCGGAATTGAATAGGTATATGAGATTGGAATTTGAGAGCTCTAGCAACCTCAAGAAGATGCCTACGCTTTCTTTCCACCCTACCATTTTGTTGAGGTGTCTCAACACAAGAACTTTGATGTTCTATCCCTAAGGAAAGAAGATAGGAAGAGGTAAGATTATTGAAAAACTGAGATCCATTATCAGACCTAATTTGCTTGATCTGAGTATTAAATTGAGTATTGACCATTGCTATAAAGGTTTGAAGATAAGAAAGAACTTGATCTTTAGATTATAACAAGTATATCCATGTGGCTCTAGAATGGTCATCTACTATGGTGAGAAATGAATGGTGGCTTTGATAAGTGAGATGAGAATAGGGTCCCCAAACATCACAATGAATAAGACCAAAAGGTGAATGACAATGAGATGTAATAACAGGATAAGGCACTCTTGTTTGTCTAGCAAAATGAAAATTGTCACATACATGATTATGAGAGATATCAGTAGGAAGAGAAGTGGATACATGTTTGAAAACATTGAAAGGAAGATGTCCTAGTCTCATATGCCACAATTTACAATCAGCCTTAACAGTACACGAAGCACCACTATTCTCAACAGAGGACAAACAATTTGAATTGAAAAATACAAATTTATACAATCCTCCTTCCTGTTTACCAATCTCCTTCAAGTTTTTGTGTTGAGAGTCATGAAATAAACAATAGGAAGGAAAGAAAAGAAGACAATAATTGCTGTCAAGAGTCAATTTACTGCCATAAATGAGATTGAAATGAAATTGTGGAATGTATAGCACATTGAGAAGAACTACATCTTTGGTAAGTGTAACAGTGCCTTTGTGTGTAACATGAGTTTTTGTTCCACTGGAAGACTAATAAATGAATGAATGGGTGTGGGATTTTCAAGAATAGAAAAATAGATGTGATGTGATGTGATGTGAGGCTCATGTATCAATAATTCAGTCCTGTTCATGATACATGGAATGTTGAGATAGACAAACAGAACTAGTAAGAGTGGGAGATGTTGGGTTTTGAGGTTACAAACGCAGCAGAAATTTTTTATAAAATGACAAAACCCTAGCCCCTTAAATCTGTCTAGCATGAATAGATGAAATCATATGGAATAGATTTTACATACCTTAACAACGATTTTGATGCTCAAAACAGATCTTAGATTCAAACTTTTGAATAGATGACGAACCTTTAATCTTCTTCCTTGTTCTATGCCTTGTGATGAATCAACGATTGCAAGTCTTCAAGCTTTTGGTAATAAAGTAATCACCCTCTATCGATAATTCACACGCGAACGAACCAAGAACAATTCTTGTAGGATTGCTAGATGATCCTCCGATTGTTGAATCGATATTCAACAATCAATGGTTGATTTGGAATTGATTTGGGGTTGATTTGGTCTTTGATTCTCAATCAAAATCAATAATTTTTGTGTTTCTAAAACTTAAAAATTGTCTTAGTTGGCTGAGGAAAAAGAGTTCTATTTATACATTATAAATATTCCTAACCCTCAGGGAAAAGAGCCCTTTCCGAGCCAAAACCGGAGCCTAACAGAAGGCTTGTCCCGCGCGAGACTGGCGTGTCCTGAACGGTACAACGCTACGGTCTAAAATCTGGAGTTTGAACAGAAACTTGTTCCGCGCGAGACTAGCTCTCTCGTGCGATACAAAGCTACGGTCAAAACCTGGAACTGAATAGATGACTTGTCCCGCGCGAGACAAGGTGTACTGCGCGGTACAACCCTACGATTCAATCCAAGCATCCAGAAATCTAATTTCCAATTTTCAGCCAATGTCAAATTCGTTCTTTGTGTGTGACCCTTTAGGAATTATATTTTATGTTGGTAGTGAGTTGAAACATCAACCTCACAAGACATAAGTGACCTCTAGTAAGTCATTATGTCCACCCAATTAAATATAACATCAAAGCTTGATTCCTTGATAGATCACTTTCATAATCCCTTTGTCCACGATCTCATATTGAACATGAGTCATGGTCCATGTCAACTCATCTTGTTTAATGCTTTCTCGATTCCGAATATGTTGATAAGCCAAGTGCATTTGATCTCTATCAAATCTCTTGAGTGTGGCCACACATTTCACCAACACTATTCATCGAGGGGCCCAAGCAAACATCTCTCTCAACGAGAGGGACAAATCCCATCTTGACTTATCATTCTTCCCTACAAGAATCCAATCGTGCCAACATAACCCTTATTGATATCCTATTAAAGATAGTGTTAGACTACATCAAACACGATGTTCATCATGTGGAAGACGATGATAATCTCAGGTACAAAGGATTCAATGACACGACTATCATGAGATTTAATCTTGACACATATGACTATAGACCATGTCATAAATCTCATAGGTAGGTCATGTCCAATACTTGTTCTCTAGCAAGTATTCATAAGTGTATATAATCATCTCCATGATTATCCACTACCAACTTATACTAGTTATTCACAATAACTAGGGACGCAGTTCAATATAATAAACATGTAAACATATAATGAACCAAATAAACTTTTCTCTATAATAAATGATAAAGACGATTATATAGTGGTTTAAGTTATAAGTCAATCATAACTAAATGCCTAGGGCATTACACCAACAGGAGAAACCATATTACCTTCAACCTGTGGTGATGAAATATGTTCTTGAGTTTTAAGAAACTCAATAAACTAAATGAAATGTGCATCAGTGAAGCCATTTAATCCAGAACTGGTACTTGTATTGGAAGAGGTAGCAGTGTCAGTAATAACATTGTTAGCAAAGGCTTTAGGCATAGAAGAACCACTAGGAGCTGAAGCAGACTTTCCTTTCAAGTACTTAGGCATTTTTGCAGGATCATGTTTAACACCATAAAGTTTGTGCCACTCAGGAAAGCCATTAATAAAAAATAGCTATCCTTAAGGCGACTTGCACCACCGCAATGACCACAGTGTAGATTGTCCTTGTTATTATGCTTTTCTGGTTTCTTTACAGAAGAAATAGTTCTCTAATTAGCATTTGACTTAGCTAAGAGAGTTATAGCAGAGTCTGATAAGCTGATAGAGGCACCAGTAGTATTGAAGGAGCCATTTCTCTGTCTTTCATCTTGAGCAATAAGAGATAGAACTTGGCCAATATTTGGAAGTGGAGTCATAATAAGAATAGTACCTTGAATCGAGGTATAACCATCATTAAGTCCCATAAGAAATTGTGTAACCTTAGTGATTTCATCTTGATCTTGAAGTTGTTTCTTAGCACCACATAGACATGTACACACACACTTAGGTGTACTGCAGACATTCATGAGTTCATCCCAGAGACTACGAAACTTAGTAAAATAAGCAGTAAGAGATTTCCTTGAGTAAATGTAGAAATCTCCTTTCGAATTTGATAAATTTATGGAGCGTTACCTTGCACAAATCGATTTGTGAGATCACACCAAATTTCATTAGCAGTAGTAAGATAAACAATGCTTGATCTAATTTCTGAGTTCAGCGAATTCAATAACCAGCTAATTACCATGTCATTGCATCGTTTCTAGGCCATGAAATACTTTGATTTGTTGTTAGGACTTTGATTTGTGCCATCTACCATGCCTAATTTCAATTTTGAAAAGAGAGCAATCATCATACCTCTCTTCCATTAATTGAAATTGAAATCGTTCAGCACCTCGGAGATAAGAGTCACGCCTGGATGATCATTGGGATGAAGGTATAGCGGATGTGAGGGTGAAAGTTGTAGTGCGAGATCTGCAATTTCATATTCATCCACGAATGTATTCTGTGGATCTGTGTTTGTGTTTTGATCAGTCGAATTAGATTATTCAACGACTGCCATGGAAGATTGTAAGATCAATTTGAGATTGCGCAAAGAAGAGGAAGAAGATGAGAGAATTTAGCAGAAGAAAGCTCTGATACCATGAAAGTTAACAAGAGAAACTTCATATTGTGTATTTCTCATTGATAACATTAGCTCTACATGTTTATATGAATAACAGACATTGAATTGTCTAACTGAAAGTCTAACTGACTAACAAATTGACTAACAAAATATCTACAATTTACATTCAACACCCTTGTCTTCATCTGAACTGACATTATCATCCCTTGAATACAAGTCAACCGCGCGTAGATGTACCTTTATCATTAAGTCAAAACTAAAAATATTACGGGGATCAAGTTATACTAGTAAAAAGAAAAACTAATGGGGCCTCTGGCACCTAACATCGAATCATAATACTATTTACTCCATTCGTCCCATTATAACCTTTTCAATTAATGTTTGCACATAAATTAAGAAAAAATATAGTGACATAAGTATTGTGTGTATGAAAAATGAGGTATAAGAGAGAAATTAGGTAGAAAATAATAATTAAATTGATGTTGTAATTATAACAAATAGGTCTTATTAATATAATAGTAATTAAATATTTTCATTTTTAAAAGTGTTTAGTTTGTAACAAGACATTTAATTAGAAAAAAAATTAGTGGGGGAGGGAGTATGTTATTAAGTAGATGCAGTTGTCATAGTTTTTTCTCAAATATTTTCAACAAAAACAAGAAAATATAGAGGCACTAGTGAGCATAGGACACCCACATGCATTACACTCTATTTTTTCACCATCTTTAACTATAAGTGAGTTACAAGGATCATGCTAAAATGATGCTTTGTCTTGCCTCACACAGCTACAGGTTAAGTCATCTGCTTCTTATTTTTTTATGTTCCACATTTGATTAAAGTCAACTCCTTTATAACTTATGTTCATTTAATTCATTGTGTAGTGAAACAAATCGTGAAGCAGTAAAAGATTAAAGAGATGAGTATCTACATCAGAATACAACAAATTAGTGGTAAGTTTTCTATTATATCTGAACGGAATAAAATGTGACGGGCTCAGCCCACTTCGTCAACATCAATTAATAGGCCCCGCAAGCCCACTATGCAAACCAAGCCCAAGTCTACTAAACTGGGTACTAGACACCTCTGAACTGGGTCAAAGATGCCTTCATCCAGCATGCCAAAGGTTCCCACTCATCGGACAAATGCATCGAAAAGTCCACCCATCTCAATAAAGGGTTGTCCCCTACCAATAAACAATGCCACCAATCAAAGGGCGACACATGTCATGGAGATAATATCCATTCAACAGCTGGGATCAAAACCCTAAAGGCTCCCCTCTCATATAATAAGAAGAGGAGAACAGCAAAATAGAGAGGTAGACATGGTTCCACACATTCTCTCCTTAAAATTACATTATGCCTTCCCTTCCGGTTTATCTCTGTATACACGAGCTTATTCTCACGCCGGAGGGTTTGCGCGGGGTCAACCCCCGCGCCCCTAACAGTGTCTATTTTGCAGATAATCCGTCCGTTTGTCCAGGATCCAACAACGCGTTCCCGAAGTCTGATTGGGTACCCCCGATTCTGCCCATTTTTTGCGTCATCAGTTTGGTTCCATTGCCGGGAATCGAAATCATGGCGGACGGCGGACTTGACAATGGAAAAATTCATGTGCCAAATTAGAACCAGACTAAGCTGGAGGGAATGGGATCTAATTCTTACTTTGAGAGACACGGCAAAACTCCATCAGATGTAGATCTGAAGAACGGAAGAACCAGGGACCACTACCCTCAAGTCAAAATTTTTTGCTCTCCCTTCTCTCTACTTTCTCTCTCTAAGTTAGGGGAATTGATCTCCCCCCATGGAAGCTCTTTAACCTCCATGGTGCTTAGTGATTTGAAATAGTTAGAAGATTTCTGCATTTTCTATTTGCTAAGAGTGTTTCCAGCCTTGGACTTCGTGTATTCATCTTCTCCAGCTCATTTTTCTGCCTTTGGAATGCTTTTTCAAGCCTTTGGTTTGTTCTAGTTTTCTCTATTTTGTTTCTGGTTTTTACAAGCTCAAAAGCCTGTTGCAATATTGGTTTTCTTGCTGCCCCCTTTGAGTTTGTGTTACTGTTTTACCTCATCATTGTGCTTTGAACTGCTGTGTTCATATCTTTTGGGCTCATATTGCTGTAAATTCAAGCTTTGCTGCTGCATTTCCATGGTGATACAGCAATTTTGAGTTGGTTCTTGTCCAATGGGCAAAAACCGAGACAAGTCTTTATCTGCAGACTATGACGAGTCCAGCCCTTTATCCACTGGGTCCTTGGACAAATCTACTGAAAACTCTGCTGGAAATTCTGCTGCAATTTCTGAAGATTCATCCAGTTGCTGTTTCTCCTTCTAATCCAAAATGAAAAGGGGTCGTAGGCTCTATTCTACCTTGAGCTCATCACAGGCTCGACAGGAGAAATGTGAGCCAAAAGTCAGGTCGTCACGAAACCTTGGATCGAACCTCAACATTGGTCAGGTCGTCGCGAAACCTACATTCACTTTGATCAAGCATAAAGATCGATAAGGGTTGTCATTCGTCAACTTAGGATGAAGGTCATCATTACAGAACGAGCCCATCCAAGTATGACTTGACACCTGATCGACAAGGGTCTTCACTCGTCAACTTAGGATGAAGGTCGTCATTACGGAACGAGCCCATCCAAGTATGACGTGACACCTGATCGACAAGGGTCGTCACTCGTCAACTTAGGATGAAGGTCGTCATTACAGAACGAGCCCATCCAAGTATGACATGACATCTGATCAACAAGGGTCGTCACTCGTCAACTTAGGATGAAGGTCGTCATTTCAGAACGAGCCCACCCAAGTAAGACATGACACCTGATCGTCGCTCATCACTCGTCAAATTAGGATGAAGGTCGTCATTACAGAACGAGCCCATCCAAGTATGACTTGACACCTGATCAACAAGGGTCGTCACTCGTCAACTTAGGATGAAGGTCGTCATTTTAGAACGAGCCCATCCAAGTATGACATGACACCTGATCGACAAGGGTCGTTACTCGTCAACTTAGGATGAAGGTCGTCATTACAGAACGAGCCCATCCAAGTATGACTTGACACCTAATCGACAAGGGTCGTCACTCGTCAACTTAGGATGAAGGTCGTCATTTCAGAATGAGCCCATCCAAGCATGACATCACATCTGATCGACAAGGGTCATCACTCGTCAACTTAGGATGAAGGTCGTCATTTCAGAACGAGCCCATCCAAGTATGACATAACACCTGATCGTCGCTCGTCACTCGTCAACTTAGGATGAAGGTCGTCATGTCTCAATGACCTATACCCATCCAAGTATTACATGACAAGACCAGCTCGAGCTCGTCACATTGCAGCTCATCATTTAGCAGCTCGTCACATAACTTTCTGCCCGTCAAGACGAACTAGAAAGTTGGGGGCCATTGAACGGAATAAAATGTGAAGGGCTCAGCCCACTTCGTCAACATCAATTAATAGGCCCCGCAAGCCCACTATGCAAACCAAGCCCAAGTCTACTAAACTGGGTACTAGACACCTCTGACTTGGGTCAAAGATGCCTTCATCCAGCATGCCAAAGGTTCCCACTCATCGGACAAAGGCATCGAAAAGTCCACCCATCTCAATAAAGGGTTGTCCCCTACCAATAAACAATGTCACGGTCCAATCAAAGGGCGACACATGTCATGGAGATAATATCCATTCAACAGCTGGGATCAAAACCCTAAAGGCTCCCCTCTCATATAAAAAGAAGAGGAGAACAACAAAATAGAGAGGTAGACATGGCTCCACACATTCTCTCCTTAAAATTACATTATGCCTTCCTTTCCGATTTATCTCTGTATACACGAGCTTATTCTCATGCCAAAGGGTTTGCGCGGGGTCAACCCCCGCGCCCCTACCGGTGTCTGTTTTGCAGATAATCCGTCCGTTTGTCCAGGATCCAACACCGCGTTCCCGAAGACTGATTGGGTACCCCCGGTTCTGCCCATTTTTTGCGTCATCAATATCCTTGTTATAAAATTTTGGCAAGTAAATGCTTTTTCATATTGAAATTCATAGACTGAAGTTTGACGGTAAAATTTCAACACCCACTAATAAGAATTCCTGGATCCGCCACTGGCTAAAAGTCGAAGTATGTGTGTTATCTTTTGCAGTGTATATCTGGAAGGCAAGGATTACACCCTTGACAATCTTTCGAAAACATTCTGAACTATTTAGAGAAGAAAGGGGAAAAAAAATTATATTCTGATATCTTGATCTTTTCTGGGTTTTCTCCTATACACGAGGGGTCCGTAGTGTTGAGTTACATATCTTATGCTACTACATGTCCTTCGCTTGGTTGCTTGATTTTGATCTCTAATTCCTCTCATTGTTATGTGTGCACGGTACTATCTTGTGTTATTTCTCATGTTTATGTTGCGCCCAGGTGACATCACTCTTCCTAATAATGATTGATGAAATGACTAAACAATGGCGACAACATGGTGGCCGCTTTTGGTTCCAGAGCTATGTTTTCATTGGTTAGCGGCATGAGTAGTCACATCTGGCCGCATCTTTGCACTTGTTCAAGGTGGACTTTTCAAGGTGACCCTCTTCTTTGTTACATTCCACATCGCATGTCTTCTGTTTATTTATTTAATTTTGATGGATTAAAAAGTTTACCTGAACCAAAGCAGCTGATTTTGTGTGTTTTGTATAGGTAGGAGAGAAGTTTTCAAAGCCACCAACAGAGAATGTGTACTATAACAAAGCAAGTAACCTGCTAACTAGCTTTGGGCTATATTGCTACGACAGTATGAGAAAAACTTTAAGAGATTCTTGTTATATGACAACATTAAATGGCAACACTTTGCCTTTTTTGTATCTCCCAAAAGGATAGTCTCATTTTCAAAATTATTAGGTTAAAATCATTAAACTTCCAAAATAGCTAGCCAAGTAAGAAGATCCAAGGAAAAAGATGAAGAGAGAAGACAATGAGAGCCTACCAAGGAAGAAGAGGTGGTAAGGGAGTAACAAGTAAACCTCATTTAATGTTAAGAATAGAAATGAAAATAGGTTGTTAAAATGTTTAAAAATATAAATGTGACTATTATTGTGAGATGAGACGGAGGGAGTACTTTGACTAGTTCACTGGGTAATTGATAGGTTCTTAACTTCGTTGTTGGGAGTTCGAGTCACACAACATGCATTTTTTTCTTCACAGTTTACATTTTGAAGTTTATAAGTATGGGGTCCATCACTGCAACTCGTTATTAGCTTTTTAGTGAAGAAAATATGTAGAGCTCATATGCATATGCAGGTCCTGTTTTCGGGAGTTCATTAAATTGAAAAACCTGGCTGGGCTGGATTCATACCTGTATGTCATCCCAATATCTATCATTGTGCTAAAACAATATTTTCCGGTATAGCAAGTGATATTCATGTGCTTGTTTATAATTTATGCAGGAAAGGTTTTATAACTCAAATTTCTATTATGTCAAGGGATTTGGAACTGATACGGCGTGAGTTAGCTCCTCATCTCTTGCACGTGTAATTTGTTTTTCTACTTGTAAAAATTTCGCTACAAAATGTTAATACATTTGTAGTGTACTCCCTCCGTCCCAGTTCAGTGTAAACTTTTGATCAACTTTGACCAACTTTGACCAATAGTTTAAGGCCATAATAATAATCCTAATAAAAATTCAAAAAATGTTATTGTTAATATTATTAAGCGTGATACAATAACAAATTTTTAAATTTTTATTAGGATCATTATTATGGCCTTAAATTATTGGTCAAAGTTGACCAAAAGTTTACACTGGGCTGGAACGGAGGGAGTATGTGATATAAAATATTTTCATATGTTTTTTTATTTACGGTAGTGTCACCTGCACGTTAGAAATATTAAATTTCACACACTACAAAGTTTTACATTTCATAGTGATTTCTTTTTTTTAAGTGGTGCATTTTTTTTTATGATTGTAGCGTTGCAAGCATCTTTCGCCTTTATCATTTTCAAGTCTTGTTAAAGTGTCTCATTCTATTTTGCAAGATCAAATACCGTCTTAATGGTATCAAACTATTAGAGGGATTTGAGCAAATAAATTTTTGATTAATTGGTTATATGACTGCTGATGACGCCACAGCTTTCGGGGTCAGGAGCGGTTCAAGGATATCTGGCTAGGATATATTTGGTGGTTTTATGTACCTAGATCACAACACAAACAAGCACCGTTAAGGTCAAAGTTGGATGTTACTCCACCTCAGGCCCTCGGGTGTGAGAGTAAGAATACTGAGTAATAAGGCTTTGAATACCTTTGGAGTGTGTGTGTCATTAGGTTTAGAGAGTAATAGAGCTTACTCAATTGTCTATGGAACTTACCTTGCCCAAGGGGGTAAAGGCCTTCTATTTATAGGCAATGCCATGGTGCTTGTTGAGGTAAGCAATGAGATCAGCCCTAGGGGGCACTTTGGTATTTGACCAGCTACACGTGTCCGCAGCCTAATTGGTCCTTGTCGGGAGGGAACATTGATCGCCCAAGGGACATGCGAAAGGGACATGGCCGTGTAGCCGGCTTATTGCATTAAATGGAATAGTAGGCGCCGGGTGAGCCGCATTGAATGCGTGATGGGGGAGCCGAGCAAGTGGCTGTCGAGCCGGTAAGCTAACTTGCTCGGTAAGGCTTGACATTAGCAGGGAAGCGGCATGTGCCGCGGTCAATCGTTGTGCCGCGGTCAAAGATATATGGCGAGCACGGTTGATGCGGGCATGACTCATGCGGGCACGGATCAATGGCGGGGTCCCAATGGTGCTCGATGGGGACGATGCGAGGAGGACACGGTCTTGACCGCGAGGGCCTATTGTCCGCGGTCTTCCCTCCCAGGCGGTCTAGGAACCGCCACGTCACTGGTTCCTTGGACTAGGCGAGCGCGGGCCCGGTCCGATAGATCCGGGCTCATCGATGGCCCCTAGCTCCAAGTGTGATTATTTATGGTGCGAGTGAGGAGCTACTAGAAGCTCGGTCCGCCTCGGTGCTCCTCGCGCGAGCACCGGTGTTGGCGTTTTCCTTGTTCGTTGCTTGGCCCCATGGGCGAGGAATGTTCGGGAGGCACCAGTGAATGACACGTGGTCCCTTGCATGGCGTGCCTCCCGGTTAACAGGTGGGCCCCTTGGCAGATGAAAAGACGGGTTAGTGGTACGTCAGGGGTACGTGTCAGCCATCCAAGGGGGGTAATAAATGCAAAAGGTATTTAATTTTCGAATTTTCAAACGTTTGGAGACGGTTCAGGGTCCGAGGTTGGATTTGTGGGCTAATTAATACGGGTTAACGGGTTAACCCGTATAGGTAAAACCTTATAAATACCAAACCCTTAAACCCCAAACACTTTTACCGTTTCCAAACATTCAAAGAGCTTTTAGAGAGAGAAATTTCTTCTTTGCGAATTCTTGTGCAAGTTCTCTCCGAATCCACCTCTCAATCTTTCTCTCGTAAGTAATTGTTGGGTGCTTTCTCTTCTTCATCTCCCTCCATTTTTCTTTTCCTTTTCTGGGTTTTGCATAATGACCACTCGAGAGTTTGGACCCCGCCGTCCCATAGAGTTAGGAGATGGGAGCACTCCAGATCTGTTTGCTGTTTGTAAACGGACAGGGGGGATATTTAGGAAGGTAGGCCATGGGTGGCTTAGATTATCCCTTGAGTGCTTCCAGTATTTCTGCGAAAAATCCCAATGGGGGCCTTTTGTCCCACCCCGGTTGTGGGAGGCCAAGGATAAAAGGGTAAAAAGGAACGGTGATGTTTTGGTGTTGGGGGATACCAGTAGGCTGAGAAATTTTGTGATGGGGGTTTTGTGCAGGTTTCCCCGCGAGAGGCTCGGCTACGAACGCCCGTTGAACTAGTGAGGAGAGCGATTCGCGTCCCCGAAGTAGTTTGTGACTGGGAAAAGTGTGAACTCATGGACTCTGACCAATCAAGCAGTTCGCGGGCACCGAGAGCGGGGACCCTGAGTGACCCTCTAGATGTCCTGCCCCTGAGTACCATCTTTCCCCCCGTTGTGCCCGCGGCCCCTGGTGCTGAACCTATTGAACTAAGTAGTAGTGAGGAGCTGGAGCCTCTAAATTTTGAGACTACTGTAGGCGGGGAGGATGAGGATGGAGTGACCTGCGCCGCGGTGATGCCTGGTCTCTTTGGCTCGACGAGCACGGAGGCCAGGGAGGATGACCGCGAGGTCGAACTTAGGAGGGCTACGGGGACCTCTAAGAAGGCCGGCGAGACCACGAACATTGTGGATGCCTTTTCGACCACGACTTCGAGGAGGAGGTAGGCGAGGCCCTGCCGCATGATAAAGGTAAACGGCCAGCTGTTGAGGCAAACCCTGGCCATGGTCGCAGTAAGAAAGCCAAGGAAGTGGCTATCCTCAACTGGGAGGAGGATATTTATGAAGTGTACAATGTTGACCGCAAGGCCTATCGTGTCCGCACCCTAGGACATGTTAGATAAAGGGAAGGATAAGTTGAGGCGAGGAGACGGTAGGCGATGTCCGCGAGGATAATAGGGCCTTAGTTTTTATGGTGCTCAATTTGAGAATGGCACGAGGCTGCCCTTGGATCCTTTTTACTATGAATTCACGGAGTTCAAGCATTGCCTCCCATGAACACGACTCCCAATGCCATCGGGGCCATTGTTTCTTTCATATTTGTTTGCGAGATTCTTGGGCTATGAACCCGCCTGGCCGGGCTCTACGCTTACTATCGAGACCAAATTCTCAGCGGCATTACGGGTTTGAAGGCTAGGAATTTCTCTACCAAGACCTTCTCTCCCCCTCGAACAAGTTTGACCCGATGGAACCGAGGAAGGATATCCTGGTCATTGAGTCTAGGTTTGGATGGCCCTTTTCCAAGCCTCGAGTCCGATCCGATGAAGGTGTCCTCGCGGTTATCAGGACCCGTCCTCTGCCGATGCTATGCGCCTTTGCCATAGAGAGGCATACGGCCTTTACTTGGATAGCGGGGAGGAGCCCGTTTATGATGTAGGCACAATTGTAGTGGATGAGCCCCTATTGATCTACTCGGGGTGGCTCCTCGCGAGGAGGGCGCCCATGCCCGAGTAGCAATAGAGTCGTTGCCTCGTGACCACGATTGGAGGGTGCACGAGCACTACCAATTTGAGGCGGATTGTAAGACACTGCATCTTTGGGCGGCGAGTGCGATCCTCCCGAACTTATCGGTCTCTACTTGTTTTCATATAGCTGTTTGCCAATTTATTTTTATCTTTGATTTTTGGTGCATTCTAACCTTTTCTCTTTCCCTCGAGTAGATCCAGGAAGAATACAATTTACGATGGCTCCTCCTCTAAGTCTTTGCTCAGCGAAGGCCAAGAACATGAAGGCCAACAAGGAAGGCTGCCACTGAAGAGGCGAGAATGAGATGGGTGGGGTCCTCATGAGGATAAGACGGTGCCGTTGTTAGCGAGAAAGACGGGGATCCCAGAGCCTTCCCAAGACTATCCCTACTACGGGAATGCGCCTCCGCCCCCGGGGTCCTCCTCCATCCGGCTAGAGGCTCCCGCTCTCCCTGGCCGCGCACCATTCCTTAGGCCATCAAATGGATTCTCGGAAGAGAAATGAGAGGGATGGAGAGGCTGGGACGAGGGACAAAGGAAGGCTGCGAGAAGGTCGGGGATGCTCCTCCTCGGACTATGGCGCCCCTCTTGTGGCTTGGCTTCTTCTCCCCGTTGGGGGCACAATCTGCTCATTTGCTTATCCGGTGGCCTCCTTGACCACTCGCGAGGATACTGCGGCGGTTAGGAAGAGGTTGTCCGAGGTGTCTCCCATCGCGGGGTGGATATCTATGCCGGAACTGCGCGATGCCTCCGTTGGGATCGGTGCGCGAACCGCCTATACTCTCAGGACTTCTATAAAGGCATAGTTGTCGAGGAGAATGCCTACGCCACAGTGGGGGATATAGGCCTCGCTACGACCGAGGTAGATGCTCGCTTGATCTAATCTTTTGGCTTCACCATGTTTTTATTTGTATAACTTTTGACCTTTACGCCGCGGAGTAAGTAATAAGGTCTTTGCTGGCTGCGTGAAAGGCTGTGACACTCGACCGGCGAGGTGGAGAACAAAACTTCCATCTTGGCGGCCAAACCGGGAGGCTGGAGGAGGCTCGAGCAAAATTGGAACCTTGAACTCCTGGCGGAGGACAAGGAAAGGGCCTTCGCTCGGAAGGAGAACGATTTGAAGGGTTCCGAGGAGAGGGTGACCCGGCTCGAGAAGGACCTTGAGAGGATAAGGGGTCGGCGGGATGAGCTCCGCGGGCACGAAGCAGTGGGAGCCCGGGAATAAAGAGCTCGTGGCCAGTGGATCTTTGCGAGGCGTCTGGAGGCTTTGGGGAAGAAGGTGGACGAGGCTGTCCAGATGAGCTGCTCCCCTGAAAGGATGGAGCGAGAGGGAAGTCCGCCCTCGACGATGTCCGCAAGGAAGCTGTGGAGGAATACAAGAACTCCCAAGCTTTCAAGGGCTGGCTCGTTGCCGAAAACACTTGGCTCGAGTATGATTTGGGAGTCCGGACGCAAATAAGGAATTTTGCGGCTACGGGGCAAGTTCACCGTGCGGGGAGTTGGCCGTGATTGGCTCGCTTGTTGCTACGGATGATGAATGCTTGCCGGGCATGCATTAGTTCCCTTGTCAGAGGACGAGGTCAAGGTTTGGAGGCTGTCGCCGCGACCTCTTTGCCTCTGTGGCGAAGTGACGGCTCTTAGCTTTGATCGCCGATTTGGATGAGCTGCGATTCGGGGATAACCACTATATCATTGGGGGATGCCTTGGCTCGGGTTCTTCCAAATGGGCCTACCATAGGAGATCTCTTTCCTTCGCGGGCGGCTCCGGCTCCGGCCTGCGAGCCCGTCTCGACCCTATAACGAGAGATTCGATGACCCGTCTTCCTTCCCGACTCCAACTTCGAAGCGGGCACGAGATGGTGCGGCCGGGGAGGCTGCGAGATGCGGCGAGGACAAGCTCCTATAGTTTAGGATTTTACTTTTTCCCTTACGTAATAGCTTGTAGGATCTTTGTAATAGTGTAGGAATTTTGTAAATACTTTTTATCATCAATAGAAGCATTTTTCTCCACTTAGCTCCTGTATTTTTATCTTAATTGCTTGTCTCGTAGGCTATTTTGAGTAGTTTGGCAATCTTCGAGCATCTTAATACTTGCATTATTGCCTTATTACTTTTTCCGAGCGTTTTGACTTGCAATTAACTTTATACTCTCCTTACGCGGGCGGCGGCTGTAGTAGGCCCTTTGCCGCATTTTTTGAGTTTTCCTAACTCTTTATTCAAAACCCTTAGGTTTTTGTGAGACTTGACCTTATTCTTCTATGATCGCGTTTGTTTAGCCTTGTGGCAAACTTTGAGGCCTTAACCTCGTTTGTACGATTTGGCTTTGTTAAACTAGTTTGATCACTCTCGTCCATTTACACTTATTCCCGACCTTGCGGCTGTGGTGTAAGTCAAAAGTAGCAAAGGCAAGCATACTTTCATAGGGCATGCGAGAAGGTGGCCGTGAGGCTATTGTCCGCGCAACGAAGGTAGGAGCATATTTTTAGCATAGAGGCCCTTTAACCTACTGGCATCTGTATCCCCTTATTGGAGGTTCTCGCTTATTTGACCGCTTTATTCAAAACTCCTAGGGTTTTCGTGAGGGTCTCGTGGCGATCTGGTGAACGGGCTTATATGTAGGCCTTTGTCACATACAGGCATGCGAGTAACGGCCCTAACGAGGTCCTTCGCGCAATTAGTGGGTCCGGACTTCAGGTCATTGTCCCCACTAGAGTCCGTAGGCACGGGCATCATGGCCTTTGTACCTACGTTCATCTATATCCACTTATTTTTGGTGGTGTCACGCGAGCAGGAGAGAGTCCTCCCCGCGATCATAAGTACGGATCGTAATGGATCTTTGTACATATATAGGCATGCGGATCCTTAGATCTTTGCGCATCAGTAAGTAGGAGCTCATATGTTGGCTCTTGAACTTACTGGCATCCGCACGCGGGCATCCACCTTAGCTTTTGAGGCTGGTGGGAATTGATTTTTGCATCAAAATATGATGATAACAAAATATGATGATAACTTCTTACTTATATACATATAGTCTATACTCCTTCCAAAAAATTACAAAGACTTCAAAAGAAGTATCTCTTAAGGTGGTCGCTATTCCAGGCGTGCTTAAGCTCTTCTCCCTCTTTTGGTCGCAACATATAGGTGCCCTCTTTGACTATCTTTGTGACCTCATATGGACCTTCCCATTTCGGGGACAGCTTGTTGAAACCAGGTTGGGTCCCTTGGACCTCTACGCTTACGAGTACCCGGTCTCAATGAAAAACTCCTCTTATTTACTCTTTTATCATGGTGCTTCTTCGCTTTCTGTTTGTAGTTCACCATTTTTTCATGTGCCCGCATTCTCTTTCCTTCGAGATCGTCCGAGTCACACCTTACATTTGCCTCGTTTTGAGACTCGTCGAAGTATGTGACTGTACGAGGGTAGGGCTACCTCAGCTGGAGCCGTTGCCTCGACCCGTACGTGAGCGAGAAGGGAGTTTCTCTGTTGAATTTCTTATTGTGGTGCGGACAACCCATAATGCGATGCGGAGCTCGTCCAACCAACGTCCTCCTCGCCCTTCCAAATTTTTCTTTAAGGCGGTTAGGACTAGCTTGTTCGCGGCCTCGGCTTGACCATTTCCACGAGGATAGGCAAGCTGCGGACTTACGGTGTTGCACCTTCATTCTCACACATTCGGCGGTGAATTTTGCGGAGAATTGGGTGCCATTATACGAAATTATTGCTCGGGAACCCCAAATCGACAATAGATGTGATCGTGGACAAAGCGATAGTGTTATCCTCGGAAATAGTGACCAAGCCCTTTGCTTCCGTCCACTTGGTAAAATAATCCACGGCCGCACGGCATACTTGATGCTTCCTCTAGCGGTTGGAAATGGTCCAATAAGATCTATCCCCAGCGTATCAAACGGCCACGATGGTACTACCAAAGTCTGCTCTGTTGATGGTAGTCTAGGGATGTCGCATGAATCTCTGGCACTTATCACATTTTCTAACATACTCTGCGCGTCCCTTCTCATTGTGGGCCAAAAGAATCCTTGGAATTTGATCTTGTACGAGAGGGTGCGAGCACTGGATGTCCGCCACAAACTCCTTCATGAACCTCATAGAGTAAGTTGGTGACCATGTGAGTTTTAACACATCTTAGTAAAGGCTTGGTGAATGATCGCCGAAAAAGCAACCCATCGAGGACGAGGTATTTCGCGGACACCGTTACGATGGCTCTAGCCTTTGGGTCCTCGGGGAGGGTTTGCTTCTCGATGTAATCCTTCATTTCATCCACCGAGTCCACTTACTTGATCCTCAATATTGTTTATACGTATTCGATCTATAGCGGTCTCTCAGTGAATTCAATCGGCAATTTGTCTCCAACTCACCAATTTCTTGCTCGGTTATTCTTGAGAGGAGGTCGGCTTCCACATTGTCCTCTCTCATGACTTGGTTCGGCTCATAGTAAGTGAAATTTTTGATGAGGGTTTTTGCAAGGTCACGATCTTGAGTTAGTCTTGGGTTGATAGTATCATACTCCCCTAATTTGATTAACTATGGTGAGAGTCACTATTGATCTCAATATTACGAACTCCCAAGTCTCTTGCCAATTCCATGCCCGCTATAATCGCTTCATATTCGGCTGATTGTTTGATGCCTCGAACTTGAATCTCGAGGCCCTCATGAATTTCTCCCCGCGGGGGTGCAATCAGTATGCCCGCTCACGATTAACTTGCTCGCGGAGCCGTCCACATATAAAGTCCACACCTCTTACGGGCGCTCCCTTGTTTGAACAATTTACGTGCTCGGGCTTTTGGGTTATCTTCGATTACGCTCGCTTTCTTTTTCCGAGGTCATTTGTCATGATTTGAATGATGATTCTACTACAAAATCAACTAAGGCTGCGCTTTGATTGTCTTTCTCGGGGAGTAGGTGATGCGGAACTCGGTGAGCTACTATAAACCAAGCTAGCATTCTCCCCAGAGGACTACGGTTTTATGTAAAACCTTTCTAAGCGGGGCCTCGGTTAGTACGGTTATAGGATGTGCGAGAAAAGTAGGCTCTTAATTTTCGAGCGGATCTGAGCAAGGCGTAAGCTAACTTTTCTATATTAAGATAACGCCCTTCTACGGCGGACGGTGCCTTACTTACATAATAAAGCTGGTTTTGGGAGTTATTCTCCTCCCTTACAAGAGCATTGCTCTTGCCCGGATCGATAACGGCTAAATACTGAAAGAGCTCTTCTCGGGCGGAAGTTGCGAGTAGAGGTGGGTTTGCCCAGAGGTATGTCTTGACTTCTTCAAAAGCTTGATGGCACTCGGTGCTCCATGTAAATTCATCGGCTCTCTTCCCCCTTTGAGAGTTTTGAAGAAGGGGAGGCATCTCTCTGACCGCGAGATAAAGCGGCGAAGTGCGGTGATGCGTCAGTTGAGTTTTGTACATCCTTCACGCGGGCGGGAGGTTTCATGTCTAATAGGGCTGGATTTTCTGCGGATTAGCCTCTATCCCTCTTTGGTTGACCATGAATCCGAGGAACTTGCCCGCCTTGACCCCGAAAGCGCACTTAAGGGGGTTTAGCTTCATCTTGTTGTGGCGCAAGTTTTGAAGGTTTCCTCCACATCGAGCTCGTGGGAGTTTTCCTTAGTTTTATGACCATGTCGTCAATGTAGGCCTCCCGGATTTCTGCCTAGTTGATTTTTAAAGGCAGGATTGACCATGTACGGCGATATGTGGCTCCTGCATTTTTTAGCCCGAAAGGGCATCGTAGTGTAGCAGTATGTCTTGCCGCGAAGAATGAAGGCTACGGAAGCGGACATCTTCGGGAGCCATCTGGATGCGGTGGTAGCGGAGTAGGCATCAATGAAGCTTAGAACTACGTGTCCAGGCTATAGAATCCACCAATACGTCTATGCGAGGAAGAGGGAAGCAATCTTTGGGGCATGCCTTGTTGAGATCGGTGAAATCAACGCACATCCTCCATTTGCCATTGGATTTCTTAACCATGATCACATTGGCCGGCCATTTGGGGTAGAAAATCTCCTTTATTATCCCAGCTTTTAGCAACTTTTCCACCTCTTCCTTGATGGCAATTTCTTTCTCAGGGAGAAATATACGGATTTACGGTGAATGTTTTTGAAGGAGGGTCATCGTTGATTTTATGGAGGATCACGTCCTCGGCGATGCCTTGCATATCTTCCACCCTCCCAGCGAACACATCGCAATTTGCTCTAAGGAACTCAATAAGTATCCTTCTTTCCTCATTGTGAATTTCCATTGACCTTAGCTTGTTTGCTCGGGGAAGTGGGGATTGATTACCACCTCCTCGAGCTCGTCGTTAGGTTGAAGGTCGGCGATTTCACGATTGTGCGGGAGTCAATGACAATAGTTGGGGGGTTGACCTGAGCTTCGGTCGGTGTTGCCATTGAATATATGATATCACGGTCAATTTCCCCCATTCCTCGATCAATATAACCTCCTCAGCGGGGGCGGCCAAGCTGCTTTGATTTTACGCTCATCTTGAGCTCCACCTTTGTGGAATGGAAAGAAAGCATGCCAATCGGTACGGGTGGCGGCGGGAGTGCAAAGCTTTCCCCTTTTTTGACTTGTCCTCGCCACTTTCCCTCTATTATTTTGTCTCGCCCTCTGTCTGCGGGCGGGATGTGCAGCCATTACTGTTCTTTCCTTTTTTCCTCCGGTGCTCGGAGGAATCTCGGCTGGTTCTTGATGGTAGCAACCCCGCCCGGGTGTTAAATTTCACCACTTTGGTGGGGACGGCTATTCCCAATTCGGCTTTGGCGATTCGCGAGAATGGCATTGTATTGGGAAGGAAGATCGACCACCATGAAAGTTATCTTGGCCGTCTTCTGCATGGGTTTTTCCCCGATAGCTACGTCAAACACAATCGTCCCACTTTACCCTTGCGGCGTGGTTTGTGAAGCCTTCGAGCATGCCGCGTATGGAGTGAGATGTGCTTAGTCATTCTCATTCCAATCAAAGTATGGTAATAGAGAGTATGTCGCGGGCGGCTCAGGTATCTGCAACGCTCGGCCTATGTTTGCCAGGTTGATTCTCATTACGAGGGTGAGTGGGCTGTGTGGAATGAAAAAGGGTGAAGGCAAGTTCGCTCCTTTTGAACCCAATTTCTGCTCTTCCTCAGGAGCCGGTGCGGGGATGGAGAAAACCTTCTCTAATGTCCGAATTTGGAGGGACAACTGCCTCTTAGAGGAGGTTCCTCCCCAATGAAGTTAATGTCATAGTCCCAAAATCGTCATCATTATTATCTCTTTCATTTTTGTCGGGTCCGCGTGTGTCGTGCCGTGCTCTTTGATCATTGTTATTAGAGGCGATTGTTTCCACTTAACCCACTTGGTTAGCTCCCAGATTATTGATTTTCTATTTGGATTACTCGCCAGTGGAAATAGTCCTCGATTAGTGCCAGTGGTCGTTGTGAAATTCACGAGAATTTAAGTCTACTCCTCTCATTTGGCTTTCGAAGCATGGGGAGGAGCGAGAAGAATACGAGGCTCTCGATCACCACCCTTGGGTCGGTGAGCTCGTATGCTTGTTTGACCACGGCCTTTTTGAGCCTTTCGATCCCCTCTGTTTTGCCACGATTATTGGTATGAGCGGGCTGCAGGGTGGTCTCACGGACTTGGCTTATTCTTTCTTTCGCGAAGCTCGGGAGCGGGCACACTAGGCTCTTCGGCGGAGAGCGATGGCGAGCCACTTTCATACATTTCCTCCATGTGATTTAGGTTTCTTTGGAGGCAAAATTCATTTTTAGGAAGGAGGCGAGGCGCCTTGAAAACATAGTCGATATCCCCCTCGTCCAGGTCCACAATCTCCTCGCTCACCTTCTGAATCGGGATATATAATCTTTTGTAGGCTCATTTGGTGCACCTTGACACGGACAAGATCTGTCTTTGGTCTAGCAGCACGCTGCTCAGCGAAGGCATTGAGGAAGAGGACTCGGCCCGAATATTTGGATACACCGGGGCTTGAGGCTAGCATCCAAGATAGGGCCTTGCCGGTGAAGGTCGCGGCCCAGCTTTGCACATCCGACTCATCCGCGGAGAATAAAGCCATCGGCCCCTCAAAATCTTCCCATATGACTCTTGGCATTTTGGATCCGTCATAGGTGTCCATGCAGGGGGTTTGCCCTTACGGATCGGTGCCGCGCAATTTTATCGCTGAAGGCGTCCATGGTGCGGCCACACTTTTGGGCGCCTTCACGATGGGTTTCCCACATCTTCTGCATGAATTCCACAAACTCGGGGCTACGATCATCAACCTTTTGCTTTTTAGCTCGTGGAGCCACGGCCTTCTCCTTGGCGGGAGCCAAGGGTCTAGCTTTGGACTTCGCACGGCGATTGTGTGTGCCTCTTCCCCATTTCCTCGCTATCATCTACATGCACCACGCTCAGTCCGGCCGGGCTGTCAGCGCTCAGGGCAGGTCGGCCCGGTTTGCCCAGCGGCTTGACTAGACGAGTTAGCGGGAGCTCGTTGGGAGAACCTTTGTGACCCTTGAGACTGTAGCCCTCCGTTGGCCTCTATTTCAAACATTTCCATCTCCGCGTCTTTGATGGCAATGGCCTCGCGACCCGGTTTGGACTTGGAGGCTAGGATTTCCTGCCTTCTCGGGATTTGTTCTGCAGGGAAAGTGGGGTGGTTAGATTGGTGTTTTTATGTGAGCTTGGGGAGTTTTGGGCTAGTGTTTAGTAGGGCTTGGGCTTTCTCGGCACGGGCTTCCTCGGTTAACTTAGGTGTAGAACTCGTTGAGCTGGGGATTTTGAGGGGTGAGAATGGGCCCCCGTTCATTGAAAACAGAGTTGGTTTGCCTTTCCCTATTGATGTTGGAGGGTTCGGCTTGGTTCTCCTCCTACAGGGTCAAATGACCGGCATTTTTCGAATTTGAGACATGTCTCGAGAAAGATGAAAATAGCGAAAAGAAGTGTCTTTTGGCGATCAGGTTGTTTAGACTACAAGAGTGTGTGAAAACAAAAGTTTTAAACGGGAAAAACTTAGTGATGTAAAAAAGAAGAGCCTTTACTGAATTTGTTTAGGACACGTGAGGTGCCTTGAAAACAAAGATTTTTAACGAGAAAACGAAAGAAAGTCGGCTTCCAGCAATGGAACCACCGATGACGCCACGGCTTTCGGGGTCGGGAGCGGTTCGAGGATATACGGCTAGGATATATTTGGTGGTTTATGTACCTAGATCACAACCTGAGCAAACAAGCACCGTTAAGGTCAAAGTTGGATGTTACTCCAAGCTCGGGCCCTCGGGTGTGAGTAAGAATCTTGAGTAATAAGGCTTTGAATACCTTTGGAGTGTGTGTGTCTTTAGGTTTAGAGAGTAATAGAGCTTACTCGGTTGTACATGGAACTTACCTTAGAAGGGTAAAAGGCGCCTATTTATAGGCAATGCCATGGTGCTTGTTGAGGTAAGCAATGAGATCGGCCCTAGGGGGCACTTTGGTATTTGACCAGCTACACGTGTGACTAATTGGTCCTGTCGGGAGAGGAACATTGACTGTCCAAGGGACATGGCTGAAAGGGACACGAGCCGTGTAGCCGGCTTAGAGCATTAAATGGAATAGTAGGCGCCTGACTGAGCCGCATTGAATGCGTGATGGGGGAGCCGGCAAGTGGCCTGTCAGAGCCAGTAAGCTAACTTGCTCAGTAAGGCTTGACATTAACCGGGAAGCAGACATGTGCCCGCGGTCAACGTTGTGGCCGCAGTCGAAAGATATATGACGCGAGCACGGTTGATGCGGGCGTGACTCATGCGGGCACGGATCCAGCTGACGGGGGTCCCAATGGTGCTCGATGGGGACGATGCGAGGAGGGACACGGTCTTGACCACAAGGGCCTATTTGTCCGCGGTCTTCCCTCCAGCGGTCTAAGAACTGCCACGTCACTGGTTCCTTGGACTAGACCGAGCGCGGGCCCGGTCCAGTAGATCCGGGCTCATCAACTGCTATTTGTATGGAGTAATAATAGAATAAAATATAGATTGATGTATCAAAGCGATGTGATCGAATTTTGATTAATACTACTATTTGTATGTACTCCCTCCGTCTCAATCTAAATGTCCAAGTCAACAAAAATTTTGAAGTTTGACTTAGACATAAATGCAAATCTAATCATCCTATTGAAATTTTAAAAATTGTTATTGATAAATAATTAATTATTTATCAATAACAATTTTTAAAATTTCAATAGGATGATTAGATTTGCATTTATGTCTAAGTCAAACTTCAAAATTTTTGTTGACTTGGACATTTAGACTAGGACGGAGGTAGTAGTAATAACACAATAAAATTGATTGATATTTAAATGTTGAATCATTTAATGAAACGAAACAAAATAGTAATTTGGAAACTCCCTACTAAAATTCGAGATTTTTTTTTATTTTACGTCAATATTATTATTCTATTAATTTGGGTTAAGTTATCCCGTCCATGTTGAAAATATCAGAAATGAAAAGATATAATATGTACGTCCTACTTAAAATAAAATTTTGGTGAATTTGATTAAACATTAACCAATAATTTAAATAAAATATAATAATTCTAATGGTATCAAACTATTAGAGGGAAGAACACTTGAGAATCTAGGCATAACAAATTTACACCAAATTCAACATAAAACATATCCAAATGATCCTTGAGTAACATATAACAAGAATTCAAGGAAAAGAACATGAAACAAACCCAAAATAAACACAAAAATGTGAAGATGAAGAAGGTTTTCGAAAACCCGTTTCTATGAATCTTCAAATAGACACATAAATCATATATGGATAACCAAATAAGTTGCAAAATTGGAATCATTGATTTTAACTGATCAAAACCCAACAAGAATTAAGCAAAAACATTAAAAATTGATTGAGTAATCATAATGTGACCTTTTAGTCCTAAAAGCTTCAAAACTCATGAGCAGTTCAACCATGATGATTTTGCAGAAATTAAGAAATAGGTTTAGATTTATACCATGTCGCTGATATTAGAATAAGGATGATTAGACGAAGTCAATCAAAACAGGGAAGAGAGGAATTGAATTGAAAGACTCAATTGATTATGATATTAGAGGTACATATTTATAGGGTTACAATGAGGAGGTAATCTCATAGGAGGAGAAGGATTCTAATGATAATCTCCTAGGAGGAGAAGGATTCTAATCTAGATAATTTCCTAGAAGGAGAAGGATTTTAATATAATACAAAGATTGTATTTCCTAATCTAATACAAGGATTGTGTTTCCTAATCTATACTCCCTCCGTCCCATAGAGCTTAGGAAGATTCCATTTGGCACGGGAATTAAGGAATATTATTATAGTATTAGGAGAGAGAATGAGTGGAAGAAGTGTTGTGAGTGTGAAAAATTAAATATGAGAGAGAATGAGTGGAGGGAATAGTAAATTATAATGTGTTGTGAGTATTAAAATAATGTAGGAGAGAGAATGAGTGGAGGGAATAGTAAATTTCTTAAGAGTTATGGGACGCCCAAAATAGAAAGTTTTCTTAAGACTTATGGGACAGAGGGAGTATATAACAATATACTCCCTCCGTCCCACTTCATTTGAGACCAAAAAAAATGGCACAACTATTAAGGAAAAATGATGTAAGAAAGAGAAAAAGGTAAATGTTGTGAGTATGAAAAATTAAATAGGAGAGAGAATGAGTGGGAGGAATAGTTAGGAGAGAGAATGTTGTGAGTGAAAAAGTAAAATAGGAGAGAGAATATAAAATAGTGAAGATTCCTTTCCATTTTGGGAAGTATCATTGAAGTGGGACGGGCCAAAAGGAAATAAGTTTCACTCATTCTCTCTTGGGTGTCAACTGCGTGGGACGGAGGGAGTATATAACAATATATACTTGAATATAATATTATGATATTATATTCCTAATATGCTCCCGCAAGATGGACGGTCGATAGGAGAGTCCAATCTTGGACATAATTATATGAAGACTTGTTGCCGAAGATGTTGATGTTGTTGAAGACTTTGATGAAGATGTTGTTGTCATTGAAGCTTCTGACCCGGTTTGCAGCGTGGTAGTGCGGCCATTGTTTTTTTTTTTTTGAATTACGTCGTGATGACGAGAATTTTACGTCGCAACGACGAGAAATTTTGGTTTGGGTTATGAGTTTTACGTCACACGGACGACTTTGGTTTGGGTTATGAGTTTTACGTCACACGGACGACTGTGGTTTGGGTTATGAGTTTTACGTCACACGGACGACTTTGGTTTGGGTTATGAGTTTTACGTCACACGGACGACTTTGATTTGGGTTATGAGTTTTACGTCACACGGACGACTTTGGTTTGGGTTATGAGTTTTACGTCACACGGACGACTTTGGTTTGGGTTATGAGTTTTACGTCACACGGACAACTTTGTGTCTCATCGACTACGTCTCAATGACGATGTTATGTCTCGACAACGAATTGGGTTTGTTTTTCCAAGGGATATTAAGTGAAAAGGAGAAAAAAATTACTCAACGTTACATTGAGATAAGAGAAAAAAATTAAGAAGAAAAAAAAAATTTCGAAGGTGAGAGAAATAGTAAAAAATATAGGGTTTTGGTCAAAAGGGTTTGTGACCCAAGGGGATTGAATAACAAAAAGTTTAAAGGTGGTGGGGGCTTTGGTAGTTGTGGTGATGTAAGGTGGCGGAGAAGTTCTTATATGGATCTTAGCTTTGATACCATATTAGAATAAAGGGAGAGTGACGAAGTCAATCAAAACAGGGAAGAGAGGAATTGAATTGAAATACTCAATTGATTATGATATTAGAGGTACATATTTATAGGGTTACAATGAGGAGGTAATCTCCTAGGAGGAGAAGGATTCTAATGGTAATCTCCTAGGAGGAGAAGGATTCTAATCTAGGTAATCTCCTAGAAGGAGAAGGATTCTAATCTAATACAAAGATTGTGTTTCCTAATCTAATACAAGGATTGTGTTTCCTAATCTATATATAACAATATATACTTGAATATAATATTATGATATTATATTCCTAATAGTTGAAAGGCTTCTTAGGAGCCTTAGGAACTTTAGGTATTTTAGGAACAATAGGAGCTCTTGGTCTCTTGGGGCCATGGGTGTAAAAAAATTGAGAGAGAAAATGGAGAGAGAACAGAGAAAGTCCAGTTGTGTGCAAAAGTGGTGAAGCATGAAAGTGGTACGGGGTGATGTGTCTGGGGCAGAGTGAAGATAGGAGTTAATGGGGGAACATGAAAAGGTGGTGTCACTATCTCTCTAAGGGCTCGTTTGATAGGTCGATAGGATTAGCCTGTATTAATAGTGAGGGGATTATTAATCAGGGGATTAATAATACCACCCTATTTTTGGGATTAATAAGAAGGGGATAAGAGGGAATAAGAGGTTACTATCCAGGTTGTTAGAAATAATACAGTGGTTGCATTTAATGTACCAAACACCAAACTTATTGGATTAATAATCCTATCCAGCCTAAGAAGAGCTATCAAACGGCCCCTAAGTATAACCACCAGTCCTATGCTAACTTTTCACCTCCTTCACATAGTCCAATAGCGTATGATATGAAGGGTTAGGGCAAACATTTCCTAAACATTAAATGTGATTTAAATTTCAAAAATGAGGGAAAAATAACTGCAAAAGTATCCTTATGCAATGAATTTATCTCAAAAGAGACAAAGATCAAATAATAAGTTTAGAAAATTTACCTGGTGTCCACGTGGCATGCAGTTTGAGAAAGTAAAATTGAAGAGCAAACCGCTTGTTAGAGCTTCTACAAAGCTCATAAAAAATAAGTGTTGAAATCAGGAGTTGAACTACTGTTTGAGGTGGCATGCGGTTTGATATATACACGGTTCAACTATTGTGAGGTTTTATGTAACCTCTTCAGAACCTAACCTTAGCAACATAGTTAACGCACATAGATTAGTATCAAAAATCATATGAAATGTTGATAAGTTTAACATTTCATATGATTGTAGCGTTGCAAGCATCTTCCGCCGCCGAAGCATTTTCAAGTCTTGTTAAAGTGTCTCATTCTATTTTGCAAGATCAAATAGAAATGATAATCAATCGTCTTAATGGTATCAAACTATTAGAGGGATTTGAGCAAATAAATTTTTGATTAATTGGTTATACGATTGCTATTTGTATGGAGTAATAACACAATAAAATTTTAAAAAATTAATTTAGTGAAATATTTATTTTTAAACATTTTTTACAGAATTTATCTGAAAAAAATAATTTAGTGAATATTTAATTTACAACATGTGACGTGGGTTCACATTTACTTTTAAAAAAATTAATTTAGTGAAATATTTATTTTTAAAAAATTAGTGTAATTATTTTTTAATAATATATACTCCCTCCGTCACATTTATCTTGACTTGCTTTCCATTTGAAATTTGTCATTATCTTGACACCTTTAAAAAATAGCAAGTTTTTATATTTTTATATTCACTTCATTCTCTTCATTTTCCACCACTCAATTTATTAAGCCTACTTATTTATCCCACTTTCATTCTCTCTCTCATTTCTCTACACATTTTTTATTTTATTCTTTTTTCTTAGTTTTTGAACCCACCCCTTGGGTGTCAACTATAGTGGGACGGAGGGAGTAATTTACAACATCTGACATATGAATTCTCAATGTTGTATTAACACTAGTACATTATAACACTAAAAATGTCATTATTTTATCACCAACACTATTATAACACTAAAAATGTCATTATTTTATCACCAACACTAGCAGTATTAACAAATGCAATGACATTTAAACAATGTACTGACAAGTGTTGATATTAAAAATTATCGGTGCTAATGTTAAAAATTGTTATGTATAATATTAAAATGTATTAGCATATTTTATTAAGTTTTGGTTACTTACAAAAAGTGGCCAAAATCTTACAAAAAATGCATTTTTTCTTAACGTAAAAAAAAAAACGTGTTTTGATTCCCCCGCTATTGACAGTGTTAGAGTAACAAATTGTCATCGTAAAGAGTGTCATTGCATGTATTATTAAGTGACAGTGTAAAAAAGTTTAAGTGTTAGTGTAATAAAGTGTCAGTGTAAAAATTGCTAGTGCATATATTATTAAGTGTCAATGTTAGTGTAAAAAAGTGCCGGTGTAAAGAGTGTCAGGCCATTGTATGTATTATTAAGTGACAGTGTAAAAATTGTCAGTATCAGTGTCAAAAAGTGTCAGTATTAGTGTAAATAAATGCAAGTGTGAAAAGTGCCACTGCATTTATTATTAACTGCTAGTATAAAATAGTGTCAGTATAGGATAAAAAAGTAACAGTTTTGTTATAAAAAAATATTAGTGTGAATAGTGACAGTGAATATATTATTAAGTGCAAGTTTAAAAATGGTTTTTCTGTAATATTATAAAAAAATGCATTTTTTATAAGACCAAATTCAAAAAGTGTCACTGCACATTTCTAAAATAGATTATTTAATTTTTTTTTAAGGAAAAAAAATTGTTTGACCAAGCCCGCAGATGTAATGGGCCGTGGACGCTTATAACCGATGGATTGCTTAGTCAAGAAGAAGGAAATGCGGATTTTAGCTTAATTAACAAACCTTTGACCGTATTAACAACGGACATAATCCTACTTAGTATATAATCCCTCCTAACTCCGTTCTGATCATTTCCCCCTCAAAGATCGCCGCCTTCCACAACTCCGTTCTGATCATTTCCCCCTCAAAGATCGAGAGGCGACTTCTCCATTTAGTTCTCTCCGATCGAAGGATAAATAATATAAAAGGTGCGTATTTTTTAAGCTTTCTTTGATTAGTTATATTTTTGTCTGTGTGAACTTTGAACTAACCCTAGAAAGTTAACCTGAACAAGAATGGGTTAGAGATTGCTGATTTTTCAGATTTTGGCTGCTCATTTGAATTAGGGTTTATTTTGATTTTATGAAATTACTTTGATTTAGGGTTTATTTTTGTTTTATGAAATCAGGAGGGGATTGAATTGTTGATTTGAAATGTTTTGCTCTTGTTATGATTGTTTACAGTTTCCCAAATTTGTATATATATCATGAACTCCTTCTCTCCCATGTGTATTCCTTTTTTGGCACTAGTAATTTTCTTTTCTGGGCATTTTTTTTCAATTAATTCATTGGAACTTCAATCTTGAAGATGTGAAGGCTCAGGCTTCCTGGGTATAATGTCTTGTATTTTCGTTATTTTGAACATGTTCCTTTTTGAAATATTCTAAGCTACGTTTTGATTCATGAAGAACTATTTCAGTAAAAATTTAAAATGAAAAGCATTACTTTGGAAGCAGAATATTATGTCCTCCTTTGTTTGCTTTTAACATTCGGAAAAGGAATCTGATAATAACTTCCAAGTGTTTGGTTGAAGCAGAACAACTACATCATCAATTATCTTCCATAAGTCAGTTTTCAGAAGCTCCAGATGTGGTAATTCTAGAGTTATTTCCAGTTATATAATAATGAGAAATTTACGAAGTTATTATTTTAATTTATTTTCGCTTCCCTTTGTTGGATGGCAACGCAATGTGTCACAGGACAACCTGATGCAGAATCAACCTCCTTTCTTATAAGCTGATTCTTCCTCGACCTGAGCCACGTAAGTTTGTTCACATGGTGACACCATTGACTACAATCTCGTTCTGCTACTATTTATTTTCTGTATTATATTTGTAAACAATGGAAAGGTATCTGACACTGTAAGATATCCATGACGGTGCTTGAAAATCCATTAGTTACATCAGATTTCCCAGTGGTAAATGTGAGATCTGATGAGGATGTTACCGCTGCCAGCTCATCCATTGAACACCCCAAAGTTCTCAGAGCTCTTCTCCCCTAACTGAAATTCATGTTGAGAATGACATGGGTGGAAAACATGATTTGTAGATGGATGAAAGAACGTCCTCACCACAGGGTAGCTTCATCCGGCAGCATCGTCCTTCTGGATTCGAACCTACCCATTTCTAAAACGGACAGGTACATAGTTAATGATCTTTGCATATGTTTGCTGTTTTGTATATCTTTTTCACCACATTACCTGAAGTTGGCACTTGGAACACAGCATGCAAAGTTCATGGATGTGCGTGGTCCCATGATACTTTTTGTTGTGTCCCCATAAAAAAAAAGACTACTCCCTCTGTCCCGGAATAAATGTCGCACTTGCCATTTTGATTCGTCCCAAAATAAATGTCGCGTTTCCAAATAAGGAAAGTGATTTAGTGCAACTTTATCATTGTACAAGTAATGTACAAACTAGTATAGCACCTTCCTTAAAAACGTTGACAAGTCAACTGCGACATTTATTCTGGGACGGAGGGAGTAAAAAGAATGTATGCTTGAGTATGTAGTCATGTTCAAACAACTTTCAAGCTCATACATGGCATTTTTTAGATTTATATAGGATAAGTATGCTGCTATGTTGACGAGCCAAAGGCCTTTATATGAACCATGCTTGCCTACATTTGGAGCTATATGGTGGGATAGAATCTACTAAGTTATGTCAAAACTTATATAATGGATTCATGATTTTTTTTTTTTCATCTCATGACCCCTGTACCTCTTTAAATATATAAGTGAATCTATTCTGAGGATAGGTAATGGTTTATGTAGGTGGCTTCTCAAGATCCTATTTCCATACCATCTCTCCATCTGAAGATACAACATCTATTTCTCTTGAACTTGAACTTGCAATTTTCCCTATGTTGCAGTCAAATATTCTCTATAGGATACGTGTCAATCATTTTTGTTTATTTTGTTCACATTCCTAATTATTTATGAGTTTCTTATTTATCATGTTGCTTCTTCCAGGAGGACATTATTAGTCTCATGAAGCATGTTGCTATTGGTGACTCCACATACGTCGTATCAAAACTTATATCAAGGCTGTCTGCCATTTCATGGATTCATGATGCTTTTTCATCTCATGAACGCCCTACCTACTCTTTAAGTATGAATGTCAGTGAATCTCTTCTGAGGATACATTATGGTTTATGTAGGTGATTCCTCAACATCCTCTTTTTCTACCATCCCCATCTGAATCTATAACATCTATTCCTCTTGAACTTTCCATTTTCCCTATGTTGTAGTGTTTCAATCAGATATATTCTCTAAAGGGTTTGCGTAAACCATTTCTGTTTATTTTTTCACATTTCTAATTATCTACTCCCTCCGTCCCAAAATGAAAGTCCAAAAAAATCAAATTTGTTCTTACTCAATTTCCTATTTTCCTTGTGTAATTGATACATGTTCATTATTTCTCATCTTCAAGTCAATTTTTGGTTAAATTACAATCTTTTTGAAACATTAAATAGTGAAGAACAAGTTGAGAAATTAAAGTGTCAAGTTCAATAAAAAGGTGATATCTCTCCTCTTTTTCACTATTTAAGTTCATGAATCTTAAGAGTTATAGATTGGATTGAGAAACTAACTCATTTCCTTTTCGAATTGCTGCAGAAGCGTCACACAGCAAGACAACAATCTGATGCAGAATCAACCTCCTTTTTTATCTATTGCTTCTTCAATGTACATTAGACCTCCTTTATCAACAATCCAATCCAATCCAATTCAACAATATAATATTATTTCTCTCTCTTCCACATATATCATCTACAATCCAAACCAATCTTCTTCATTTTTTGACTTTATTCACAATCCAATCCAACCAACCAACCAACCCAACTCAAATATCATATATTCTTTATTTTTTATTACATATATTATTAACCTCATTTTTTCTTATTTTTTGTCTTGTAATAAATTTATAAAATATTTTATATTACTAAATTTATATAATTATTATACAAAAATACTTGAGAGTTGAGATATTCTTGAGAGTTTGAATCAAATGAAAAATTTGGATCCATAATGACAATGAGAAATTAGGGAAAGAGATAGAAAAAACTATTTAATTATAGAGAAAAGAGAGAATTTTAGATTGTGCTTCAAATTCAATAAATTTGATCTCTATTTATAGAGGATAAAAAAATAAAAATTTTGATATTTTTTATTTTTTATTTTAATAAATTTTTAATATAATTAAAAATAATTTAAGTTAAAAATGGAAAAGTATATTTTAAAAAATCCACCAACCAATGGTTGGTGGACATGTGTCCCAAAATTGGATCACAATCTAGATTGGTTCTCCAATCTAGATCACCATATTGAACCAATCTTCATTTTTTTTTTTTTTCAAATGTTTTGTCATTTAGCCAACGATCTTGGCACTAGGTCATGGATAAAGAAGGTCTTAGACCACATGGTGTCAGCATTGACTACAATCTCACTCTGCTACTATTTATTTTCCCTATTATACCCATAGTTATCGGAAGATTTCTGACTATCAGATTTCCGACGCTATCACATTTCCATGACTATGCTTGAAAATTAGGTAGTTAATTCATCTGTTGTTCTGATAGATTTGTAATGCATCCGACTTCCTCTTCATGAGTTTTATTAGACTGTACTCTGACTTTCCAGAGGTAAATCTGAGAGATCTGATGACGATGTGAGTGTTGCTAGCTCATCCATTGAATACAAAATTTCTCAGAACTCTTCTCCCGGCACTGAAAATCATAATGTAATGATGTGGGTGGAAACGGTATTTGGAGATAGATGGAAGAATCTTGGAGAGCACAACTTGTCATCCTCATAGGGTAGCTTTATCCGGCAGCATCGTCCTTCTGGATTTGAGCTTACCCATTTCTTGAATGGTCAGGTACCTAGTTCATTATCTTTGCATATGTTTAATGTTTTGCATATCTTCTACACCACTTTACCTGAAGTTGGCACTTGGAAGTATTCATGCAGATTTCATTGATTTGCATGTTCCCATGACATTTCTTGTCTGCCCACAAAAGAAGTTCACTATATTCATTTCTAACTACCCGTCGTCATTTGAAATAGGATAGTGGGGGTAGGATATTTGCTTAAGCAACAATAGTGGTGCACTTTCAAATGTCAAGGATGCCAAGTTCTTCTGAACCCGTGGACTATAGCTTCTAGATCGTCAGGCGAGTGATCTTTACTGCTTCCCATATTTCTGGCATCATGTTTAAAAAGCTCTCAATTTCCTATTTTCCATTTTGTAATTGATAAATGTTCATAATCTCTATCTTCAAGTCAATTTTTTGATAAACTACAAATTTGTTGAAACAGTAAACATTGATGATCAAGATGAGAAAGTAAAGTGTCAAGTTCAACTAAAAAGACGTTGTTAGCTATGAGATTGTTGATATAGAGAAGGTGATTTCTCTCCTATTTTTCACTATTGAAGTTTGTAAAACTTAGAAGTTACAGATTGGAACGAGAACCTAACCTATTTCATTTCAGATATCTTTATCTCCTTTGTTGCAGAAGAGCTACAACATGCAGGTAGGTATACATTCTTATATCCATATATTTATGGATAAAGATTTAAATGTACGTATGTATCGCCACTGCGCTTGTTTTTGGTCAAAATGCTCTTCTTACATTAGGAGGAGTTATGAAAATGCAGAGATCTGAATTAATTCACCAAATGCATTTATAAGATAAAAAGCTTTATTTCAGAAATGCTGCACCATCCCTTGACATCCTATTTCTCTACCATCTCCATCCGAAGCTACAGACATCAATTCCTCTTGGACATTCCATTTTCCTTGGTCTCAAAAAGCAGGTCAATATTGGTGACTCTACAGGTGCAATCAGTCCTTAAATCTTTGATTTTCATTTTATTCATCTACGTTGTTCTTATTTGATATGTTCAGCCAATCCCTGTTTGAATATTAAAGTAAATAAGTCTATGCACATGCCGTCTCTTCCAATGTAAATCGTGTACTTAGAAATTAAAATGGATTTATATTTGTGCATTGCTTTAGTTTCCTGATTTATATAAATGAAACCGTAGTAAAGACTCAAAAGAATGTAGGCTTGAGTATGTAGTCATGTTTAAACAATGTTCAAGCACACTCATTGAATTTCAGCTGAAGTTAAATCATTTCGTTTTTAAAGGATAGTATGCTTATATTTTGACGAGCCCAATGCCTTGATATAAACCAGCTGTATTTTCTTTGCTACTTGCATTTTGAGTTATATGGTGGGATAGAATCTATACGTTATTTTGAAACATATGTAATGGATGAACTTCCATATCATTTTGGGTTTTGTTTCTGTTGTTGTTGTATATAATGGATGAGACTTCCAGACATGAAGCAATTAAAGTTTATTGTTCATCCGACTTCCTCTTTACGATCTTTACTAGACTCTAATCTTTGATTTTGCAGAGGTAAATGTAAGATTTGATGTCGATAGTTGTATTGCTAGCTCATCTATTGAACACCAAAGTTCTCAGAGCTCTTCTCTGCGTACTGAAAATCATATTGCATGGATTTGCCTGGTCCCATGATACTTCTTGTTGTGTGACCATCAAAATAGTTTCTTTATATTTATTTCTAACCACCACTCGTCATTTGAAATAGAACATTGGGTAGCACTTTCAGTTCTGCAATTACTCTTATAGAATAATTCACTCTTCTTACAAAACAAAACAAAACAAAACATATTTGCTTAAGTAACAATAATGATGCAGCAAATAATAATAGATGAATAGAAGTCAGGGTTGTATCTGCTGAATAAAGGCAAGATAATAACACAACACTAAACTAAGGGACCTGAGTTATAGATGCCTTCAACATGTCTAGATTGTGAAGAAATATTGAGAGCAGTCCATTTAGTTTAAATTACCGAGTTGCTGTTCGAAGCAAATTATTTCACTGGGAGAACTGTGTTGTAATTATTGCTCTGCCTATATGGATGTATGTGCATATGTAAATATACACTAACTATGCACACGTGTACATACACACATACTACCATGAGTTTGCACATGTATCTACAATATCTTTCTGGATAAGTTTTTACTAACCGTCTCGAAATTTTCAGCAACAAGTTTCAAAATCAATTCCAAAGGATTCCAATTTATAATGGAGCTGCTTCATTCTAAATGTTGATGATTCTTCTTTTGAAATAGTGCCTAAAGCTTCTTGTACATCAAGCAAGTGATCTTTTCTGCCATGCTTTTGGCATCATGCTTAAAAATTTCTCAATTTCCTACATTCCATTTGTGTAATTGATGCATATTCATTATCTCTTATCTTGAAGTCAATTTTTTTGATAAACTACAAATTTCTTGAAACAGTAAACGGTTATGAAGAAGATGAGAAAGTGAAGTGTCAAGTTTAATCGCAAAAAGGACATTTTAAGTTTAATTCTGGGAATGTTGATTTGGAGATGGTGATTTATCTTATTTTTTTCACTATTGAAGTTCGTGAAACTTGAAAGCTACAGATTGGATTGAGAACCTAACTCATTTCCTTTCAGACGTCTGCATCTCCTTTGCTGCAGAAGAGCCACATCATGCAGGTTTGTACAGATTCTTATATGGATAACGATTCATATATAATATTGTAGTTGATAAACTTCTCTCCATCGCTCGTATACAACCCAAGTTTCATGTTTTCCAGTAATGGTGGTTAGTGCAATTTAATCATTGTACAAGCAATGCATATGTAAGTAAAGCTCTTTCCTTAAAAACGTTGGCAAGTCAAATGCGACATTTAGAATGGGATGGAGGGATTACTATATTTTATTTGCTGGACATGCCTCTTCGCATTAAGTTGTGCATTATGTCTCATAATCTGCCTCTTCACATTAAGTGGTGCATTATGTCTCATAATCTATATTTATGTTTGGCGCCTGATGATTAAGGTGTGTTTCGAAGCTCAATTTGCACAATCATTGCAATCTAAATTTTGCACGGTAATTGTTATTCCTTTATGTTCCAAGGTGGATACTCAGTAGTGTAAGGCTCATGACCGCTTGGAAAATGATGTACGATGCTCATGCCTTGGAAAAATTGATCGGTTGGAAATTATCCCGATAAAGTTCTTTGATTGCATTTATTCTGGTTCATACATCACCCACTCTTATTTGATGTTATGCCAGGAATACATCCGGTTGCACTCTGTATAGCTGAAACTTACTGGCATGATTATTGTTAGGAGGTATTCTAGCACGTTATTTTTGAAAGCATGCACCCATTCATTTATGACATAAAGTCAGTTGCACTCTGTTTATGTGGTTTGTTCATGTTATATTAGGTCAAAGACGCTGCTCCTCATCTCGCTGTTGCATCAACTACCTCTGGTTCTACGCCTAAAGATTATGTTCGAGGATGTTGCTGAAGACTTAGAGAGACAGGTACGTGTTGCCATCTTTTTTTTCTGGTTTATGTAAAGGTCATCTGTATCATATAGTTTTGTGTGGATATCTTCTTCACCATATTACCTGAAATTGGAAATTGGAAAAGGTCATGCATATTGCACGATTTGCGTGGTCCCATGATACTTCTTGTTGTGTTCCTATCAAAAATTATATTCATTTCCAACCACCTCTCATCATTTGCCATAGAACGGGGGGGGGGGTGCACTTTCAACTCTGCAATTAATCTTCACACCGATTCACCCTTCTTACAAAACGAAACATATTTGCTTAAGTAATCATAGTCATGCTGCAAATATTAAATGAATAGAAGACAAGGTTGCAGTCTGTGGTGCAGTCATATATTCTCCGTAGGGTATGCACCCCTCATTTATGTTTATTTTTGTTTACATTCCTAATTATTTTTGAGTTTCTGATTTGTCCATGTTGCTTCTTCCAGGAGGCCATTCTTAGTCTCGTGAAACAGGTCTTTATTGGTTTCTCTACTGGTGCAATCAATTGTTAAATTTTCATTTTATTGATCTATGTTGTTCTTACTTATTGTTTTCAGCCAATCAAGTGGTAGACTGGTTATATTTTTAATTGGTAAGAAGAAAGAAGGAAAAAGGGAGAAATGACAATCAAAAGCTTGTCTTGTGTAGATATAAACCGTAACACTTTATTTTGAATAGATTTATCTCCTTTTATACTTTTGAATATTATTGAACAAATGGTTGAAGAAATTACAACATAAAATTTGTCATTTTAATTTGGATCTCTAGTTTCTTTTAGCCAACTGAAACTTGTTGAAGCTCACATGTCTAACCAAACTAAAATGTCTTGACTTTTAGATCTGTGTAAGGGGGCGTTTTTACAATTATTGTTTTTTCACAGCAGATGTTACCCAAAAACTTAAAAAAAAAAAATTGTTTTTTACATGAATACCTATTTGGGTTCACAGCCACCTCTTTGGGTGGTCTTGTGTCTGCCCCTGGTTACACTTTATCAACGTGGAAAAACTAAGTGCTGCTAAAAGTCTAATGAACCTCTTCTCAGTGGAGTTTCACCTGAAGCACAGTTAATATCATGTAAAATTGGAGACTCTTGCTTTGGTTCTCTGAGCTCTGAATCTGGCCTAGCCTTTTCTGGTGTTTGCATCAAACAACATTACTCCCAAAATGATCTTCCTACTTTTTTTTTTTTTGTTAACACAAAGGTATTTTAAGCAATCTAAAAATTGTTATTGATAGTATTCATAACGATGTATCAATAACAAGGTTTAAATTTCCATTAGAATAATCAAATTAACCTAAATATATTGCTCAATGTACCTTCGTGTTTAACACCAATCGTGTTAACACCAAATAAAGTAGGAAGATCATTTTGGATGAAACGGAGGGAGTATGTATCCTGACATTTCTCTTTGAGGTATATTATTCTCCCTTAGAGAAAGACTGAAATGAGTTTTGTCTTTTGGCCCTGTTGGGAATTGGGAAAGGGGGTAGGTGGACTTGCATATAACTCTTTTCGTTTTCGTCCCTAAATGAATGTTAATTTTCTGAAAGTTTCCTCAAATAAATGTCCATTTTCTTTTCAGAATATATGTTTAAATATAAAATGGACACCCATTTAGGGATGAAGTAGTAGTTAGTGTGATATTTTATATATTTCACATATTACTTAATATTTAGTCCATTGAATTGATTTCATGGTTAATTATTGACTTACATAGATATATAGCCAACATGATTGACAAGAAAAGGAACATGTTTTTTTTTAGTTTAACTTTTTTACTTTTAAACTTTGTATTTTGATTCAATATATGTGCTACATAAAATGTTATAAAGCATTACACTTTTATTATTCTGCTTGCTATGTTGGTCTACTATTATGGCTTATAAGCTTCTTGTGTGCAGCCTGTATAAGTTGGTTTACTTTAGAAAAAGTTAGTTACTTCTTAGTCACATTTTAATTCAATCCTTTTGCATCTCAGTTCTTTTGCATATATGCTGCAGTTATTTAGTTCAATTGGCGGGCACTATTTAGCTGCATTGAGTTCTATCTTGTATTATATTTTGTAGTCATTGCAGATATCCTCTTTGAAGCATAGAGGTTACAAAAGAGAAGATTTCAATTTTTGATTCTGGCCCTGGCATTGGAAAACCAAGGAAAACAATATAGAAGTGGTAGGATTTAACAACTTCATGTTGCTAGTTTTCAACTTTGAGTTCCATCTATTATTGTATTTTGGATCCTCTTACTTTTTTTTCCATATTTTTGTATATGATCTTTTCTTTGCAATTTTTGGGGCCTTTATATTCTTATTTACACTTTCATATATTAGTTGTTCATAATACAATATATTTTTTCAACTTGGTCTCTTTTTTTTGCCAACTTCATTTCAACTTCAATCAAGACAGCAGCACTGCAACTAGTTATCCTGGTATGTAGGATTGCTTATTAAATGTGATAGGTCTTTCTTTACCTCTTCTTACGTAGTTGTTATTTTACCTCCGCCCTCCTACGTTATATATTGTATTAGCTGATTTTTTCCGGTTAATTTCTGCATCATATAATGATTACATTCTGTCCTCTTTATATATTTAGGTTCAAGGCCATCTTTCGAGGCAAATGCACACCTGAAGTGTGTATACCATCCTGTTATTCAGGCAAGTTTACATATTAGGGAAATGCTGGGCCATCAAAAAAAGATGCGTACTATTTTTTTCATCCTTATACTATAGTTTCTTTAAATTTATCGGTTTAAATTTCCTTGCAGTTATTCCAATTTTCTTACTTTCATTCTCTGGTCTGTCCGTCTTTTTAAACCAGTGTGTTCTACAATCTACATGCATTTAGTGTTGCAGTCATTTCTTGGTGCAATGATAAAATAAACTGTGAAGTTCCAAAGTAACATGATGTGGGTTGAATCAATAATGGGAAAACTCCGTTTTTTTCCATCGTACTTTGGAGCGTGTTTCTCTTTTACCATCGAACTTTATTTTTTTTCATTTTTACCATCATACTACAAAAATACTATCATTTTATACCCAAATCTGCTATTTATACCCAAATTTATTTCATTTTTATTGTCATTTTATAACCAAATTGGGTATAAAATGACACTATTGTTTGAAGTATGATGGTAAAAATGAAAAGTTTGATGATAAAAGTGAAATACACCTCAAAGTACGATGGGCAAAAATGAAGTTTTCCCTATTGTTTTAATTTATCATTTCACTTTACCGCTGGAAGGCCATTTCCAGAAACTAATGGTAGTCACCTCTCAACGAATAACAGAAATCCCAGTCTTGATCTATGGAAAGCTCTATCTTTGACCATTATCGCAATCGATTCTGGGTTGGGATTCATATTCAGGTTGTTTGTACCACATCTTTTCATTATTTAACATATACACTCTTGTTAAAGTAATTACGAGAAATTACAACATTATGTTTGATATCCTTCAGTGGCTTGCTATGGAAAGTGCGGAATGGAATAGTCTACTTGAGAATGAAGTCAAAAATCTCCATCCTAATTGAGATACTGAGTGCAAGTTAGCGCTCAGAGTTGGGATTTGATGTGGTTAGTTTTCAATTACAATCCTAATCTTTCTAAATTCTTGCAACTCTTCATATGCTCGGTTTGAATAACAATAAGATTTTGTGTTTCTTAGATAACAGGTATTACCTGATTGAGAGGTATATTGTGAAACAGAGTTTTGAGATGACACCCGAATAACTTAGGCAATGAGTACTCTCTTGAGAAATAGAGAGGTGGTGTGTCCTTGCCTACCCTATATTTAGAGGTATTTCTAATTGGTGGTTAATTTTATTATGAACCACCACAGATGATATTTCCAAATCAGTTGCAAACGGATCTGTGCCCCCTCTCCATATCCATTTTGTCCTTTTAAAAATGTGTGCTAGAATTTTTTTTGGAATTTCTTCTTTCACGGGCAAATACTAAATACAGAGACTCAAATTTCCAGGGAAGTAAGTAAATTACCAAAATAGCCTTTTAACCTATCGTATGAACTGGGTTTAGAGGCAGAAAGCATCTCGTATGAACTCACACGAGACACATCTCGTGTGAACTCAGACGAGACTCATCTCGTATGAACTCACACGAGATATCTCGTATGAACTCGCACGAGATGTGTCTCGTGTGAGTTCATACGAGATGAGTCTCGTATGAGTTCACACGAGATGTGTCTCGTGTGAGTTCATACGAGATGAGTCTCGTATGAGTTCACACGAGATGTGTCTCGTGTGAGTTCATACGAGATCGGGCAAGGGCAGCGTTGAAATATTTCGTTCCATGTATATAATTTTCTTTGTATATAACCATATCCTCTTTCACGTGTTTGCTATGTTTGCATTGCAGATACTGATGCTGGTTTCAACTCAACACCTTCAAAGGTCAGATTAGTGTCTTTTTTTCTTTTTTCTTTTTTGACATTTCCATGTATATTGACTAATCAACCTTACCAAAAATATCTTTGGATATGCTTTCACTCCCCATATACAATTTTTTTGAACTACTTATATATGAATATGCTCCTGAAGTTCCTTGTATGTATATATGTATATATCTACCTTTCGCTCAATGGATTGGTTTATTTATATGAATCTAAAGGAATTCTTGTTCTAATTGCCTGACCTATTTTATCTCCCAGGGACACGATGTTACTAACATCAGGCTCTGAAGGGAATAGTGGCCTATATCACTTGGTCGGGGGGATCCACCTCCTCCCATACATGCTATATCTTCCTATGAAAGAAAAGGGAGCCGCGATCGCAATTTTGTTCGACATTATCTCTACTTAAATGAACGTATATCAGGTATTATTATGGTATAACTGATACCAGGTTTATTTTTCTTGTTTTGTATTGTTTCAATTTAAGAACAAGTGGAAACAGATTAGAGCGATCATTAGCAGGAATGGAGGCGCAATATTTTTGTTGTCCAATTAGAGACCAATTTGTTATCATTTAATCTGAATTTAGAATGTTACATTTTGCAGCAAATATGGTAATATGAATAAAGGTCGTATAACACTTACAAGTTTGTTTTTGTCGCTGCAATATAGGCCTGACAGGACGTCTTGGATCGTTTGTCTCTCTACCAAATGAAATGGATATCTTTGAGTACAGTGGGCCCTCATGTAACAAATTTAGATACACGCTTAGAATCATTCTGAAATGGGATATTCCTTATTCTCAAGGTGCTACAAACGCGAAGACCTCACTAATGAGGTTTTGGTTGAGGGGTGGTTTCACACAGGTTTGTTTCTTCACATGGTCTTTTAATTGGTTTTAAGCCCACTCATTAACTATATCTGTATGGGTCTCTTGCAAGCTTCCACTTCAGGGGATGTTGAGTGGCAACCAAATGGAAGCATGAAAATTATTAACCGGAAGAAGAACATCTGTAAGCTATCACAAGGAGAATATGTGGCAGTTGAAAAAACCTTGAAAAAACCTGGAGAATGTTAACGGACTTGTTCCTGGTCTTGTGTCTCAGTATGCATTCTAACAAATTTGTGCACATATTCACTCTGTGCACATTTTAACCAAAAGAGGGTTTCCCAATTAAAACTACACATTTTAACCAAAAGAGGGTTTCCCAATTGAAACTATACACTTTCTAAAATGAAAAATTTATAATACTTCTTTATTCAATGAGATTCACTTTCACACTCACAACTACTTTCCACTTACTATTTCCCACTCCACCTTCTCTCTCATACCCACTTTTTCATACCACATCCACTCCACTATCACTCATCCTTAATTCCCGTGCCTAACCCAAAACTTGTAGCTTGAATTGGGACGAAAGGAGTATATTATAGAGAATTTGACTCGAAAGTTCATTTTGGGACAAATCACTTTCCCTCAAGTTCCTTATTAAATTGAAATGACAAAGAAGTTCTTATTTAATAGTATATAATACCGCATGCCATTATTATAGAAATATTGTATGCAGGATTATATTCGCCCATATGTGAATATAATACTGCATGCAGTATTATAGAAATAATACAACATATGGAGTAACTTCTCGGGCATTTATGATATTTTTTAGAACTTCCCGGTCACTCTCCCTATATTATAAGGACTTTGCCTGACCTATTTTATCTCCCAGGGACACGATGTTACTAACATCAGGCTCTGAAGGGAATAGTGGCCTATATCACTTGGTCGGGGGGATCCACCTCCTCCCATACATGCTATATCTTCCTATGAAAGAAAAGGGGAGCCGCATCGCAATTTTGTTCTGACATTATCTCTACTTAAATGAACGTATGTCAGGTATTATTATGGTATAACTGATACCAGGTTTATTTTTCTTGTTTTGTATTGTTTCAATTTAAGAACAAGTGGAAACAGATTAGAGCGATCATTAGCAGGAATGGAGGCGCAATATTTTTGTTGTCCAATTAGAGACCAATTTGTTATCATTTAATCTGAATTTAGAATGTTACATTTTGCAGCAAATATGGTAATATGAATAAAGGTCGTATAACACTTACAAGTTTGTTTTTGTCGCTGCAATATAGGCCTGACAGACGTGCTGGATCGTTTGTCTCTACCAAATGAAATGGATATCTTTGAGTACAGTGGGCCCTCATGTAACAAATTTAGATACACGCTTAGAATACATTTCTGAAATGGGATATTCCTTATTCTCGAGGTGCTACAAACGCGAAGACCTCGCTAATGAGGTTTTGGTTGAGGGTGGTTTCACACGGGTTTGTTTCTTCACATGGTCTTTTAATTGGTTTTAAGCCCACTCATTAACTATATACGTATGGGTCTCTTGCAAGCTTCCACTTCAGGGATGTTGAGTGGCAACCAAATGGAAGCATGAAAATTATTAACCGGAAGAAGAACATGCATGTAAGCTATCACAAGGAGAATATGTGGCGGTTGAAAAACCTGGAGAATGTTAACGGACTTGTTCCTGGTCTTGTGTCTCAGTATGCATTCTAACAAATTTGTGCACATATTCACTCTGTGCACATTTTAACCAAAAGAGGGTTTCCCAATTAAAACTACACATTTTAACCAAAAGAGGGTTTCCCAATTGAAACTATACACTTTCTAAAATGAAAAATTTATAATACTTCTTTATTCAATGAGATTCACTTTCACACTCACAACTACTTTCCACTTACTATTTCCCACTCCACCTTCTCTCTCATACCCACTTTTTCATACCACATCCACTCCACTATCACTCATCCTTAATTCCCGTGCCTAACCCAAAACTTGTAGCTTGAATTGGGACGAAAGGAGTATATTATAGAGAATTTGACTCGAAAGTTCATTTTGGGACAAATCACTTTCCCTCAAGTTCCTTATTAAATTGAAATGACAAAGAAGTTCTTATTTAATAGTATATAATATCGCATGCCATTATTATAGAAATATTGTATGCAGGATTATATTCGCCCATATGTGAATATAATACTGCATGCAGTATTATAGAAATAATACAACATATGGAGTAACTTCTCGGGCATTTATGATATTTTTTAGAACTTCCCGGTCACTCTCCCGATATTATAAGGACTTTGCTGGAACCAAAATCTCTTTGTTATAATTCTCTGATATGGAAAAATAATAATATCAATAATGGATATGGGCCTAAGGAAATAGCTTCAAGTCTTTTCTTGTTTCTGTTGCGAACGCAAATAAGCAAGCTCTTGAACGTAAGAAAATGATGTATTACTGTGTTAATATCCCTAGGTGAATGAGTACATACTCGGGGAGCTTACAAAGATTGGAAAAGAGAAAAAGGTAAGTTAGCTTTCTTGGTGGCATTGGCATTGGCATTTTTGGCTAATAGGATGGAGGTAAGAAAAGTAATATGCCAATCTCTAATCTTATTCATGTTCTTGGCAGTTGAAGGCTTTGAATTCATCAAAGCTATTCACCCTGTCCCCTTGCTGTTCGGCATGGACTGCTACCTTCTAACACCCACATTTAAGAAGAAAAGACTCCGGTTGCTTAAATACTACTCCCTCTGTCTCGATTTAAGACTCCTAGTAGACTTTGCACGAAGATTAAGAAAAGGTGTAGGTGGTGAAAGTATTGTGAGTATGAAAAATTAAATAAGAGAGAGAATGAGTGGGAGGAATAGTAAGTTGATTGGTGTTGAGTATAAAAGTAAAGTATGAGAGAGAATGAGTGGGAGAATAGTAAAGATTCTTTGCCATTTTAGAAATAAAGCAAGTAGGAACCTTAAACTAAGACGGAACAAAATCGAAAGTAGGAACATTAAATTGAGACGGAGGGAGTACCAGGTAACTCATTTCTATAATGATACTTCAAGGCAGGTTGTTTCTCACTTTGGCATGCATATTAAACTCATTGTTATAAATTACTACTTTAGGATGGAGGGATAATCATTCGTTCATTTCATTTAACTTTAAAAACTCAATGACAATGACAGGAAGAAAATTGAGAGAACTACCAATGGCCTCTTTCTAATTGCTTTTGCTTCATCATGCGGAAAGTATTGACAAAATGTAAGGATGGAGACTAAGACCTTGCCTCTAATCTATTTATTTCATTATTATCGACGAGGTCCGTCTAACGTGACCCTGACGTATTGTACCCTAATTAATTCTATTTATGTTTCGTACTTATATTTATTGGTAAAATAATTGTAAGGCCCCATCGGAGACCAAGTCGGTGCAAAATTCTAATATTATGAAGTTTAAAATGATGAATTTGGATGAGTTTTAAATGCTATGTCCATGCAACTTAACATATTGATATAAATTGTGTTTCTTTTTTGTTAGTTATTGTCATGTATAAATTTAGGAGTGCATTTGATTTTCCACCAATGCTGATGAGGGCATTTACTGTTGTTTTCCTCTGTATTTAGCTGGATTTTTTTTTTTGTTTCACACCTTTTTTAGTACGATTATGAGTGCCAATCAAAAAATTAAGAATAATGATAACAAAATACTCTCCTGATTGCTGGACTGAGGCTGATCGGACCGTTTCCTACATCATCAATAACAAAGTACTCTCTCCTCGTTCTAAAATGAATTACCTTTTTATATTTAAGTGTCACAATTAAGAAGTTGATTTTTGATTGTAAAAATTAATAATTCAAGGGGATAAAAAATAGGTTAGTTCTAGCATAAAAATAAAATAAAAATCAACTACCCAAAAAGAATGATGACGTATACTCCCTCCGTCCCACCCGAATTTGGACAAATTTCCTTTTTGGGCGTCCCATCCGAATTTGGACAACCCAAAAAGGAAAGTTTATAATAATAAAAAAATGGGCATATCCCACTCACTCATTAACTCCACTCATTCTCCACCATACAATTTATTCAACCAACCACTATTAACTCCACTCATTCTCTCTCTTCATTTTCTACCACAAATTTTTATTATCTTATTGTTATTTCTTAATCTCCGTGTAAAGTAACTTTGTCCAAATTCGGGTGGGACGGAGGGAGTATGTTGAAACAATATTTAATTTTTTGTTATTTTGAAAATAAAGCAAAACATGAAACTTATTATTATGAGATATATCATAAAGAAAAATGCATAAACCTTATTTGGAGACGAGACGAGACGAAGAATTGTATTAAAACAAGAAGAATGCCCGTTTCAAATTCAAGTTGAGCATAACAAAATAACAAACTGCTCTCAGACTTAACAATCATTGAATGAACACTGTTCGGTCGAAATTTAACGGTTTATTTTAAAATTCGTAAGCGCACGGGCTCTTGAAATATAGCGGGTGCAAGTACGAATCGATCCTACAGAGACATGGATTATTTTGGGATGAAATTGTTTTTACTACAATTATAAAAGAGATTGGGAGAAATAAAGATTGATTTAGGAAAAGAATAGAACATACGCAGAAAAATACTTAAATAAAACTCTTATAAACGAATCATTCTCGAGATTGGAAACCATTTAACCACATATTCATCATATAGTAATGTCTTTTAAAATACAGATTTTCATAAAAATCAAGGATGGTTTTCTGCGTAGGTTCTATTATTTTCCTAAATCAATCTTTATTTCTCTCAATCTCTTTTATAATTGTAGTAAAAACAATTTCATCCCAAAGTAAACCCTGTCACGTGGGATCGACTCGTACTTGCACCCGCTATATTTCAATAGCCCGTGCGCATGGATTTTAAAATAAACCTTTAGGTTTCGACCGAACAAGTTTTTGGCGTCGTTCTTTGAGAATGACGGTTTACTTTTTGTTTTTGTCTTTACTACATAATTTCGTTTTTCCCTAGGCCATTGAACTACTCTCGTGATCAATTAAACCTTGTTCCTTTATATGGTTTCGTCAATCGAGATTCTCCGCTAGGTACTTCTCTGATTGACTGAATCATACAAGTTGGACGTCTCCAAAAATGTAAGCCATTTTGAGATTGATTTAAAGAAATTATTTAGATGAAGAGAATTGGCAAGACTTTTATAAGGGAAGATGAATAAAAGGCATTTTGAGTTTCCAATCCCAAGAATATGAGGGATTACTCACTAGCCATTCGTAATATAAACATAAATGCATAAAATAAAGATAGAGATAGAAGAACTTATTTGCTTTGAAAGAGAGAAAGGTTGAGAATAACTTCGATCTTTTATTGCTTTTGATACTTCAAAGTACAACTCCAAGAACACAAGTTTGATCTTCAAGAAATCTATGAAGTAATTATTGCTAGAGTTTTTGCTATGTAATCTCAGGTGTTTTGATATAGAATCTGATATATTTTGACGGATACAAATGGCCTTTAAATAGGCATCCTAGGCTAGGGTTGTGTTCCTTAAAAAAAGATGTCTTCAAGAGGCACCTTTTCATGAACTGGTACAGAGTGCACGGGCGTGTACTATGTTCTTGCACGGCCGCTCCAGCCTTGGCGCCATTTTTGATTTTGAATTGGCCCTATTGCACGACCGCTCCACGAAACGCTGCACGGCTGCTCTGCCTGGTTTGGTCTTCCACTTTGCTGATTTGGGGCTATTTTGGGACTGACAGGTGCACGGCCGCTCCAGAATACAATACACGGCTGCTCCAACTGGGTTTTGGGCTGAATGTCCATTTTGAAGCTATCTTTTCATGCCTTTGCACCCTTAATGTTCCCAAAGCTTTATTTGTCCAATATTTGCCTTAAAAACCTGTAGAAAATGCTAAACTATACCAACAAGTGTAAAATCGAAAATTTGAAATAAAGAAAGCTAAATTATACTAATTTAAGACAAAAAGAGAAATAAAACTAAGTAAAAACTAAAGATAAGATGCTATAAATGACTATATAAAGGTCATTTATCAAACGCACACATATATAAGCAAGATAGTCAATTTTTGCTTCCAAAAGTGTCACTATAAAGGGCAAATTTGTAATCTCCATCTACATCACAAATGTTGTAATTTTGAACATTAGGAAATGTGTCATTAGATAGAATTGCTTATTTCAAAAGTATTTCACATAAATTTTAGAATAAAAATTAAGGACCAAAAAAAGGCTTAATTCTAAGTTTAAAATTCAAACTTAGTTATAAAAGCTCCACCATAATATTTACTTAAAATAAATGAGTTATCATATTATAATTAATAGTGATTATAAGTTAATAATTTATTATTTTTACTTTTGATATTTCAATTAAGATTGATTTTATGTTAAAAATTAAACTATAAATGTTTTTGAAATATCCAATTCAAAATATGATTATTTTATAAAATATTATGGAAAATTTATAATATAAATAAAAGTAATGATGAATGAAGTTACAAAATTAATAAGTGAATTTTCAAACATGAATTTTCGTAAGTTAAGGTGTGACAGGGGGAATAATATATAGGAGTATGTAATCTTCTGTCCCGATTTTTATTTGACGATTTTAACCAAAACAATCATTTTAATTGTACATAAACAAAAAATTTGCAATAAATTTAGTTACTGTAAAAATATAGAAATTATTAATGTATCATCATTAATATACTTTTAATTACAACTTATAGGTTTTCTTTGAAACACTCAAAATTTTCAAATTTTTTTTTGTCAAAGTGAATCAAATGTATGTTTGTTTGCTTTTCAAAATCGTTTATTATTACTGTATTAATATTATGAATTTGTTTCTTCAAAATCATATTTTCTTAAATTATGCATTGTTCTTATAAATATTTATATATTCTTTTTAATTAATTTGTCAAATAATTATATGTATGTTTAGCACATGGGTGTAAATGATAGAAATATATGGAAGAAAGTTTCGATTCCAAAGATGTCATTAACACTATATGTTAAGACGATCAAATTTTAGATATAGAGAAGCCAATATATATTGGTGCTTTTTTACATTATAACAATTAACAAAAATTAAGACATATCATTGTTTACTTCCGTTCTTCTAAAAAAGAAGCCTGTTTTTGTCATGATCAACTCTGTATACGTTGTCAAGAGTTGCTAACTCCGAAGGGCATAAAATATTGATATTTTCAATCATTAACATTGAAGAAATAAAAATTGTTGTTGTCCATAGCGCGCGAGTGTACTGCTAGTGTATATAAAAGCTCAAAACCTAATCTAAATAGGAAATAACATACAATTCAGTTAACTAATAAATTAAATGAAATGACCTTTGAGGAAAGATTTAGAAAAAATATATTATATCAAGAGTTGGTCTTATAAAAAACGCGTTTTTTTCTAAGTTTAAGAAAAATTATTTTTACACCGACACTTAATAATACATTCTCTGTCACTCTTCACATTGTCTTATAAAAAACGCGTTTTTTTCTAAGTTTAAGAAAAAATGCGTTTTTTTTTATAAGATTTTGGCTTATATCAATGTAATTCAAATACTTATTATTAATATAATATAATATTACAAATATTATCAATATTTTAAAAAAATATTATTAAATGAGTCGGTCTTATGAAAAAAAAATATGTTTTACACTAGATGGAAAAAAGGGTTTATCGTAATTGCCAGTTCTAATATTATAAAGTGCAAGTTCTAGTATTATAAAATGTCAGATTCAAAATGACACTTATAAACATTCAAAATATGACACTTATAAACATTCAAATCATCACATTTTTAATATTTGCTAAAATATAACTAGTGATAGTGTTAAGGATTGTTGATTGTAGTGTTAGATAATAATGATGGTAGTGTTAAAAATTGTCAATTGTAGTGTTAAATAGTGTCGGTGGTAGTATTAAAATGTGTCGGTTATATTATCGAAAAGTGTCAGTTATAGTGTCAAAAAATGCTAGTGAGTTTTTATAAGTTACGAATTTACAAAAATCCCACAACACATTTTTAAAAAAGTATTTACTTACTAGTAAAAGCCCGTGTCCAAGGACACTTTTTTTTTTTTTTTTAATTTAAAAAAAATATTTTTTTTAAAGGGCAAAATGGGAAAGGGACAACTTAGTAAGGGCAAAATGGGAAATTCAATACTTGGTACTATTCATTGTACTGTAGCACCCCGTTCCCATTTATACTATAGATTTACAAAAAATATATCACACATTTTAAAAAGGGCAAATGACAATTTAGGGCCTGAACTATAGGGGGTAGTGTCGGTTAGGGGCCACATATCTAATTTTCCTTAAATCAGGGCTCAATATCTCAACTTTTCATCAATTAAGGGCTTTTTGACGGATTTTGTTAGAAAAGTCAGTTAAGTGACATGTGCCACGCATGTGCTGGACAAAATTGAATTGGCACTAACTTTTAAGGGGTTAAATGGCATATTTTATAAATATGGGGGTTAAATGAAATTATTTTAATTTCAAATAAATAAACCACACTTTCCCTCTCTCTCTCTCTCTCTCTCTCCTTGCCTCATTTTCTCTCTCTCTCTCTCTCCTTGCTCAGCCCGGCGACCTCTGCCTCCCCAGATTCCGGTGACCTCTGCCTTCCCCAGATTCCGGCGAATCGTCCCCAACTCCGGCAATACACCTCCCCGGTCCATTTCTCTCTTAGATGTACCAATTCTCGTCGTACCAGCCCACTCCCACGCCGATCTTCTCCTCCCTGTCACCCCCATTGCGTGGCGTCTCCCTTCTCCTTGCCTCTCTCGCTCGCACTCTCCATCTAAGAACCCAAAAAATATGAACGAAGGTTGTTGCCAACACCGACCGAACAGATCTGCAGTTCGCCCCCACCTCTCTCTCTGGGTTTTGAATGTAAATCTGAGTTTCTATCTGGGTTTTGAATGAATTTAGGTTATGAAATGTTCAATTTTGATTTTGTAAGATTTAATTTTGCCCAGATCTTGATTTTTGATTTCTGATTGCAGATGTTTTTATCTTTGATTTTTGATTTTGTTAGAATTTGTGGGATAAAAGCATTTTGATTTTGACTTATTTTGCTCAAACCCATTTTTTAATTTTATTATTTTGACAGTAGTAGTTATGGTTTGTCTAATTATGTTGATTGAAATTGGTAGTTATGGTGGTGTGGTGGCGGTGGATGATGCATTACGGTGGCTGTTGTAATGGTGGTTTGGTGGCAGCAGTAGTGGAGGCAGGGTGGTGTTGGAATGATGGTGTCGAGATGGTGGTATTGGACGGTGGTGATTGGTGGTTAGTAGTGGTGATTGGATGTGGTAAATGGTGGTGGTGGCGGCTGCACATAAGGTGGTGGGTGTTGGTTATGGTGGAGATGGTTATGTCATGTGTTTGAGTTTTAAAGTATTGTAAATTTAATTATATACTTCCTCCGTCCCGGTAATTGCTTCACCATTTTTTTTCGACACGTAAATTAAGGGTTTCAAAAATGTTGTGGGTGTTAGTAATTTAAATTATTAGAAAAAAGGATAATAGATAATATCTTAAATTATTTTAAATCATATTATCTTTTTTAAATAAAATTATCTTTATTAAATAAAAATTGGCAATTTTTTAAATAAAATTTTCTAAATCAAAAAGATTTAAGTGACATGTCACTTACTTTTATTTTTTTTTAAAAAAATATTATAAGATTTACGTTAAAAATTAATTAATTTTTTTTTTAAAAAATACTTTTTTGCTTTAAAAATACATTTTTTTTATATTTATAACATTTATTTTACAAGATTTATGTTAAAAATTAATTAATTTTTTAAAAATAAAATACTATTTTCTTTAAAAATACAATTTTTTTATATTTATAATATTTATTTTAACATATTTTAAAAATTATAAAAAAAATTATAGCTTTTAGAAATATATTATATTTTAAAAAAATATTATTTAAAAAAAAAATTTTGTAACGGTCATCAATTTTTAAAAATTTACATTTCAGTTCTTAATAACTAATTTGCTTTTCAATTTAGTCCAAAATCCGTCACTTAACTGACTTTTCTAACAAAATCCGTCAAAAAGCCCTTAATTGATGAAAAGTTGAGATATTGAGCCCTGATTTAAGGAAAATTAGATATAGGACCCCTAACCGACACTACCCCCTATAGTTCAGGCCCTAAATTGTCATTAACCCTTTTAAAAACTCACTTATTTACAAAAATGATACGGGCATGACTTAAGCATTAACGGACCTTTTTTGTTTGGGCCGTCAAATAACCCAAGGTAGTTGGGCCCTGGGTTGCTCCGCGTTCCATTTCCGGAAGAGAACCCATAAATGTTACCCTTTGCCCTCCAACGGTCGGTCGTAAACCCTTCCTCCTATAAATCCCCCTCATCTCATTCCTTCGCTTTTTACCCACGCACTCTCTCTCTCTCTCTCTCTCTCTCTCTCTCTCTCTCACTCACTCTTACTCTCTCTCACACACACACACAGTCACTCCGCCTTCCCCAACTCCGCTCCGATGTCACTTCCCGAGATGTTCAGGGAATCGTCCAAACTCCAAGTCGTAACTTCTCATCTCTCATTCCTCTGTTTTGTTTTCGATTTTTGTTGCTCATTTGATCTAGTTTTATGTTGATTTTGTGAAATTACTATGAATTAGGGTTTATTTTAATTTTGTGAAATTACTTTGAGTTAGGGTTTATTTTGATTTCGTGAAATTACTTTGAATTAGGGCTTATTTTGATTTTATGAAATTACTTTGAATTAGGGCTTATTTTTGATTTTATGAAATTACTTTGAATTAGGGTTTATTTTGAAATGTAAAGTTACTAGTTTAGTTTCTTGTCCCATTTTTAAAAAAAATTACTTACGATTGATGTGGTATTTCTTACTCTACTCTATATTTAGAGGTATTTCTATCTCATGGTAAATTTTATCATGTTTCAAATTAACCACTGAATTTATAAGAGTTCGAATTAAAAGAGATGGAAAATCACTGTCTTTCGCAGTCACAGGTGGATAAATAGTATTAAGATATGATGATGAAGTTGACTGTGGTGTGTATGAACCAGTTATCGTTGTTGACCCCTCAAACATGAAAAAGCTTGTCATATCTGCCAATGGTAAAGAACTAAAAAACCAGCTCAATGTTTTTTATGATTCTTCAGACTAGTTTATTAGTTCTTCTTCTCCAAGTTAAGTGGTTTGACTGTATCAAACTTAGCCACCTTTTCCCTGTGCTAGTTTTTTGCACAGTCCTTTGTTTTCTTATAAATATGGTCTTGAACATTTTGCGGTTCATTTATTTAGTTTTGAGGATTTATAACATCTATGGAGGAGAGAAAACACTTGGAAATCAGGTTAGAAAATCAAGGTTCTCAAGGTACTTCACTAATTCATTTGTTTTTACTGCTTCTAGTTAATCACTTTCCCACATCATTTTGGTACTACTTTGTTCTCTATCTATAAGAAGTTGTGGCCTTTTATTTTACTTTTGTTAATTGAAAGGGCTTTATATGATCATACTCCCTCCGTTTCAAATAAGAGTCTGGTTGCTTTTTTCACATAGCCTAATGCAAAGCAAAGCTTGTAGACATAATTACATTGGAGGAGGGTCCAGAGTAAATGTGTGGACACATTTCATCTTTTCTAACCCCAAAAGGAAAGTGGACATCTTATTGTAACATTCCAAAAAATAATACATGACTCATATTTTGTATCAGGGGAGGATTAATTAGTTCTTAAAATATCAGCCAATAAATGTGTTGGTTAGGTCGAATGAAATTTGTTGATGTTCTGGCTTCTGTATTGTTACTGATCCCTTTCATTAATTTCTGTTGCATACTTGCAGCAAAATATGATCATATCAACACGAGTTATGGAGAACCGACATTGCTGCCTGACTATGGCCGTTTCCTTGACCTCGTAAATGAGGTTATAACTTAAATTCCCAAATTTTCTGCAGGGATTGCAGGATATACTTTTTTTCTTTGTGCTTTTAACCTACTAGGACATGGTTACTGATTATTTAGGAGGTCAATAAGCATCGAGTGGTATTTGCTGGCAGTGCTGGCAATGATGGGCTTGTGTTGACCACAGTGGGTGCACCTGGTGGTACCACGTCAAGTATAATTGAAGTTGGTGCATGTATGTCTCTCCTGTAGGGGCGGATCAAGGATATTTTGACAGAGGGTGCACAATTTACACTACATTTTTTTCTTTTAAAGTATTCTCCATATTAAATAATTAACAAAATAACACCACTAATCCTACACAAAAATTCAATGAAATAATTACTCAATCAACAAAGTAAAATAAAAAATAAAATCAACATGATGATATACCTCTGCAATACACATTTAATCAAAATATATTGAAAATAAATCTTAAATATACTCCATCCGTCCCAATTCAAATTGCAAAACTTACCTTCTTATTTGGTGTCCGATTAATTTTGACAGAGTGGGAGGGGCCCAATTAATTTTGAAAGAATGTGAGAAAGTACAAATTATGAAAAAAAAAAATGGGAGGAAAGCCCAAAACTACGAGGGGGTGAAAGGAGTAATAAAAATGGGCTGGCCAGGGCTGAACACGGGTAAGCATGATATGCTGTAGACTTTATGTTATAACTTTAACCACCGCGACACAAACAGTACTGATAGTTAATATCAAGGTTTATTATATATAAAGCAAAAGTAAAAAGAAAATAACTACAAATCGAATTGGAGCAGGGTGCACATGCACCTCCACCTACAACACAAGATCCGCCCCTGCTCTCCTGCTATGGCTGCTGGAGCTCATTCTTTAATTGAACCTCCTTCTGAAGGGCTTGAATATACTTGGTCAGTCATCTTTCTATTTTTATGATTTTAGTTATTTCATTCTGCAGACTGTTAATATTTCTGACTTAAGATCTTATTTCTCAAGAGGAAGTAAGCTCTTTGTATTAAATGCACATATACTTAGCTGAAAGGAATGCTCTAGTCGAAGGCCAATTGTTGATGGCGATCTAGGTGTCTCTGTTAGTGCTCCTGGTGGGGCTGTGGCGCTCATGTCCTTATGTGGACCCTGCAACGATGCATTCTTACAAGTGGAACATCAATGTCTTCGCCATGTGCTCGTGGAATAGTTGCTTTGCTCATCAACGCAATGAAGGTTATTGGAATATGCTTTTCCTTCTGTTTCCCCTCTCTTAAAACCATCTCTTACCTTTCTTTTCTTTTTATGTTGTAGGCCGAGGTAATTACTGTGAGCCTTTACAATGTAAGAAAGGCTCTTGAGAATACATGCATTCCCATTGGTATGGTTATGTTTGATGAACATCTCAACGGTAAAACTTTGTTACAGGGCGTATGAATAAATTCAAAAGTCTTGTGATTGCGTATCAATCAAGCTGGCAAATCAAGTGGGCTCTCTCTCTCTCTCTCTCTCTCTCTCTCTCTCTCTCGCTATCTTCTCCCTCCTCTCGAGTAAATCACTACATACACACAGAAGAGCTTGTAACTAGATTATAATTAGTTCATTCCTTATTCATGTGGCTCAAATTCATGATCTTTTTCCTTTTTGTGTTTTTTCTCATGTTTATGTTGCGCCCAGGTGACATCACTCTTCGTAATAATGATTGTGAAAGAAGGTTGATAATTCGTGGTACTGTTTTAAAATCATTTTTCTTAATCCTGACGGTCAATGACTACCTGGACCACTGAGTATAAATATATTGATGGGAAATGGAATAATGTTGTTTCACTAACAGATTGAACTCAAGACACTTAGGCCTTCTAGGGATGCAAATAATTGTACTTCATTAAAAGTATTACCAAGAACATTAGAATAAATAGATTTGAGTATCTTTTTGGTCAAAGTTCAATCATCTTGAACAAAACGTCAAGATGCAACATTGTATGGGACGGAGGGAGTATCACTTCGTAAACTTCCCATCTTAGAAGCTTATGTTTGGTCCTAATATTTCTTTGATGGTAAATTCCTATTCGGGTAGGTGCTATTGAACTTGATCATTCTGGTTCTGATCATACTTATCCCATGAAGCAACTTCATCGGCATGAAAAATCATATTAAGGCCAGCATATATGAGGTAGGTGCCTATTGAACTTGATCATTCTGGTTCTGATCATACTTATCCCATGAAGCAACTTCATCTGCTAAAAAAAATCATATTAATGCCATTTTTTACGGCCAGCATATATGAAGAAGATTGTCGAAACCTACCTACGGGTTTCCAGCACCCGAAACCTTTTTAGAATTGCTTAGATAGGCTAAAACATCTTATTTAGTTTTGCTCAGGCATTTACCTTTATTTTAAGTGACCTAGTATTCCCTTAATATCAAATAATTTATGGTCCCAGATCAGTTTGTTCATGGCTGTAGCAGGATTACAAGTGACATCAGATGGGAAGCCAAATGTTCTAGATGTGTTCTTGATTGGAACCTTATGACAATGTTTACCATCAAAAATAGATTTTTGTTATGATAATCCTGCAGAAAGTTTAATGAGAAGTCTTTTTGATTCTTGTTACTTTTCTTCATCAGCACTGGGAGCGGGGATATTGATACCTCAACTGTGGTGAAGGCTGATGCTGATGGAAGTATTTGTGGAGCCTCAGGTACTTCACTAACACATTTATTTTTACTGCTTCTTAGTTAATCTCTTTCCGACATCATTTTGGTACTACTTTGTTTTGGTATAAAGTAGCTTCATTAACTTTCTTTTTACAGTCTTTTTCTTCCTTAACACTACAAATGATTCTTCTTTGATCCTAATGCTTCTTACATCTGTTTTGATGCAACAATCTATTTTAGGGGTTCTCTTGTTGTACATTCTTCTTGGAGCAATCCTTCAGGGACTGTCATGTGGGTTATAAATTTGCATATGAGCTTTTTAGTGACACTTTAACCTCGTTTAAAGGTGCAGTTTGTCTTGTTGCAGATACATTCAATGATTTTTTCGTAGTTATCTTGTGCAGAAGGAAAGAAAGACAAGGTGTGATTAGAAAAGCCCCAGGAAACAATAGCTGAAGCTGTGAAACAGCTAGCTGAGTTTGATAAGGTGGCCAATTTGGTGCTCCTTGTCGATCCTTGTTTTCCCTATTTCAATCACAACTTCTGGTATAATCTTAGGTGTACATTTAGTATGTGTTCCATAGCAGTGACATGTCTCTCAATTTTCTTGTTTGAAGCAGTTTCTTTTCTTCTTCTGCAAATTGTGCTTGCTATCATTTAATGTGCCACTAGAAATATAAACTGATGCTTACTTGATTTCTTACTAATATTACATTAAATTATTAGTTTACTGTATTCCGAGCACATTATAAGTGAAAATTCGCATATGTCTACCTGTAATATCCCTGATTGTTTCATTGCGATGAAGTATTAAGTGGGCTCCTTGGTGCAATGGTGGTTGCTGCAATATGGTTATATTTGGTTTAATTTTTCATTGTTTAAATATCTTACAGGGCGCAAGTTCACAAGTCCTGTAATTTCCCATCCATTAATTATAAGATAAGTATCGGTCAATCTAGGAAATCAAGTCTGTTCTATCTCTCTCCCTCCCTCCCTCCTCCATAACTTCACTACTTACACAGCACATCCAGTGCCTGTAATTAAACTTTTATCATTCTGTTATCCAACTCACTAAAATCTTATTTGCTTTGTGATTCAATACGGCATGATGTCTCCTTGATTGGAAGGGAGTTTTAGAGATTCAGTCACACAAAAGCATTCTTTTTATTTTCTTTCCAAAATTTCCTCACCTATTTTTCGTTTAAAGTTATTCCCATCTATTTCTTACTTAAAATTTCTTCTATTAAATTTCTTCTTAGCTTTCACATTTTATTTATCATTATTTTTTAACTTTTTTCTCACCTTGTTTCTTTGACGTTTTTGTATGACGATTCATGTTCGCCAACCCCAAATCATTTTGGGATTAAGGCTTTGTTGTTGTTATTTAGTCACATGAAAGCTGACAGTCTCTTTAGGTTTCTAGTTCATGTTATCATGTACATTATCATATTTTTTTGGTGCAAGTACATTTGCAATTTCTGCATACACTGTTAAAATAACTATTTTATGGCTTATGGGCAGAACGAACATCTAGAGGCCTCTACATAAGGGAGGCTAGTTATTGCAATCAATCTTCTTAGGTAAGAATAATTGTGGTTTACTGTTGTCTTTGAGCCTTTTTTTAATGCTCTATATGGTAACTTATTAAATACTCAACAAGGATTTATACCAGTATAATCAACACTATATACCTGGGCTTACCTTTAGCAACTATTGTGTTTGTCATCCTTTATATAGTGGTTATATCTTGCGATGATATCATTCATCCTTCTTATGTGGTTGTAATCTTGCGATGGTATCTGTCATTGTTCTGGTTTTTATTGTGTACTCATCCTGTTTAATAAGTTTTGATGTTACCGTTACTTGCAGCACAAATGTGATCTAATTAATACTACGAGTTATGGATAATCTACATCGCTGCCAGACTATGGTTATTTTGTTAATGTCGTTGATGAGGTTTAGTTCGCCTTCATTTAATTTTTGCTTGAAATTCTGGATATGCTTTGTAAGCTTTTAGCCTAACTAGTCATGGGGTCTGATTATTTAGGTAGTGCATAGGCACTGTGTGGTATTTGATGGCAGTGCTAGCAACTATGGGCCTGAATTGACCAAATTGCGTGTACCTGGTGGTACCACCTCAAGTATAATTGGAGTTAATGCAGATGTCTCTCCTGCTATGCTGGAAGGGGTTGAATATACTCCCTCCGTCCCGCCCGAAGCTTCACCTTTTACCTAAATGGGTGTCCCGGTAGAAGCTTCACCTTTCCTAAAATGGTAATAAATGTGGGCCCCATTTGTCAACCCCACTCACTTTTTCCTCTCACATAAATTGTGGGGCCCACTTGTCATATCCACTAACTTTTTCCCCTCACATATTTAAATTGTGGGCCCCGCTTCTTATATCCACTCACTTCTTCCTTCTCACAACCCTTCAAAATGGTGAAGCATCGGGCGGGACGGAGGGAGTACATGGTATATCTTTCTGTTAGTAAGATTTAAATGCTGAGGGTGAGGCAGTATGCAGTTTCTACTGTTACTATGTCCTTCTCTACTTATGGCGTAGCATTCAATTTTTTTTTTTTCTATTTATACAGAAGAGCTTCTTCTTGTTTTATAACACAAATAATTAGTTGTGAGGAATGCATATCTAGTCGATGACCAACAGCTGATGGGGATCTTGGCATCTTTGTTAGTGCTCCTGGTGAGGCTATGGCTTCTGTTCCTAGATGGACTCTCAACGATGCATGCTTATGAACGGAACATCAATGGCTTCTCCATCGGTCTGGAGGGTTGCGTTACTCATCAGTGCAATGAAGGTTGCTGCAATATGCCTTCCTTCCATTTTCCCGTCATAACTGATAACACCACCCGCACTACCTATCTTTTCTTATATCACAGTAAATAGTGAATTGTGTTGGTGTAGCCCGAGGGAATTTCTGTAAGCCATACAGTGTACTAGGAAGGCGCCTGATTATTATCATTCTTTTCTTGTAAGGGAGTTTTAGCGATTTAGTCACATGAAAGCTTGCAGTCTCTTTAGGTTTCTAGTTCATGTTAATATCTACATTTGCAATTTCTGCATACACTGTTAAATTTCTATTTTTTGATGACTTATGGATGCAGGACAAACATCTAGAGGCTTTTTCCTAAGGGAGGCTAGTTATTGCAATCAATCTTCTAAGGTAAGAATAACTGTGGTTTAATGTTGTCTTTGCGCCTTTTTCTTTTATGCTCTCTATGGTAACTAGTCGCTGAAGAACTAGAGATAGGTACTTTTTACCATTTTTTCCGGTTTATATAAAGGTCATCTTTATCATATAGATTGACATTATTTTCACGTGTCGCACACTATAATTTTCTAATATCATGAAATGAGGCAAGTGCTACAGGCTAATATGCACATTGAAGACGCTATGTGTCGAGATTGTTACTTGTAGGTCACTTTCAATGCTTTTAATTTGTCAGTTCTCGTTGTTTTGGGCATGTCATTGATTTGTTCACTCCTGGTAAGCTTAAATATCTCATGCAATTACATTTCTCAGTCACCTATAGAATTTCATTGTCAGGCTTCGACATCAGAGCCATATCGCTTTTTGTCCACATTTGTACCTTAATGGCATTGAGCTGATGAATCGACTCCTCTATGAGGTTACTCAATATATAGCAAGTTTCAATTGCCCCAATATTCTGTTTTGTTATCTTACCTGGACCTTTCAAAATTGGGGAAAATTAGAGTTTAGGTTTCGGGGCGAACATGGAACTCTCTGGGTCGGCACGAAAACTTGTTTAATCCATGAGGAGAGAAGCTGCAGCGACAGAAAGTTCTCCGGAAACCGGAAAAAGGAGAAACCCCTCTCGCCGTTCTTGACTCTACCTCTGTTTCTCATCTTGCCTTAGATCTTGAGGTTTGAGTCTCCTTTTTTATATTCTCTTGCGTTCGTTTAATGCTTCCTTTTCTTAATTTAAACTATATTTCAATTTATGCTGTGCCTTGCCTTGAGACTGCTACTGCTTTCTTTTTCACATTTTCCCCTTCTTATTTTTAAATGTTTTACCATCTAAGCAGTGGCAGTGAACTTTTTACTTTCTTACTTGTAAGAATCTGTGATTACTACATTTTACCAAAAATAGTTTCTTTTGAGTTATATTTTTGTTCACACTTGAACAGATATAGTATTCTTGAGTAAAATGATATGAGTAAATATTAACATAAAATAACTTTGTTCTGGGGTTTTCTTACTCGTCTGCATGACATGCATGTGCATTTTTATGCTTTGTAAGTCTCTGATTTCCAGTGTACCTCATTGCTTATGTGTGCATATTGAATATGAATGAGGGATTAGTGGTTGGAACTTAAATCTTGAAGATGTGAAGGCTCACGCTTCCTTGGTATAATGTCTTGTATTTTCGTTATTTTGAACATGTTCCTTTTTGAAATATTCTAAGCTGCGTTTGATTCATGAAGAGCTATTTCAGGAAAAAATTAAAATGAAAAGCATTACTTTGGAAGCAGAATATTATGTCCTCCTTTGTTTTCTTTTCACATTCGGAAAAGGAATCTGATAATAACTTCCAAGTGTTTGGTTGAAGCAGAACAACTACATCATCAATTATCTTCCATAAGTCAGTTTTCAGAAGCTCCAGATGTGGTAATTCTAGAGTTATTTCCAGTTATATAATAATTAGAAATTTACGAAGTTATTATTTTAATTTATTTTCGCTTCCCTTTGTTGGATGGTAACGCAATGTGTCACAGGACAACCTGATGCAGAATCAACCTCCTTTCTTATAAGCTGATTCTTCCTCGACCTGAGCCACGTAAGTTTGTTCACATGGTGACACCATTGACTACAATCTCGTTCTGCTACTATTTATTTTCTGTATTTGATTCGTCCCAAAATAAATGTCGCGTTTCCAAATAAGGAAAGTGACTTCGTGCAATTTTATCATTGTACAAGTAATGTAAAAACTAGTAAAGCACCTTCCTTAAAAACGTTGACAAGTCAACTGCGACATTTATTCTGGGACGGAGGGAGTAAAAAGAATGTATGCTTGAGTATGTAGTCATGTTCAAACAACATTCAAGCTCATACATGGCATTTTTTAGATTTATATAGGATAAGTATGCTGCTATGTTGACGAGCCCAAGGCCTTTATATGAACCATGCTTGCTTACATTTGGAGCTATATGGTGGAATAGAATCTACTAAGTTATGTCAAAACTTATATAATGGATTCACGATTTTTTTTTTTCATCTCATGATCCCGTACCTCTTTAAATATATAAGTGAATCTATTCTGAGGATAGGTAATGGTTTATGTAGGTGACTCCTCAAGATCCTATTTCCATACCATCTCTCCATCTGAAGATACAACATCTATTCCTCTTGGACTTACAATTTTCCATATGTTGCAGTCAAATATTCTCTATAGGATACGTGTCAATCATTTTTGTTTATTTTGTTCACATTCCTAATTATTTATGAGTTTCTTATTTGTCATGTTGCTTCTTCCAGGAGGACATTCTTAGTCTCATGAAGCATGTTGCTATTGGTGACTCCACATGCGTCGTATCAAAACTTGATAGGTTGTCTGCCATTTCATGGATTCATGATGCTTTTTCATCTCATGAACGCCCTACCTACTCTTTAAGTATGAATGTCAGTGAATCTCTTCTGAGGATACATTATGGTTTATGTAGGTGATTCCTCAACATCCTCTTTTTCTACCATCCCCATCTGAATCTATAACATCTATTCCTCTTGGGCTTTCCATTTTCCCTATGCTGTAGTGTTTCAATCAGATATTCTCTAAAGGGTTTGCGTAAACCATTTCTGTTCATTTTTTCACATTTCTAATTATCTACTCCCTCCGTCCCAAAATGGAAGTCCAAACAAATCAAATTTGTTCTTACTCAATTTCCTATTTTCCTTGTGTAATTGATACATGTTCATTAATTCTCATCTTCAAGTCAATTTTTGGTTAAATTACAACCTTTTTGAAACAGTAAACAGTGATGAACAAGTTGAGAAATTAAAGTGTCAAGTTCAATAAAAAGGTGTATCTCTCCTCTTTTTCACTAAGAGTTATAGATTGGATTGAGAAACTAACTCATTTCCTTTTCGATAGCTACATCTCCTTTGCTGCAGAAGCGTCACAGCAAGACAACAATCTGATGCAGAATCAACCTCCTTTTTTTATCTACTGCTTCTTCAATGTACGTTAGACCACATGGTGACAGCATTGACTACAATCTCACTCTGCTACTATTTATTTTCCCTATTATACCCATAGTTATCGGAAGATTTCTGACTATCAGATTTCCGACGCTATCACATTTCCATGACTATGCTTGAAAATTAGGTAGTTAATTCATCTGTAGTTCTGATAGCTTTGTAATGCATCCGACTTCCTCTTCACGAGTTTTATTAAACTGATGACGATGTGAGTGTTGCTAGCTCATCCATTGAATACAAAATTTCTCAGAACTCTTCTCCCGGCACTGAAAATCATAATGTAATGATGTGGGTGGAAACGGTATTTGGAGATAGATGGAAGAATCTTGGAGAGCACAACTTGTCATCCTCATAGGGTAGCTTTATCCGGCAGCATTGTCCTTCTGGATTTGAGCTTACCCATTCCTTGAATGGTCAGGTACCTAGTTCATTATCTTTGCATATGTTTGATGTTTTGTATATCTTCTACACCACTTTACCTGAAGTTGGCACTTGGAAGAATTCATGCAGATTTCATTGATTTGCATGTTCCCATGACATTTCTTGTCTGCCCACAAAAGAAGTTCACTATATTCATTTCTAACTACCCGTCGTCATTTGAAATAGGATAGTAGGGGTAGGATATTTGCTTAAGCAACAATAGTGGTGCACTTTCAAATGCCAAGGATGCCAAGTTCTTCTGAACCCGTGGCTATAGCTTCTAGATCGTCAGGCAAGTGATCTTTACTGCTTCCCATATTTCTGGCATCATGTTTAAAAAGCTCTCAGTTTCCTATTTTCCATTTTGTAATTGATAAATGTTCATAATCTCTATCTTCAAGTCAATTTTTTGATAAACTACAAATTTGTTGAAACAGTAAACATTGATGATCAAGATGAGAATGTAAAGTGTCAAGTTCAACTAAAAAGACGTTTTAAGGTAGGTATACATTCTTATATCCATATATTTATGGATAAAGATTTAAATGTACGTATGTATCGCCACTGCGCTTGTTTTTGGTCAAAATGCTCTTCTTACATTAGTAGTTATGAAAATGCAGAGTTCTGAATTAATTCACCAAATGCATTTATAAGATAAAAAGCTTTATTTCAGAAATGCTGCACCATCCCTTGACATCCTATTTCTCTACCATCTCCATCCGAAGCTACAGACATCAATTCCTCTTGGACATTCCATTTTCCTTAGTCTCAAAAAGCAGGTCAATATTGGTGACTCTACAGGTGCAATCAGTCCTTAAATCTTTGATTTTCATTTTATTCATCTACGTATTTCTTATTTGATGTGTTCAGCCAATCACTGTTTGAATATTAAAGTAAATAAGTCTATGCACATGCCGTCTCTTCCAATGTAAATCGTGCACATAGAACTTAAAATGGATTTATGTTTGTGTATTGCTTTAGTTTCCTGATTTATATAAATGAAACCGTAGTAAAGACTCAAAACAATGTAGGCTTGAGTATGTAGTCATGTTTAAACATTGTTCAAGCACACTCATTGAATTTCAGCTGAAGTTAAATCATTTCGTTTTTAAAGGATAGTATGCTTATATTTAGACGAGCCCAATGCCTTGATATAAACCAGCTGTATTTTCTTTGCTACTTACATTTGGAGTTAAATGGTGGGATAGAATTTGTACGCTATTTTTAAACATATGTAATGGATGAACTTCCATATCATTTTGGGTTTTGTTTCTGTTGTTGTTATGACTCGATTGTGGGTAAGGAATCAGTAGGTTAGGCACACCAAAAGATATTATCTTTAAGGTATTTAATTCGTCCCACTATGGTGTAATGGTCTCAACGAATTTTACATCCAGGATACAAAATCTACGCACTCTTATTCAAAGTTACACTCCTTTGAATAACTCGGGAACAATAATCGACTGTTTGACTCGAAGAATAGATTTGTTAAGAAGAAAGACTCATGAAGTAAAACATACCAAAACCATTCTAGACTCATTTTAATCCAAGTATAAAGTACCAATATCATTTTAGAACCTTCCAAGTATAAGAATTTACTCAACCTTTACATGCAACTCAATTATATCACCCATTACACTACCAAATTTCATTTTACTAGCTTTCTTTCATTTTAACAACAACCAATTAGTTCCTACAACCTTCCATGAACAACAACACCATACTTAGGTCAATTCCTACCTTTCCAACTCTAAGAAATTACTCCAATTTACCAAACAATAATGGTGACACCACAATATCAACATAATACACTCAATGAACAAGATTTGAAAGAAAATCATAATAACTTACTAAAATAGTGTGAAATGAAATATTTATTTGACCGGATAGATGCGTTTCCCTCGCCGCCACGAACAAGAATACGCGAACGGTTTTGAAAATGAAAAGGAATTGAACTTGGAATAATTTTTGGAAGATAAGCTAGGGTTTTGGCTTCATGGAAGGTTTTTGAGAAGGAGAATATTGATGAAGAGAATAAAATGGCTTCCTTGTTTATTTGTCAAGAAATAGATGCGGGAGAGAAAATGCGAAGAAAAATTGTTGATTTCTCTGATATTAGTTCTCAGTATGCTGAAGCAGAATCTGATATTAGTTCTCAATAGTTTTGGCATAAAGAGACTGATTAAACATGCTGATATCTATCTAATGTAAACACCATCGATAATAACATGGATCTGGGCTGTATTTATTGTCGGTTGTGTGATAAATTGATACACTTCTTTGTTTCGTTGATGCTGATTCTCTTACACATTTGATAGAGATCTCAGGTTTAATGATCACTGCTTCTAACTCTTGAATCTACTTTCCAACGACTGTTGCTGAGACAAAAGCTATTTGTGCAACTGAACCACTTTTGCTTAATGCTGTTTGAGGTGTAGAAGTAGAGAGGCCCCCCGTTTGGCTCATGAGGCAGGCAGGGAGGTACATGAAGGCAGGTTAATTGATTGACATTGTTAGATTGTTCCACTTATTCTATGTTTTGCATTTGGTGAACCAACATGTAAAGTTTTGCCTCTTCAGATTACCAACCAATTAATTTACATGTTCCAGTCAAATTTATTTACCTTTTAGCTCTCATAAACCATTAATATGGCTCTGTTCAACCTCAATCTCATATATTATGCACAACTGTACGACCCAATTGCTATGGTGGTTAAATTGGCACGTGCAATGTGGTGTAAAAACAAGTTCTTAAAAAAGCGATAGGCGGTTGCTAGGTGTCAGAGGCAGACCTAGCGCTTATAACTGTGTGATATATTTCACTTTTTTATGTCATTCTTTTATAGAACAACAGTGAGGTCTATTTTACAGTTGTTGGTTGTAATGTGAATAACTGTGAAATGTTTTTCACACTTCTACAACTGTGAGTTCAGTTTCACAGTTATTTATTATGAATGTGAAATGGTTTGGTTTTTGACCTTTCTAAACTGAGAACTGTGAGGTCAATTTCACAGTTAATTTGGTACTTAGTATGTTTGGTTTACCCGTTATTTATTAGTTGTTGATGATCGTTTGTGCACAACTATGAGGTCAGTTTCTCATTTCATTCCTTTTAGGACAACTGTAGAACAAGTTTCACGGTTGTTGGGTTTGATGTAACTAACTATGTAATGATTTTCACAGTTATTGTGCATAACTGTGAATTCCATTTCACAATTATTTTTATGTCATTCCTTTAGGACAACTGTAGAACAAGTTTCACGGTTGTTGGGTTTGATGTAAATAACTGTGTAATGATTTTCACAGTTTTTGTGCATAACTGTGAATTCCATTTCACAGTTCTTTTTATGTCATTCCTTTAGGACAACTGTAGAACAAGCTTCACGGTTGTTGTGTTTGATGTAAATAACTGTGTAATGATTTTCACGGTTATTGTGCATAATTGTGTGATAGATTTCACTGTTTTATGTCATTCTTTTATAGAACAACTGTGAAATTTATTTCACATTTGTTGAAAAATAATTTTATTTTATTTATAAATTTTGGAATATATGATGAGTAAAATTGTTTGATTCGTCTTGGCGATGCGGTTAAAACAGTGGTTTCGGATAATTTTTTCGACTTTTAGATTTTGAGATATTGCATTTTAAAAATTTAAGAGAAAAAAAAAAAAGGAAGAGAGAAAAGGAGAGAGAAAGAAAGCAGGCAAGGCGCTGGACTCTCATCATCCGTCACGGTCACGCGAGAAAGAGAGGGGTACGAGGGGCAATTTGGTCCAGAAAAAATTGAGGGACTTTTTGGCTGTTTTGATAATGTTAGTCCTTAAAGGTTGTTTTTATTTGGATGGGGGACTAATTGGTCAAAGCCTCTATATTTATTTTTTCCCCCATTAACTCTATGGAACTATTTTGCCTGCCTTTCAAAAAAAAAATTCTAGCTCCACGACTGCTATTGGGACCGGTTTGATTTCATAAACTTAAAATACAATAATATATTGCATTGGGGCCACAAGTTAAAGAGTCCACAGAGCATAAACTTGATTGTTCTGGACTTTTGCAAAGTTACTGAGTGTAATCGTCCTGTTAGACGCTCGACTATAATTTAGTTAACTCATACACATGATATCTATTTAGATTGTGAATCCATTAACCACTTATTTGTAGAATAGTAGTCCTTTGATATTTGTGTCATAAAACTCTACATACTGTATAATATCATCCAAATTGCAAGAGTAGTACATTATGCAAAATGTTAGAAGGCCTAATGATGATGAGTCTCTCTCAAAACCCCACTGCCTATGTATTTTTTATTTAAAAAATATTTTTCAGAAAATATTTATTATTTAAGATAATGTTAATATGTGTTTGTGTTATTAGGGACGTTAATTATTTTTTAACACAACAAAAAAAATATTTTATTTAACATAAAAAAATTATTTTTTTGTAGTTTTCTGAAAATATTAATTATTTATAAAATATTAATTATTTTGGAAAAAGAAATAAATTTTTAACACTTTATATTTAAAACTTTACATTTGTCCCTTTAAAATTAATAATCATTACAAAGTAGCCCATTTGTCATCATTTTCTCGACGCATGACATATTCTGTTAACTTTTCATTAGTTCATTAGTTCATTAGTGATAAGGTGTAGAGTGAGACGATTTGGAAGTTTAGATACGAATACCTATCAGATCGACTTTTCAAACTGAGGCGAAAAGTGAAAATATACTTGGGGGCCGGGGGTTAAACATATTTTGTCTATGATAAATGGAGTATTTGATTGCATATGATTTAGCAAGGCAATTATGAAAATACATTTGATTAAAACTAATTATTTTAAGAGAGTTTCAGGAAAAACCTATACAAGTTTTCTCATTGCAATTTAAACCTTCAACATAAATAATTTGCATAAAAAATCTTCTATCATAATATTTATTCCAATTTAAACCTTTCTCCAACAAGTTAAAAATAATTTTGAAATATACACTTTCACCCTCTTAATTTAATTAATTTTTAGTGTTTCTCAATAGGTAAATTTTTAGATTTTTTTTTTTCAATTTTTGACCAATTTTTTTTCTTACATGAATACTATTTTTTTTAGGGGTTTTCTCATAAATTGTGCCAAGAAAATCTTTTTCGTTTTGAGACACCAACTGCTGCTTTGCAATTGAGTTTTAATGCCAATGACTAGTGAGTTTTATGTAAAGAGTCGGGCATAGTAATGAAATGCGACAGGGAGAGTGATAAATGTATCAGTGTTTAAGGATAAACAATCCAGTGCAAGGAAAAGTATGCCCGATTTTGGGCACGTGCAACCGGCCCAATTGTATAGGGTTCAAAAATTTTAGGTCAAAAAATTTTAAGGGTTCCAAATTATTTAGTTTTATCATATATATTACATTTTTAAAAAACCTCATTTCAATGTTAAAAAAAAAAAAGATATTTTACAAAATTTCGGCTTATTTTTGGCTTAAAACATCAGTGTTTAAACATAAACAAACCAGTAGTAGAAAAAGAGTGCAAGAAAACAGTTAATGTCCATAATAGCATAAATGAACATTATCTTAAATAATTATTAATCGTTCTTCTGGATTTGAGCTTACCCATTTCTTGAATGGTCAGGTACCTAGTTCATTATCTTTGCATATGTTTAATGTTTTGCATATCTTCTACACCACTTTACCTGAAGTTGGCACTTGGAAGAATTCATGCAGATTTCATTGATTTGCATGTTCCCATGACATTTCTTGTCTGCCCACAAAAGAAGTTCACTATATTCATTTCTAACTACCCGTCGTCATTTGAAATAGGATAGTGGGGGTAGGATATTTGCTTAAGCAACAATAGTGGTGCACTTTCAAATGTCAAGGATGCCAAGTTCTTCTGAACCCGTGGACTATAGCTTCTAGATCGTCAGGCGAGTGATCTTTACTGCTTCCCATATTTCTGGCATCATGTTTAAAAAGCTCTCAATTTCCTATTTTCCATTTTGTAATTGATAAATGTTCGTAATCTCTATCTTCAAGTCAATTTTTTGATAAACTACAAATTTGTTGAAACAGTAAACATTGATGATCAAGATGAGAAAGTAAAGTGTCAAGTTCAACTAAAAAGACGACGTTAGCTATGAGATTGTTGATATAGAGAAGGTGATTTCTCTCCTATTTTTCACTATTGAAGTTTGTAAAACTTAGAAGTTACAGATTGGAACGAGAACCTAACCTATTTCATTTCAGATATCTTTATCTCCTTTGTTGCAGAAGAGCTACAACATGCAGGTAGGTATACATTCTTATATCCATATATTTATGGATAAAGATTTAAATGTACGTATGTATCGCCACTGCGCTTGTTTTTGGTCAAAATGCTCTTCTTACATTAGGAGGAGTTATGAAAATGCAGAGATCTGAATCAATTCACCAAATGCATTTATAAGATAAAAAGCTTTATTTCAGAAATGTTGCACCATCCCTTGACATCCTATTTCTCTACCATCTCCATCCGAAGCTACAGACATCAATTCCTCTTGGACATTCCATTTTCCTTAGTCTCAAAAAGCAGGTCAATATTGGTGACTCTACAGGTGCAATCAGTCCTTAAATCTTTGATTTTCATTTTATTCATCTACGTTGTTCTTATTTGATATGTTCAGCCAATCCCTGTTTGAATATTAAAGTAAATAAGTCTATGCACATGCCGTCTCTTCCAATGTAAATCGTGTACTTAGAAATTAAAATGGATTTATATTTGTTCATTGCTTTAGTTTCCTGATTTATATAAATGAAACCGTAGTAAAGACTCAAAAGAATGTAGGCTTGAGTATGTAGTCATGTTTAAACAATGTTCAAGCACACTCATTGAATTTCAGCTGAAGTTAAATCCGTTTTTAAAGGATAGTATGCTTATATTTTGACGAGCCCAATGCCTTGATATAAACCAGCTGTATTTTCTTTGCTACTTGCATTTGGAGTTATATGGTGGGATAGAATCTATACGTTATTTTGAAACATATGTAATGGATGAACTTCCATATCATTTTGGGTTTTGTTTCTGTTGTTGTTGTATATAATGGATGAGACTTCCAGACATGAAGCAATTAAAGTTTATTGTTCATCCGACTTCCTCTTTACGATCTTTACTAGACTCTACTCTTTGATTTTGCAGAGGTAAATGTAAGATTTGATGTCGATAGTTGTATTGCTAGCTCATCTATTGAACACCAAAGTTCTCAGAGCTCTTCTCTGCGTACTGAAAATCATATTGCATGGATTTGCATGGTCCCATGATACTTCTTGTTGTGTGACCATCAAAATAGTTTCTTTATATTTATTTCTAACCACCACTCGTCATTTGAAATAGAACATTGGGTAGCACTTTCAGTTCTGCAATTACTCTTATAGAATAATTCACTCTTCTTACAAAACAAAACAAAACATATTTGCTTAACAATAATGGTGCAGCAAATAATAATAGATGAATAGAAGTCAGGGTTGTATCTGCTGAATAAAGGCAAGATAATAACATAGCACTAAACTAAGGGACCTGAGTTATAGATGCCTTCAACATGTCTAGATTGTGAAGAAATATTGAGAGCAGTCCATTTAGTTTAAATTACCGAGTTGCTGTTCGAAGCAAATTATTTCACTGGGAGAACTGTGTTGTAATTATTGCTCTGCCTATATGGATGTATGTGCATATGTAAATATACACTAACTATGCACACGTGTACATACACACATACTACCATGAGTTTGCACATGTATCTACAATATCTTTCTGGATAAGTTTTTACTAACCGTCTCGAAATTTTCAGCAACAAGTTTCAAAATCAATTCCAAAGGATTCCAATTTATAATGGAGCTGCTTCATTCTAAATGTTGATGATTCTTCTTTTGAAATAGTGCCTAAAGCTTCTTGTACATCAAGCAAGTGATCTTTTCTGCCATGCTTTTGGCATCATGCTTAAAAATTTCTCAATTTCCTACATTCCATTTGTGTAATTGATGCATATTCATTATCTCTTATCTTGAAGTCAATTTTTTTGATAAACTACAAATTTCTTGAAACAGTAAACGGTTATGAAGAAGATGAGAAAGTGAAGTGTCAAGTTTAATCGCAAAAAGGACATTTTAAGTTTAATTCTGGGAATGTTGATTTGGAGATGGTGATTTATCTTATTTTTTTCACTATTGAAGTTCGTGAAACTTGAAAGCTACAGATTGGATTGAGAACCTAACTCATTTCCTTTCAGACGTCTGCATCTCCTTTGCTGCAGAAGAACCACATCATGCAGGTTTGTACAGATTCTTATATGGATAACGATTCATATATAATATTGTAGTTGATAAGCTTCTCTCCATCGCTCGTATACAACCCAAGTTTCATGTTTTCCAGTAATGGTGGTTAGTGCAATTTTATCATTGTACAAGCAATGCATATGTAAGTAAAGCTCTTTCCTTAAAAACGTTGGCAAGTCAAATGCGACATTTAGAATGGGATGGAGGGATTACTATATTTTATTTGCTGGACATGCCTCTTCGCATTAAGTTGTGCATTGTCTCATAATCTGCCTCTTCACATTAAGTGGTGCATTATGTCTCATAATCTATATTTATGTTTGGCGCCTGATGATTAAGGTGTGTTTCGAAGCTCAATTTGCACAATCATTGCAATCTAAATTTTGCACGGTAATTGTTATTCCTTTATGTTCCAAGGTGGATACTCAGTAGTGTAAGGCTCATGACCGCTTGGAAAATGATGTACGATGCTCATGCCTTGGAAAAATTGATCGGTTGGAAATTATCTCCATAAAGTTCTTTGATTGCATTTATTCTGGTTCATACATCACCCACTCTTATTTGATGTTATGCCAGGAATACATCCGGTTGCACTCTGTATAGCTGAAACTTACTGGCATGATTATTGTTAGGAGGTATTCTAGCACGTTATTTTTGAAAGCATGCGCCCATTCATTTATGACATAAAGTCGGTTGCACTTTGTTTATGTGGTTTGTTCATGTTATATTAGGTCAAAGACGCTGCTCCTCATCTCGCTGTTGCATCAACTACCTCTGGTTCTACGCCTAAAGATTATGTTCGAGGATGTTGCTGAAGACTTAGAGAGACAGGTACGTGTTGCCATCTTTTTTTTCTGGTTTATGTAAAGGTCATCTGTATCATACTCCCTCCGTCCCACCCGAATTTGGACAAAGTTACTTTACACGGAGATTAAGGAAAAGGTAAATGTTGTGAGTGTAATTTAAAAATAGGAGAGAGAATGAGTGGAGGGAATAGTAAATTATAATGGTGTTGTGAGTATTAAAATAATGTAGGAGAGAGAATGAGTGGAGAGAATAGTGATTTAAGGTTTCCATTTTGGGCCGTCCAAATTCGGATGGGACGCCCAAAAAGGAAATTTGTCCAAATTCGGGTGGGACGGAGGGAGTATAGTTTTGTGTGGATATCTTCTTCACCATATTACCTGAAATTGGAAATTGGAAAAGGCCATGCATATTGCACGATTTGCGTGGTCCCATGATACTTCTTGTTGTGTTCCCATCAAAAATTATATTCATTTCCAACCACCTCTCATCATTTGCCATAGAACAGGGGTTGGGGGGTGCACTTTCAACTCTGCAATTAATCTTCACACCGATTCACCCTTTTTACAAAACGAAACATATTTGCTTAAGTAATCATGGTCATGCCGCAAATATTAAATGAATAGAAGACAAGGTTGCAGTCTGTGGTGCAGTCAAATATTCTCCGTAGGGTATGCGTCACTCATTTATGTTTATTTTTGTTTACATTCCTAATTATTTTTGAGTTTCTGATTTGTCCATGTTGCTTCTTCCAGGAGGCCATTCTTAGTCTCGTGAAACAGGTCTTTATTGGTTTCTCTACTGGTGCAATCAATTGTTAAATTTTCATTTTATTGATCTATGTTGTTCTTACTTAATGTTTTCAGCCAATCGAGTGGTAGACTGGTTATATTTTTAATTGGTAAGAAGAAAGAAGGAAAAAGGGAGAAATGACAATCAAAAGCTTGTCTTGTGTAGATATAAACCGTAACACTTTATTTTGAATAGATTTATCTCCTTTTATACTTTTGAATATTATTGAACAAATGGTTGAAGAAATTACAACATAAAATTTGTCATTTTAATTTGGATCTCTAGTTTCTTTTAGCCAACTGAAACTTGTTGAAGCTCACATGTCTAACCAAACTAAAATGTCTTGACTTTTAGATCTGTGTAAGGGGGCGTTTTTACAATTATTGTTTTTTCACAGCAGATGTTACCCAAAAACTTAAAAAAAAAAATAAAATTGTTTTTTACATGAATACCTATTTGGGTTCACAGCCACCTCTTTGGGTGGTCTTGTGTCTGCCCCTGGTTACACTTTATCAACGTGGAAAAACTAAGTGCTGCTAAAAGTCTAATGAACCTCTTCTCAGTGGAGTTTCACCTGAAGCACAGTTAATATCATGTAAAATTGGAGACTCTTGCTTTGGTTCTCTGAGCTCTGAATCTGGCCTAGCCTTTTCTGGTGTTTGCATCAAACAGCATTACTCCCAAAATGATCTTCCTACTTTTTTTTTTGTTAACACAAAGGTATTTTAAGCAATCTAAAAATTGTTATTGATAGTATTCATAACGATGTATCAATAACAAGGTTTAAATTTCCATTAGAATAATCAAATTAACCTAAATATATTGCTCAATGTACCTTCGTGTTTAACACCAATCGTGTTAACACCAAATAAAGTAGGAAGATCATTTTGGATGAAACGGAGGGAGTATGTATCCTGACATTTCTCTTTGAGGTATATTATTCTCCCTTAGAGAAAGACTGAAATGAGTTTTGTCTTTTGGCCCTGTTGGGAATTGGGAAAGGGGGTAGGTGGACTTGCATATAACTCTTTTCGTTTTCGTCCCTAAATGAATGTTAATTTTCTGATAGTTTGTCCATTTTCTTTTCAGAATATATGTTTAAATATAAAATGGACACCCATTTAGGGATGAAGTAGTAGTTAGTATGATATTTTATATATTTCATATTACTTAATATTTAGTCCATTGAATTGATTTCATGGTTAATTATTGACTTACATAGATATATAGCCAACATGATTGACAAGAAAAGGAACATGTTTTTTTTTAGTTTAACTTTTTTACTTTTAAACTTTGTATTTTGATTCAATATATGTGCTACATAAAATGTTATAAAGCATTACACTTTTATTATTCTGCTTGCTATGTTGGTCTACTACTCCCTCCGTCCCGCTTTAAGGTTTTGAGTTTGACTTTGCACGGAGATTAAGGAGGAAATATTATATTGAAAGTGTTGTGAGTGTGAAAATAAAATAGGAGAGAGAATGAGTGGAGGAAATAGTAAATTATAATGGTGTTGTGAGTATTAAAATAATGTAGGAGAGAGAATGAGTGGAGGGAATAGTGATAAAATACTTGCCATTTATGGAAAGAAGTAAAGTAAGAACCTTAATTTGGAAAGACTAAAAAGGAAAGTAAGAACCTTAAATCGGGACAGAGGGAGTATTTATTATGGCTTATAAGCTTCTTGTGTGCAGCCTGTATAAGTTGGTTTACTTTAGAAAAAGTTAGTTACTTCTTAGTCGCATTTTAATTCAATCCTTTTGCATCTCAGTTCTTTTGCATATATACTGCAGTTATTTAGTTCAATTGGCGGGCACTATTTAGCTGCATTGAGTTCTATCTTGTATTATATTTTGTAGTCATTGCAGATATCCTCTTTGAAGCATAGAGGTTACAAAAGAGAAGATTTCAATTTTTGATTCTGGCCCTGGCATTGGAAAACCAAGGAAAACAATATAGAAGTGGTAGGATTTAACGACTTCATGTTGCTAGTTTTCAACTTTGAGTTCCATCTATTATTGTATTTTGGATCCTCTTTTCTTACTTTTTTTTTCCATATTTTTGTATATGATCTTTTCTTTGCAATTTTTGGGGCCTTTATATTCTTATTTACACTTTCATATATTAGTTGTTCATAATACAATATATTTTTTCAACTTGGTCTCTTTTTTTTGCCAACTTCATTTCAACTTCAATCAAGACAGCAGCACTGCAACTAGTTATCCTGGTATGTTGGATTGCTTATTAAATGTGATAGGTCTTTCTTTACCTCTTCTTACGTAGTTGTTATTTTACCTCCGCCCTCCTACGTTATATATTGTATTAGCTGATTTTTTCCGGTTAATTTCTGCATCATATAATGATTACATTCTGTCCTCTTTGTATATTTAGGTTCAAGGCCATCTTTCGAGGCAAATGCACACCTGAAGTGTGTATACCATCCTGTTATTCAGGCAAGTTTACATATTAGGGAAATGCTGGGCCATCAAAAAAAGATGCATACTATTTTTTTCATCCTTATACTATAGTTTCTTTAAATTTATCGGTTTAAATTTCCTTGCAGTTATTCCAATTTTCTTACTTTCATTCTCTGGTCTGTCCGTCTTTTTAAACCAGTGTGTTCTACAATCTACATGCATTTAGTGTTGCAGTCATTTCTTGGTGCAATGATAAAATAAACTGTGAAGTTCCAAAGTAACATGATGTGGGTTGAATCAATAATGGGAAAACTCCGTTTTTTTCCATCGTACTTTGGAGCGTGTTTCACTTTTACCATCGAACTTTATTTTTTTTCATTTTTACCATCATACTACAAAAATGCTGTCATTTTATACCCAAATCTGCTATTTATACCCAAATTTATTTCATTTTTATTGTCATTTTATAACCAAATTGGGTATAAAATGACACTATTGTTTGAAGTATGATGGTAAAAATGAAAAGTTTGATGATAAAAGTGAAATACACCTCAAAGTACGATGGGCAAAAATGAAGTTTTCCCTATTGTTTTAATTTATCATTTCACTTTACCGCTGGAAGGCCATTTCCAGAAACTAATGGTAGTCACCTCTCAACGAATAACAGAAATCCCAGTCTTGATCTATGGAAAGCTCTATCTTTGACCATTATCGCAATCGATTCTGGGTTGGGATTCGTATTCAGGTTGTTTGTACCACATCTTTTCATTATTTAACATATACACTCTTGTTAAAGTAATTACGAGAAATTACAACATTATGTTTGATATCCTTCAGTGGCTTGCTATGGAAAGTGCGGAATGGAATAGTCTACTTGAGAATGAAGTCAAAAATCTCTATCCTAATTGAGATACTGAGTGCAAGTTAGCGCTCAGTTGGGATTTGATGTGGTTAGTTTTCAATTACAATCCTATTCTTTCTAAATTCTTGCAACTCTTCATATGCTCGGTTTGAATAACAATAAGATTTTGTGTTTCTTAGATAACAGGTATTACCTGATTGAGAGGTATATTGTGAAACAGAGTTTTGAGATGACACCCGAATAACTTAGGCAATGAGTACACTCTTGAGAAATAGAGAGGTGGTGTGTCTTTGCCTACCCTATATTTAGAGGTATTTCTAATTGGTGGTTAATTTTATTATGAACCACCATAGATGATATTTCCAAATCAGTTGCAAACGGATCTGTGCCCCCTCTCCATATCCATTTTGTCCTTTTAAAAATGTGTGCTAGAACTTTTTTTGGAATTTCTTCTTTCACGGGCAAATACTAAATACAGAGACTCAAATTTCCAGGGAAGTAAGTAAATTACCAAAATAGCCTTTTAACCTATCGTATGAACTGGGTTTAGAGGCAGAAAGCATCTCGTATGAACTCACACGAGACACATCTCGTGTGAACTCAGACGAGACTCATCTCGTATGAACTCGCACGAGATGTCTCGTATGAACTCGCACGAGATGTGTCTCGTATGAGTTCACACGAGATGAGTCTCGTGTGAGTTCACACGAGATGTGTCTCGTGTGAGTTCATACGAGATCGGGCAAGGGCAGCGTTGGAATATTTCGTTCCTTGTATATAATTTTCTTTGTATATAACCATATCCTCTTTCACGTGTTTGCTATGTTTGCATTGCAGATACTGATGCTGGTTTCAACTCAACACCTTCAAAGGTCAGATTAGTGTCTTTTTTTCCTTTTTTCTTTTTTGACATTTCCATGTATATTGACTAATCAACCTTACCAAAAATATCTTTGGATATGCTTTCACTCCCCATATACCATTTTTTTGAACTACTTATATATGAATATGCTCCTGAAGTTCCTTGTATGTATATATGTATATATCTACCTTTCGCTCAATTGATTGGTTTATTTATATGAATCTAAAGGAATTCTTGTTCTAATTGCCTGACCTATTTTATCTCCCAGGGACACGATGTTACTAACATCAGGCTCTGAAGGGAATAGTGGCCTATATCACTTGGTCGGGGGGATCCACCTCCTCCCATACATGCTATATCTTCCTATGAAAGAAAAGGGGAGCCGCGACTGCAATTTTGTTCTGACATTATCTCTACTTAAATGAACGTATGTCAGGTATTATTATGGTATAACTGATACCAGGTTTATTTTTCTTGTTTTGTATTGTTTCAATTTAAGAACAAGTGGAAACAGATTAGAGCGATCATTAGCAGGAATGGAGGCGCAATATTTTTGTTGTCCAATTAGAGACCAATTTGTTATCATTTAATCTGAATTTAGAATGTTACATTTTGCAGCAAATCTGGTAATATGAATAAAGGTCGTATAACACTTACAAGTTTGTTTTTGTCGCTGCAATATAGGCCTGACAGACGTGCTGGATCGTTTGTCTCTCTACCAAATGAAATGGATATGCTGGTACAGTGGGCCCTCATGTAACAAATTTAGATACACGCTTAGAATCTGTTCCTGAAATGGGATATTCCTTATTCTCAAGGTGCTACAAACGCGAAGACCTCACTAATGAGGTTTTGGTTGAGGGGTGGTTTCACACAGGTTTGTTTCTTCACATGGTCTTTTAATTGGTTTTAAGCCCACTCATTAACTATATCTGTATGGGTCTCTTGCAAGCTTCCACTTCAGGGGATGTTGAGTGGCAACCAAATGGAAGCATGAAAATTATTAACCGGAAGAAGAACATCTGTAAGCTATCACAAGGAGAATATGTGGCAGTTGAAAAAACCTGGAGAATGTTAACGGACTTGTTCCTGGTCTTGTGTCTCAGTATGCATTCTAACAAATTTGTGCACATATTCACTCTGTGCACATTTTAACCAAAAGAGGGTTTCCCAATTGAAACTACACATTTTAACCAAAAGAGGGTTTCCCAATTGAAACTACACACTTTCTAAAATGAAAAATTTATAATACTTCTTTATTCAATGAGATTCACTTTCACACTCACAACTACTTTCCACTTACTATTTCCCACTCCACCTTCTCTCTCATACACTTTTTCATACCACATCCACTCCACTATCACTCATCCTTAATTCCCGTGCCTAACCCAAAACTTGTAGCTTGAATTGGGACGAAAGGAGTATATTATAGAGAATTTGACTCGAAAGTTCATTTTGGGACAAATCACTTTCCCTCAAGTTCCTTATTAAATTGAAATGACCAAGAAGTTCTTATTTAATAGTATATAATACTGCATGCCATTATTATAGAAATATTGTATGCAGGATTATATTCGCCCATATGTGAATATAATACTGCATGCAGTATTATAGAACTAATACAACATGTGGAGTAACTTCTCGGGCATTTATGATATTTTTTAGAACTTCCCGGTCACTCTCCCTATATTATAAGGACTTTGCTGGAACCAAAATCTCTTTTTTATGATTCTCTGATATGGAAAAATAATAATATCAATAATGGATATGGGCCTAAGGAAATAGCTTCAAGTCTTTTCTTGTTTCTGTTGCGAACGCAAATAAGCAAGCTCTTGAACGTAAGAAAATGATGTATTACTGTGTTAATATCCCTAGGTGAATGAGTACATACTCGGGGAGCTTACAAAGATTGGAAAAGAGAAAAAGGTAAGTTAGCTTTCTTGGTGGCATTGGCATTGGCATTTTTGGCTAATAGGATGGAGGTAAGAAAAGTAATATGCCAATCTCTAACCTTATTCATGTTCTTGGCAGTTGAAGGCTTTGAATTCATCAAAGCTATTCACCCTGTCCCCTTGCTGTTCGGTATGGACTGCTACCTTCTAACACCCACATTTAAGAAGAAAAGACTCCGGTTGCTTAAATACTACTCTCTCTGTCTCGATTTAAGACTCCTAGTAGACTTTGCGCGAAGATTAAGAAAAGGTGTAGGTGGTGAAAGTATTGTGAGTATGAAAAATTAAATAAGAGAGAGAATGAGTGGGAGGAATAGTAAGTTGATTGGTGTTGTGAGTATAAAAGTAAAGTATGAGAGAGAATGAGTGGGAGAATAGTAAAGATTCTTTGCCATTTTAGAAATAAAGCAAGTAGGAACCTTAAACTAAGACGGAACAAAATCGAAAGTAGGAACATTAAATTGAGACGGAGGGAGTACCAGGTAACTCATTTCTATAATGATACTTCAAGGCAGGTTGTTTCTCACTTTGGCATGCATATTAAACTCATTGTTATAAATTACTACTTTAGGATGGAGGGATAATCATTCGTTCATTTCATTTAACTTTAAAAACTCAATGACAATGACAGGAAGAAAATTGAGAGAACTACCAATGGCCTCTTTCTAATTGCTTTTGCTTCATCATGCAGAAAGTATTGACAAAATGTAAGGATGGAGACTAAGACCTTGCCTCTAATCTATTTATTTCATTATTATCGACGAGGTCCGTCTAACGTGACCCTGACGTATTGTACCTTGATTAATTCTATTTATGTTTCGTACTTATATTTATTGGTAAAATAATTGTAAGGCCCCATCGGAGACCAAGTCGGTGCAAAATTCTAATATTATGAAGTTTAAAATGATGAATTTGGATGAGTTTTAGATGCTATGTCCATGCAACTTAACATATTGATATAAATTGTGTTTCTTTTTTGTTAGTTATTGTCATGTATAAATCTAGGAGTGCATTTGAATTTCCACCAATGTCGACGAGGGTTTTTACTGTCGTTTTCCTCTGTATTTAGCTGGATTTTTTTTTTGTTTCACACCTTTTTTAGTACGATTATGAGTGCCAATCAAAAAATTAAGAATAATGATAACAAAATACTCTCCTGGTTGCTGGACCGAGGCTGATCGGACCGTTTCCCACATCATCAATAACAAAGTACTCTCTCCTCGTTCTAAAATGAATTACCTTTTTATATTTAAGTGTCACAATTAAGAAGTTGATTTTTTATTGTAAAAATTAATAATTCAAGGGGATAAAAAATAGGTTAGTTCTAGCAAAAAAATAAAATAAAAATCAACTACCCAAAAAGAATGATGACATATATGTTGAAACAATATTTAATTTTTTGTTATTTTGAAAATAAAGCAAAACATGAAACTTATTATTATGAGATATATCATAAAGAAAAATGCATAAACCTTATTTGGAGACGAGACGAGACGAAGAATTGTATTAAAACAAGAAGAATGCCCGTTTCAAATTCAAATTGAGCATAACAAAATAACAAACTGCTCTCAGACTTAACAATCATTGAATGAACACTGTTCGGTCGAAATTTAACGGTTTATTTTAAAATTCGTAAGCGTACAGGCTCTTGAAATATAGCGGGTGCAAGTACGAATCGATCCTACAGACATGGATTATTTTGGGATGAAATTGTTTTTACTACAATTATAAAAGAGATTGGGAGAAATAAAGATTGATTTAGGAAAAGAATAGAACATACGCAGAAAAATACTTAAATAAAACTCTTACAAACGAATCATTCTCGGGATTGGAAACCATTTAACCACATATTCATCATATAGTAATGTCTTTTAAAATACAGATTTTCATAAAAATCAAGGATGGTTTTCTGCGTACGTTCTATTATTTTCCTAAATCAATCTTTATTTCTCTCAATCTCTTTTATAATTGTAGTAAAAACAATTTCATCCCAAAGTAAACCCTGTCACGTGGGATCGACTCGTACTTGCACCCGCTATATTTCAATAGCCCGTGCGCTTGCGGATTTTAAAATAAACCTTTAGGTTTCGACCGAACAAGTTTTTGGCGTCGTTGCCGGGGACAACGGTTTACTTTTTGTTTTTGTCTTTACTACATAATTTCGTTTTTCCCTAGGCCATTGAACTACTCTCGTGATCAATTAAACCTAGTTCCTTTATATGGTTTCGTCAATCGAGATTCTCCGCTAGGTACTTCTCTGATTGACTGAATCATACAAGTTGGACGTCTCCAAAATGTAAGCCATTTTGAGATTGATTTAAAGAAATTATTTAGATGAAGAGAATTGGCAAGACTTTTATAAGGGAAGACGAATAAAAGGCATTTTGAGTTTCCAACCCCAAGAATATGAGGGATTACTCACTAGCCATTCGTAATATAAACATAAATGCATAAAATAAAGATAGAGATAGAAGAACTTATTTGCTTTGAAAGAGAGAAAGGTTGAGAATAACTTCGATCTTTTATTGCTTTTGATACTTCAAAGTACAACTCCAAGAACACAAGTTTGATCTTCAAGAAATCTATGAAGTAATTATTGCTAGAGTTTTTGCTATGTAATCTCAGGTGTTTTGATATAGAATCTGATATATTTTGACTGATACAAATGGCCTTTAAATAGGCATCCTAGGCTAGGGTTGTGTTCCTTAAAAAAAAGATGTCTTCAAGAGGCACCTTTTCATGAACTGGTACAGAGTGCACGGGCGTGTACTATGTTCTTGCATGGCCGCTCCAGCCTTGGCGCCATATTTGATTTTGAACTGGCCCTATTGCACGACCGCTCCACGAAACGCTGCACGGCCGCTCTGCCTGGTTTGGTCTGCCACTTTGCTGATTTGGGGCTATTTTGGGACTGACAGGTGCACGGTCGCTCCAGAATACAATACACGGCTGCTCCAACTTGGTTTTGGGCTGAATGTCCATTTTGAAGCTATCTTTTCATGCCTTTGCACCCTTAATGTTCCCAAAGCTTTATTTGTCCATTATTTGCCTTAAAAACATGTAGAAAATGCTAAACTATACCAACAAGTGTAAAATCGAAGATTTGGAATAAAGAAAGCTAAATTATACTAATTTAAGACAAAAAGAGAAATAAAACTAAGTAAAAACTAAAGATAAGATGCTATAAATGACTATATAAAGGTCATTTATCAAACGCACGGATATATAAGCAAGATAGTCAATTTTTGCTTCCAAAAGTGTCCCTACAAAGGGCAAATCTGTAATCTCCATCTACATCACAAATGTTGTAATTTTGAACATTAGGAAATGTGTCATTAAATAGAATTGCTTATTTCAAAAGTATTTCACATAAATTTTAGAATAAAAATTAAGGACCAAAAAAGGCTTAATTCTAAGTTTAAAATTCAAACTTAGTTATAAAAGCTCCACCATAATATTTACTTAAAATAAATGAGTTATCATATTATAATTAATAGTGATTATAAGTTAATAATTTATTATTTTTACTTTTGATATTTCATTTAAGATTGATTTTATGTTAAAAATTAAACTATAAATGTTTTTGAAATATCCAATTCAAAATATGATTATTTTATAAAATATTATGGAAAATTTAATAATATAAATAAAAGTAATGATGAATGAAGTTACAAAATTAATAAGTGAATTTTCAAACATGAATTTTCGTAAGTTAAGGTGTGACAGGGGGAATAATATATAGGAGTATGTAATCTTCTGTCCCGATTTTTATTTGACGATTTTAACCAAAACAATCATTTTAATTGTACATAAACAAAAAATTTGCAATAAATTTAGTTACTGTAAAAATATAGAAATTATTAATGTATCATCATTAATATACTTTTAATTACAACTTATAGGTTTTCTTTGAAACACTCCAAAATTTCAAATTTTTTTTGTCAAAGTGAATCAAATGTATGTTTGTTTGTTTTTCAAAATCGTTTATTATTACTGTATTAATACTATGAATTAGTTTCTTCAAAATCATATTTTCTTAAATTATGCATTGTTCTTATAAATATTTATATATTCTTTTTAATTAATTTGTCAAATAATTATATGTATGTTTAGCACATGGGTGTAAATGATAGAAATATATGGAAGAAAGTTTCGATTCCAAAGATGTCATTAACACTATAGGTTAAGACGATCAAATTTTAGATATAGAGAAGCCAATATATATTGGTGCTTTTTTACATTATAACAATTAACAAAAATTAAGACATATCATTGTTTACTTCCGTTCTTCTAAAAAAGAAGCCTGTTTTTGTCATGATCAACTCTGTATACGTTGTCAAGAGTTGCTAACTCCGAAGGGCATAAAATATTGATATTTTCAATTATTAACATTGAAGAAATAAAAATTGTTGTTGTCCATAGCGCGCGAGTGTACTGCTAGTGTATATAAAAGCTCAAAACCTAATCTAAATAGGAAATAACATACAATTCAGTTAACTAATAAATTAAATAAAATGACCTTTGAGGAAAGATTTAGAAAAAATATATTATATCAAGAGTTGGTCTTATAAAAAATGCGTTTTTTTCTAAGTTTAAGGAAAAGTTATTTTTACACCGACACTTAATAATACATTCTCTGTCACTCTTCACATTGTCTTATAAAAAATGCGTTTTTTTCTAAGTTTAAGAAAAAACGCGTTTTTTTTTATAAGATTTTGGCTTATATCAATGTAATTCAAATACTTATTATTAATATAATATAATATTACAAATATTATCAATATTTTAAAAAATATTATTAAATGAGTCGGTCTTATGAAAAAAAAAATATGTTTTACACTAGATGGAAAAAAGGGTTTATCGTAATTGCCAGTTCTAATATTATAAAGTGCAAGTTCTAGTATTATAAAATGTCAGATTCAAAATGACACTTGTAAACATTCAAAATATGACACTTATAAACATTCAAATCATCACGTTTTTAATATTTGCTAAAATATAACTAGTGATAGTGTTAAGGATTGTTGATTGTAGTGTTAGATAATAACGATGGTAGTGTTAAAAATTGTCAATTGTAGTGTTAAATAGTGTCGGTGGTAGTATTAAAATGTGTCGGTTATATTATCGAAAAGTGTCAGTTATAGTGTCAAAAAATGCTAGTGAGTTTTTATAAGTTACGAATTTACAAAAATCCCACAACACATTTTTTAAAAAATATTTACTTACTAGTAAAAGCCCGCGTCCTAGGACAAGTTTTTTTTTTTTTTTAATTTTTTAAAAAATATTTTTTTTAAAGGGCAAAATGGGAAAGGAACAACTTAGTGAGGGCAAAATGGGAAATTCGATACTTGGTACTATTCATTGTACTGTAGCACACCGTTCCCATTTATACAATAGATTTACAAAAAATATATCACACATTTTAAAAACTCACTTATTTACAAAAATGATACGGGCATGACTTGAGCATTAACGGACCATTTTTGTTTGGGCCGTCAAATAACCCAAGGTAGTTGGGCCCTGGGTTGCTCCGCGTTCCATTTCCGGAAGAGAACCGAGAAATGTTACCCTTTGCCCTCCAACGGTCGGTCGTAAACCCTTCCTCCTATAAATCCCCCTCATCTCATTCCTTCGCTTTTTACCCACGCACTCTCTCTCTCTCTCTCTCTCTCTCTCTCTCTCTCTCACTCACTCTTACTCTCTCTCACACACACACACAGTCACTCCGCCTTCCCCAACTCCGCTCCGATGTCACTTCCCGAGATGTTCAGGGAATCGTCCAAACTCCAAGTCGTAACTTCTCATCTCTCATTCCTCTGTTTTGTTTTCGATTTTTGTTGCTCATTTGATCTAGTTTTATGTTGATTTTGTGAAATTACTATGAATTAGGGTTTATTTTAATTTTGTGAAATTACTTTGAGTTAGGGTTTATTTTGATTTCGTGAAATTACTTTGAATTAGGGCTTATTTTGATTTTATGAAATTACTTTGAATTAGGGCTTATTTTTGATTTTATGAAATTACTTTGAATTAGGGTTTATTTTGAAATGTAAAGTTACTAGTTTAGTTTCTTGTCCCATTTTTAAAAAAATTTACTTACGATTGATGTGGTATTTCTTAGTCTACTCTATATTTAGAGGTATTTCTATCTCATGGTAAATTTTATCATGTTTCAAATTAACCACTGAATTTATAAGAGTTCGAATTAAAAGAGATGGAAAATCACTGTCTCTCGCAGTCACAGGTGGATAAATAGTATTAAGATATGATGATGAAGTTGACTGTGGTGTGTATGAACCAGTTATCGTTGTTGACCCCTCAAACATGAAAAAGCTTGTCATATCTGCCAATGGTAAAGAACTAAAAAACCAGCTCAATGTTTTTTATGATTCTTCAGACTAGTTTATTAGTTCTTCTTCTCCAAGTTAAGTGGTTTGACTGTATCAAACTTAGCCATCTTTTCCCTGTGCTAGTTTTTTGCATAGTCCTTTGTTTTCTTATAAATATGGTCTTGAACATTTTGCGGTTCATTTATTTAGTTTTGAGGATTTATAACATCTATGGAGGAGAGAAAACACTTGGAAATCAGGTTAGAAAATCAAGGTTCTCAAGGTACTTCACTAATTCATTTGTTTTTACTGCTTCTAGTTAATCACTTTCCCACATCATTTTGGTACTACTTTGTTCTCTATCTATAAGAAGTTGCGGCCTTTTATTTTACTTTTGTTAATTGAAAGGGCTTTATATGATCATACTCCCTCCGTTTCAAATAAGAGTCTGGTTGCTTTTTTCACATAGCCTAATGCAAAGCAAAGCTTGTAGACATAATTACATTGGAGGAGGGTCCAGAGTAAATTTGTGGACACATTTCATCTTTTCTAACCCCAAAAGGAAAGTGGACATTTTATTGTAACATTCCAAAAAATAATACATGACTCATATTTTGTATCAGGGGAGGATTAATTTGTTCTTAAAATATCAGCCAATAATAATTAACAAGGATATTTTGACAGAGGGTGCACAATTTACACTACATTTTTTTCTTTTAAAGTATTCTCCATATTAAATAATTAACAAAATAACACCACTAATCCTACACAAAAATTCAATGAAATAATTACTCAATCAACAAAGTAAAATAAAAAATAAAATCAACATGATGATATACCTCTGCAATACACATTTAATCAAAATATATTGAAAATAAATCTTAAATATACTCCATCCGTCCCAATTCAAATTGGAAAACTTACCTTCTTATTTGGTGTCCGATTAATTTTGACAGAGTGGGAGGGGCCCAATTAATTTTGAAAGAATGTGAGAAAGTACAAATTATGAAAAAAAAATGGGAGGAAAGCCCAAAACTACGAGGGGGTGAAAGGAGTAATAAAAATGGGCTGGCCAGGGCTGAACACGGGTAAGCATGATATGCTGTAGACTTTATGTTATAACTTTAACCACCGCGACACAAACAGTACTGATAGTTAATATCACGGTTTATTATATATAAAGCAAAAGTAAAAAGAAAATAACTACAAATCGAATTGGAGCAGGGTGCACATGCACCTCCACCTACAACACAAGATCCGCCCCTGCTCTCCTGCTATGGCTGCTGGAGCTCATTCTTTAATTGAACCTCCTTCTGAAGGGCTTGAATATACTTGGTCAGTCATCTTTCTATTTTTATGATTTTAGTTATTTCATTCTGCAGACTGTTAATATTTCTGACTTAAGATCTTATTTCTCAAGAGGAAGTAAGCTCTTTGTATTAAATGCACATATACTTAGCTGAAAGGAATGCTCTAGTCGAAGGCCAATTGTTGATGGCGATCTAGGTGTCTCTGTTAGTGCTCCTGGTGGGGCTGTGGCGCTCATGTCCTTATGTGGACCCTGCAACGATGCATTCTTACAAGTGGAACATCAATGTCTTCGCCATGTGCTCGTGGAATAGTTGCTTTGCTCATCAACGCAATGAAGGTTATTGGAATATGCTTTTCCTTCTGTTTCCCCTCTCCTAAAACCTTCTCTTACCTTTCTTTTCTTTTTATGTTGTAGGCCGAGGTAATTACTGTGAGCCTTTACAATGTAAGAAAGGCTCTTGAGAATACATGCATTCCCATTGGTATGGTTATGTTTGATGAACATCTCAACGGTAAAACTTTGTTACAGGGCGTATGAATAAATTCAAAAGTCTTGTGATTGCGCATCAATCAAGCTGGCAAATCAAGTGGGCTCTCTCTCTCTCTCTCTCTCTCTCTCGCTATCTTCTCCCTCCTCTCGAGTAAATCACTACATACACACAGAAGAGCTTGTAACTAGATTATAATTAGTTCATTCCTTATTCATGTGGCTCAAATCCATGATCTTTTTCCTTTTTGTGTTTTTTCTCATGTTTATGTTGCGCCCAGGTGACATCACTCTTCGTAATAATGATTGTGAAAGAAGGTTGATAATTCGTGGTACTGTTTTAAAATCATTTTTCTTAATCCTGACGGTCAATGACTACCTGGACCACTGAGTATAAATATATTGATGGGAAATGGAATAATGTTGTTTCACTAACAGATTGAACTCAAGACACTTAGGCCTTCTAGGGATGCAAATAATTGTACTTCATTAAAAGTATTACCAAGAACATTAGAATAAATAGATTTGAGTATCTTTTTGGTCAAAGTTCAATCAAGTTGAACAAAACGTCAAGATGCAACATTGTATGGGACGGAGGGAGTATCACTTCGTAAACTTCCCATCTTAGAAGCTTATGTTTGGTCCTAATATTTCTTTGATGGTAAATTCCTATTCGGGTAGGTGCTATTGAACTTGATCATTCTGGTTCTGATCATACTTATCCCATGAAGCAACTTCATCGGCATGAAAAATCATATTAAGGCCAGCATATATGAGGTAGGTGCCTATTGAACTTGATCATTCTGGTTCTGATCATACTTATCCCATGAAGTAACTTCATCTGCTAAAAAAAATCATATTAAGGCCATTTTTTACGGCCAGCATATATGAAGAAGATTGTCGAAACCTACCTACGGGTTTCCAGCACCCGAAACCTTTTTAGAATTGCTTAGATAGGCTAAAACATCTTATTTAGTTTTGCTCAGGCATTTAACTTTATTTTAAGTGACCTAGTATTCCCTTAATATCAAATAATTTATGGTCCCAGATCAGTTTGTTCATGGCTGTAGCAGGATTACAAGTGACATCAGATGGGAAGCCAAATGTTCTAGATGTGTTCTTGATTGGAACCTTATGACAATGTTTACCATCAAAAATAGATTTTTGTTATGATAATCCTGCAGAAAGTTTAATGAGAAGTCTTTTTGATTCTTGTTACTTTTCTTCATCAGCACTGGGAGCGGGGATATTGATACCTCAACTGTGGTGAAGGCTGATGCTGATGGAAGTATTTGTGGAGCCTCAGGTACTTCACTAACACATTTATTTTTACTGCTTCTTAGTTAATCTCTTTCCGACATCATTTTGGTACTACTTTGTTTTGGTATAAAGTAGCTTCATTAACTTTCTTTTTACAGTCTTTTTCTTCCTTAACACTACAAATGATTCTTCTTTGATCCTAATGCTTCTTACATCTGTTTTGATGCAACAATCTATTTTAGGGGTTCTCTTGTTGTACATTCTTCTTGGAGCAATCCTTCAGGGACTGTCATGTGGGTTATAAATTTGCATATGAGCTTTTTAGTGACACTTTAACCTCGTTTAAAGGTGCAGTTTGTCTTGTTGCAGATACATTCAATGATTTTTTCGTAGTTATCTTGTGCAGAAGGAAAGAAAGACAAGGTGTGATTAGAAAAGCCCCAGGAAACAATAGCTGAAGCTGTGAAACAGCTAGCTGAGTTTGATAAGGTGGCCAATTTGGTGCTCCTTGTCGATCCTTGTTTCCCCTATTTCAATCACAACTTCTGGTATAATCTTAGGTGTACATTTAGTATGTGTTCCATAGCAGTGACATGTCTCTCAATTTTCTTGTTTGAAGCAGTTTCTTTTCTTCTTCTGCAAATTGTGCTTGCTATCATTTAATGTGCCACTAGAAATATAAACTGATGCTTACTTGATTTCTTACTAATATTACATTAACTTATTAGTTTACTGTATTCCGAGCACATTATAAGTGAAAATTCGCATATGTCTACCTGTAATATCCCTGATTGTTTCATTGCGATGAAGTATTAAGTGGGCTCCTTGGTGCAATGGTGGTTGCTGCAATATGGTTATATTTGGTTTAATTTTTCATTGTTTAAATATCTTACAGGGCGCAAGTTCACAAGTCCTGTAATTTCCCATCCATTAATTATAAGATAAGTATCGGTCAATCTAGGAAATCAAGTCTGTTCTCTCTCTCTCTCCCTCCCTCCCTCCTCCATAACTTCACTACTTACACAGCACATCCAGTGCCTGTAATTAAACTTTTATCATTTTGTTATCCAACTCACTAAAATCTTATTTGCTTTGTGATTCAATACGGCATGATGTCTCCTTGATTGGAAGGGAGTTTTAGAGATTCAGTCACACAAAAGCATTCTTTTTATTTTCTTTCCAAAATTTCCTCACCTATTTTTCGTTTAAAGTTATTCCCATCTATTTCTCACTTAAAATTTCTTCTATTAAATTTCTTCTTAGCTTTCACATTTTATTTATCATTATTTTTTAAATTTTTTCTCACCTTGTTTCTTTGACGTTTTTGTACGACGATTCATGTTAGCCAACCCCAAATCATTTTGGGATTAAGGCTTTGTTTTTGTTATTTAGTCACATGAAAGCTGACAGTCTCTTTAGGTTTCTAGTTCATGTTATCATGTACATTTTATCATATTTTTTTGGTGCAAGTACATTTGCAATTTCTGCATACACTGTTAAAATAACTATTTTATGGCTTATGGGCAGAACGAACATCTAGAGGCCTCTACATAAGGGAGGCTAGTTATTGCAATCAATCTTCTTAGGTAAGAATAATTGTGGTTTACTGTTGTCTTTGAGCCTTTTTTTAATGCTCTATATGGTAACTTATTAAATACTCAACAAGGATTTATACCAGTATAATCAACACTATATACCTGGGCTTCCCTTTAGCAACTATTGTGTTTGTCATCCTTTATATAGTGGTTATATCTCGCGATGATATCATTCATCCTTCTTATGTGGTTGTAATCTTGTGATGGTATCTGTCATTGTTCGGGTTTCTATTGTATACTCATCCTGTTTAATAAGTTTTGATGTTACCGTTACTTGCAGCACAAATGTGATCTAATTAATACTATGAGTTATGGATAATCTACATCGCTGCCAGACTATGGTTATTTTGTTAATGTCGTTGATGAGGTTATAGTTCGCCTTCATTTAATTTTTGCTTGAATTTCTGGATATGCTTTGTTGTAAGCTTTTAGCCTAACTAGTCATGGGGTCTGATTATTTAGGTAGTGCATAGGCACTGTGTGGTATTTGATGGCAGTGCTAGCAACTATGGGCCTGAATTGACCACATTGCGTGTACCTGGTGGTACCACCTCAAGTATAATTGGAGTTAATGCAGATGTCTCTCCTGCTATGCTGGAAGGGGTTGAATATACTCCCTCCGTCCCGCCCGAAGCTTCACCTTTTACCTAAATGGGTGTCCCGGTAGAAGCTTCACCTTTCCTAAAATGGTAATAAATGTGGGCCCCATTTGTCAACCCCACTCACTTTTTCCTCTCACATAAATTGTGGGGCCCACTTGTCATATCCACTAACTTTTCCCCCTCACATATTTAAATTGTGGGCCCCACTTCTTATATCCACTCACTTCTTCCTTCTCACAACCCTTCAAAATGGTGAAGCATCGGGCGGGACGGAGGGAGTACATGGTATATCTTTCTGTTAGTAAGATTTAAATGCTGAGGGTGAGGCAGTATGCAGTTTCTACTGTTACTATGTCCTCTACTTATGGCGTAGCATTCAATTTTTTTTTTTCTATTTATACAGAAGAGCTTCTTCTTGTTTTATAACACAAATAATTTGTTGTGAGGAATGCATGTCTAGTCGATGACCAACAGCTGATGGGGATCTTGGCATCTTTGTTAGTGCTCCTGGTGAGGCTATGGCTTCTGTTCCTAGATGGACTCTCAACGATGCATGCTTATGAACGGAACATCAATGGCTTCTCCATCGGTCTGGAGGGTTGCGTTACTCATCAGTGCAATGAAGGTTGCTGCAATATGCCTTCCTTCCATTTTCCCGTCATAACTGATAACACCACCCGCACTACCTATCTTTTCTTATATCACAGTAAATAGTGAATTGTGTTGGTGTAGCCCGAGGGAATTTCTGTAAGCCATACAGTGTACTAGGAAGGCGCCTGATTATTATCATTCTTTTCTTGTAAGGGAGTTTTAGCGATTTAGTCACATGAAAGCTTGCAGTCTCTTTAGGTTTCTAGTTCATGTTAATATCTACATTTGCAATTTCTGCATACACTGTTAAATTTCTATTTTTTGATGACTTATGGATGCAGGACAAACATCTAGAGGCTTTTTCCTAAGGGAGGCTAGTTATTGCAATCAATCTTCTAAGGTAAGAATAACTGTGGTTTAATGTTGTCTTTGCGCCTTTTTCTTTTATGCTCTCTATGGTAACTAGTCGCTGAAGAACTAGAGATAGGTACTTTTTACCATTTTTTCCGGTTTATATAAAGGTCATCTTTATCATATAGATTGACATTATTTTCACGTGTCGCACACTATAATTTTCTAATATCATGAAATGAGGCAAGTGCTACAGGCTAATATGCACATTGAAGACGCTATGTGTCGAGATTGTTACTTGTAGGTCACTTTCAATGCTTTTAAATTGTCAGTTCTCGTTGTTTTGGGCATGTCATTGATTTGTTCACTCCTGGTAAGCTTAAATATCTCATGCAATTACATTTCTCAGTCACCTATAGAATTTCATTGTCAGGCTTCGACATCGAGCCATATCGCTTTTTGTCCACATTTGTACCTTAATGGCATTGAGCTGATGAATCGACTCCTCTATGAGGTTACTCAATATATAGCAAGTTTCAATTGCCCCAATATTCTGTTTTGTTATCTTACCTGGACCTTTCAAAATTGGGGAAAATTAGAGTTTAGGTTTCGGGGCGAACATGGAACTCTCTGGGTCGGCACGAAAACTTGTTTAATCCATGAGGAGAGAAGCTGCAGCGACAGAAAGTTCTCCGGAAACCGGAAAAAGGAGAAACCCCTCTCGCCGTTCTTGACTCTACCTCTGTTTCTCATCTTGCCTTAGATCTTGAGGTTTGAGTCTCCTTTTTTATATTCTCTTGCGTTCGTTTAATGCTTCCTTTTCTTAATTTAAACTATATTTCGATTTATGCTGTGCCTTGCCTTGCCTTCTGACTGCTACTGCTTTCTTTTTCACATTTTCCCCTTCTTATTTTTAAATGTTTTACCATCTAAGCAGTGGCAGTGAACTTTTTACTTTCTTACTTGTAAGAATCTGTGATTACTACATTTTACCAAAAATAGTTTCTTTTGAGTTATATTTTTGTTCACACTTGAACAGATATAGTATTCTTGAGTAAAATGATAATGAGTAAATATTAACATAAAATAACTTTGTTCTGGGGTTTTCTTACTCGTCTGCATGACATGCATGTGCATTTTTATGCTTTGTAAGTCTCTGATTTCCAGTGTACCTCATTGCTTATGTGTGCATATTGAATATGAATGAGGGATTAGTGGTTGGAACTTAAATCTTGAAGATGTGAAGGCTCACGCTTCCTTGGTATAATGTCTTGTTTTTTCGTTATTTTGAACATGTTCCTTTTTGAAATATTCTAAGCTGCGTTTGATTCATGAAGAGCTATTTCAGGAAAAAATTAAAATGAAAAGCATTACTTTGGAAGCAGAATATTATGTCCTCCTTTGTTTTCTTTTCACATTCGGAAAAGGAATCTGATAATAACTTCCAAGTGTTTGGTTGAAGCAGAACAACTACATCATCAATTATCTTCCATAAGTCAGTTTTCAGAAGCTCCAGATGTGGTAATTCTAGAGTTATTTCCAGTTATATAATAATTAGAAATTTACGAAGTTATTATTTTAATTTATTTTCGCTTCCCTTTGTTGGATGGTAACGCAATGTGTCACAGGACAACCTGATGCAGAATCAACCTCCTTTCTTATAAGCTGATTCTTCCTCGACCTGAGCCACGTAAGTTTGTTCACATGGTGACACCATTGACTACAATCTCGTTCTGCTACTATTTATTTTCTGTATTATATTTGTAAACAATGGAAAGGTATCTGACACTGTAAGATATCCATGACTGTGCTTGAAAATCCGTTAGTTACATCAGATTTCCCAGTGGTAAATGTGAGATCTGATGAGGATGTTACCGCTGCCAGCTCATCCGTTGAACACCCCAAAGTTCTCAGAGCTCTTCTCCCCTAACTGAAATTCATGTTGAGAATGACATGAGTGGTAGACTGGTTACATTTTTAATTGGTAAAAAGAAAGAAGGAAAAGGGGAGAAATGACAATCAAAAGCTTGTCTTGTGTAAATAATGGATAATGTGGACAAATAGTCTCAGTTTGCGAAGAGATGTGGAGAGCAGATTGCTTCTGCTGCTTCCAGTTACAAAGCTTAGCATTTAGTTCTCATTACCGAATTGCTGTTCAAAGCAAATTATGTCACTTGGAGAATTGATCCTCTTATCAGTTTGGTTCACCAAAACTTTTTCATCAATCATTTTAGGTATACGTAAAAACATATGATGTCAGTGGACATATGTATATGATGTGAGATTTGTGTTTGCGAGTTGTTACCATGGATTGGTCTAGTTTGCACTTGTATCTACAATGTTTTTCTGGATAAGTTAATACTAACTGTCGAAATTTTCAGCAACAAGTGATCTTTTCTGCCATGCTTAAAAATGGGGGGATGTTGCATTCTAAATAGTAGAAGATTCTTCTTCGGAACCGGTGTCTAAAGCTTCTCGTAAATCAGGCAAGTGATCTTTTCTGCCATGCTTAAAAATGTCTTCACCATTTGTGTAATTGTAAATCAGGCAAGTGATCTTTTCTGCCATGCTTAAAAAATTCTCAATCCATTTGTGTAATTGATACACTACAAATTTGTTGAAACAGTAAACAAGGACATTTTAAGGTTACTTTTGGGATGCTGATTTGGAGAAGGTGATTTCTTGCCTCCTTTTTACTATATATTGAAGTTTGTGAAACTTGAAAGTTACAGATTAAATTGAGAACTAACCCATTTTCATTTAGATGTCTTCATCTCCTTTGCTGCAGTAGAGCCATATTATGCAGGTTTATACAGATTCTTATATTTATACATTTGCGAATAAAGATTTTTCATTTGTGTAATTGATTGTTTTCAATATTACTCATCTTCAAGCCAAATTTTTGTTAAATTACAAATTTCTTGAAACAGTAAACAGTTATGAATATCGCGTTTCTGAAAAAGATTCTTATATCCATACGTTTATGGATATAGATTTCAATATAAGATTTTACTTGATTAGCTTCTCTCCATCGTTCATATACAACACAAGTTTCATGTTTTCCAGTAATGGTGGTTTTTTTATTAATCCCTCGCACTTTCCTTTTTGGTTCGTCCCAAAATAAATATTGCGTTTCTGAATAAGGAAGTAGTCTTAGTGCAATTTAGCATTGTACAAGCAATGCTCAATCAAGTAAAGCTCTTTACTTAAAAGCGTTGATAAGTCAAATGCAATATTTATTATGGGATGAATTACTATATTTTATTTACTGCACATGCCTCTTCGCATTAAGTTGTGCATTGGAGTAAGTCTCATAATATGACTACTTCGCATTAAGTTGTGCATTATGCCTCATAATCTATCTTTATGTTTGGTGCTGTTCGCAGTCCCCCCCCCCCACACACACACACACATATGAATGTATGTATTATCACTGTGCTTGCTTTTTTGTCAAAATGCTCATTACATTAGAAGTTATGAAAGTGTGGAGATCTAAATTATTCACCAAATGCATTTATAAGAAAAAAAGTTGTATTTCACTAATTTCAGAAATGTTGCTGCGCCCATACAAGTCCTGGACATCCTATTCTCTACCATCTCCATCTAAAGCTACAGCTTCAATTCCTCTTGGACATTTCTTCCACCTATGCATCATTCATTTATAGTAACATTTTAGACATTTATTTTGGCTGGGAAAGAGATAGTAACATTTTAAATTCAAAAGTAACTTTAGTATAATTTCATTATATTCATTTCTAACCACCTCTCGGCATTTGAAATAGAACGGCTACTAGTCCTGGACATCCTATTCACCGCCTAATACTACTGTAGCGTCTTCCAAACCCTTTCCCCCCTCCCTCCCTCCCTCAATTATCGATCTCTCCGCGCAATAATGGATCTCTCCCGCGCAACGGCTACTAGACGCTCATACATTTTTCTTCATCTCGAAAATCTTTGTGAAAAGTAAGGGTGATTAGAGAAGAAAGGGGGAAAGGGCACAAATTTTGAAGAAATGTTGCTTGAGAGTGAAATGATTTATTGGTATAATTAATCAATTTTATTGCTTGAGAGTGAAATGTATTGTTTGTGGGATTCACTTTGTTGAGTGATTTAATACGATTATATGAAGAGGGATTTTAGTGGCTGGAATTTCAACCTTGAAATTTAATTGATTCCATGAAGCAGGTCACTATTGGTGATTCCACGGGTGCAATCAGTCGTTTTATCTTTAATTTTTATTTTATTGATCTATGTTGTTCTTATTTGATTTGTTCAGCCAATCTAGTGGTTGATGGAGGATGTGTCCCAAGTGCTGGAACGGAGAAATCTTTGGTTGTACTAGTACAATTTTGAGTGTCCTAAATCGTCAAAATTGGGACACATTTGGCATACTCATTTTTGTCTTCTATTGTATACGTAAATTCTTTTTTTCTGATTTTACATATCGTGTATGAAATAAAGTGCTTGAATACGCTGATTACTTCCAAGGGTACTAGTTTTAGACGCGGGTTCTTTTCAGGATGGAGGAAGTCTTATGTGCCGACCTATTCTCGTTCTCAACATCCTCTCTCGTTTGCAGCTTAAGGAAAAATGGACTTGTTACTTATTTAGCTGTATCCTTATAGTGGGTTTAATTGAGAAAACAAAATACATTACAAAAGCAATAAAATTTATGATTAGAAAAAGACCTAGTGTTGTTTTCCTGCTATCAGATCCAGGACGAGGATTGCATATCTGACAAAGATCAATCAGGTATTTACAGGCATGCAAAACAACTACATCATTGATTATCTTCCATAAGTCAGTTTTCAAAAACTCCAGATGTGGTAATTCTAGAGTTATTTCATTTATATAATGAGAAATGGTCAAAGGTGTTATTTTTGTTTTTATTTATTCCACTCTTTCTTTTGTTGGATAACAATGCAATGCAATGCGCCACATGAAGACAACAACCTGATGCACAATCAACCTCCTTTTTTATCTGCTGATTCTTCCATGTCCAGCCACGTAAGTGAGTTTACATTGTGACATCATTGACTACAATCTCGTTCTGCTACTATTTATTTTATGTATCATAACTCTAGTCATAGGAAAGATTACTGACGTTATGAGATTTCCATGTCTGTGCTTGAAAATTAGGTAGTTAATTAATTTGTTTTGATAAATTTGTAGTGCATCTGACTTTCTATTTATGAGCTTTACTAGAGGTAAATGTGAGAGATCTGATGACGATTTTACAGTTGCCAGCTCATCCATTGAACACCAAAGTTCTCAGAACTCTTCTCCCACGTACTAAAAATCATGTTGAAAATGATACTTATCTCATCATGCTGTTTTTACTGATGTATTTCCCGGCCCACTTTCTATCTCAAGTAGGAGTCTAAGGAATTGGCATCATCCCTGAGATGTAGGTACTTATCTCATCATGCTGCCTTATTTGTTGATAGCAATTATTTTAGCATTAAGTTATTCCTTAGATGTTGATTTGAAATTGATTCTTGTGAACCAGAAAACCTTTAGACTTGTTTGAAGATGATGAAAGGTTTAAGGCCGTAGAACAAGCTGCATGATTTTCCTCGTTTGTACTCTTAATTAGAGCTGTTGGTCAGATTTTCTGAGAGCAGCTGTACTCAATTGTTATTTTTTCTACTAATTTCTTAGAATTATGAAAGTTTAGGTGGAGAAAGATCCATTACCAATTTGTGGGTGATGAAAGATAACTGGCTGTGCTATCCGAAGAAGGTATATTATTGCAGATAGGGCCTAACTGATATTGCCGTTTGTTGACTTTATAAATTATTGTATACCAATTAAAAGTAACAGCATCTTCTTGTGTCTTTAGGTCCTTTTGATTGTCAGAATTTGCCTTTTTGGTTCCACTGCAATTCACACAACATGGGGTCCCATTTTTTTTTTTCTCTGGAGTTTGCTATATGTGTATTCTCACTCTCAGTATGTGTTTCTAATTTCTGGAAAGGATTAAGGTTCAAGGGGAACAACGTCGTAATAGGGTGGAGTACAGGCAACTCCTGGAATATTGTGGCATGATGATTGAGGTTGTGTTTTGAAGCTTAATTTGCACAATCTTTCCAATCTGAAATTCACACGTTAATTGTCATTCATCATGTTTCCAGGTGATTGTACCAAAAATAGAATATTCATGTTCCCAGGTGGATACTCAGTGGCATAAGGTTCATGTCCGCTTGGAAGATTATGAAAGACGCTCATGCCTTGGAAAATTGATCGGTTGCAATTTCCCTGGTAAATTTCTTTGATTGCCTTTATTCTGGTTCATACAACACCAACTCTTATTTTCTGTTATGCCAGGAATACATCCGTGATCTGGAGAAGGAAGAAGATGAACAGAGGAAAATAAGAAAGGTTCCCTCTAAAACTGGTTTTCTAATTATATAAGTTTATTGCATGGGGCTACAGGCTACTTGTTCAGTCTTCTTAATTTTTCTCTAAAATTTTTAAGGAGCAAATAAAATGAGTGGAGCGCAAAAATCGTGATGAGTTTAGCAAAATGCTAGAAAAAAATGTAGCTGACTGCACTTTTACAGCTAAAACTTACTGCCGGATCATTGTCAGAAAGTATTCTAGCAAATAATATTGAAAGCATTCACCCATTCATTTATGACACAAAGTCGATTGCACTCTGCTTATCTGGTATAACCATGGTTATTAGGTCAAGGATTATGCTCCTTATCTTGCTATTGCATCATAAATCTCTGTTTCTACACTTAAAGATTTGTTCAAGGATGTTGCTGAAGAACTAGAGATAGGTACTTCTTACCATTTTTTCCGGTTTATATAAATAAAGGTCATCTTTATAGATTAACATTATTTTCACGTGTCGCACACTATAATTTTCTAATATCATGTAATGAGGCAAGTGCTACAGGCTAATATGCACATTGAAGACGCTATGTGTCGAGATTGTTACTTGTAGGTCACTTTCAATGCTTTTAATTTGTCAGTTCTCGTTGTTTTGGGCATGTCATTGATTTGTTCACTCCTGGTAAGCTTAAATATCTCATGCAATTACATTTCTCAGTCACCTATAGAATTTCATTGTCAGGCTTCGACATCAGAGCCATATCGCTTTTTGTCCACATTTGTACCTTAATGGCATTGAGCTGATGAATCGACTCCTCTATGAGGTTGCTCAATATATAGCAAATTTCAATTGCCCCAATATTCTGCTTTGTTATCTTACCTGGACCTTTCAAAATTGGGGAAAATTAGAGTTTAGGTTTCGGGGCGAACATGGAACTCTCTGGGTCTGCACGAAAACTTGTTTAATCCATGAGGAGAGAAGCTGCAGCGATAGTTAGTTCTCCGGAAACCGGAAAAAGGAGAAACCCCTCTCGTCGTTCTTGACTCTGTCTCTGTTTCTCATCTTGCTTTAGATCTTGAGGTTTGAGTCTCCTTTTTTATATTCTCTTGCATTCGTTTAATGCTTCCTTTTTTATATTCTCTTGCGTTCGTTTAAAGCTTCCTTTTCTTAATTTATGCTGGTGTTTTCTTACTTGCCTGCATGACATGCATGTGCGTTTTTATGCTTTGTAAGTCTCTGATTTCAATGTACCTCATTGCTTATGTGTGCATATTGAATTTGAATGAGGGATTAGTGGTTGGAACTTCAATCTTGAAGATGTGAAGGCTCAGGCTTCCTTGGTATAATGTCTTGTATTTTCGTTATTTTGAACATGTTCCTTTTTGAAATATTCTAAGCTACGATTAATTCATGAAGAACTATTTCAGGAAAAATTTAAAATGAAAGGCATTACTTTGGAATCAGAATAATATGTCCTCCTTTGTTTGCTTTTCACATTCGGAAAAGGAATCTGATAATAACCTCCAAGTGTTTGGTTGAAGCAGAACAATTACATCATCAATTATCTTCCATAAGTCAGTTTTCAGAAGCTCCAGATGTGGTAATTCTAGAGTTATTTCCAGTTGTATAATAATGAGAAATTTACGAAGTTATTATTTTAATTTATTTTCGCTTCCCTTTGTTGGATGGCAACGCAATGTGTCACAAGACAACCTGATGCAGAATCAACCTCCTTTCTTATAAGCTGATTCTTCCTCGACCTGAGCCACGTAAGTTTGTTCACATGGTGACACCATTATCTACAATCTCGTTCTGCTACTATTTATTTTCTGTATTATATTTGTAAACAATGGAAAGGTATCTGACACTGTAAGATATCCATGACTGTGCTTGAAAATCCGTTAGTTACATCAGATTTCCCAGTGGTAAATGTGAGATCTGATGAGGATGTTACCGCTGCCAGCTCATCCGTTGAACACCCCAAAGTTCTCAGAGCTCTTCTCCCCTAACTGAAATTCATGTTGAGAATGACATGGGTGGAAAACATGATTTGTAGATGGATGAAAGAATCTTGGAGGACACTGCTTCTCATCCTCACCACAGGGTAGCTTCGTCCGGCAGCATCGTCCTTCCGGATTCGAACCTACCCATTTCTAAAACGGACAGGTACATAGTTAATGATCTTTGCATATGTTTGCTGTTTTGTATATCTTCTTCACCACATTACCTGAAATTGGCACTTGGAACACAGCATGAAAAGTTCGTGGATGTGCGTGGTCCCATGATACTTTTTGTTGTGTCCCCATAAAAAAAAAGACTACTCCCTCTGTCCCGGAATAAATGTCGCACTTGCCATTTTGATTCGTCCCAAAATAAATGTCGCGTTTCCAAATAAGGAAAGTGACTTAGTGCAACTTTATCATTGTACAAGTAATGTACAAACAAGTAAAGCACCTTCCTTAAAAACGTTGACAAGTCAACTGCGACATTTATTCTGGGACGGAGGGAGTAAAAAGAATGTATGCTTGAGTATGTAGTCATGTTCAAACAACATTCAAGCTCATACATGGCATTTTTTAGATTTATATAGGACAAGTATGCTGCTATGTTGACGAGCCCAAGGCCTTTATATGAACCATGCTTGCTTACATTTGGAGCTATATGGTGGGATAGAATCTACTAAGTTATGTCAAAACTTATATAATGGATTCATGATTTTTTTTTTCATCTCATGACCCCTGTACCTCTTTAAATATATAAGTGAATCTATTCTGAGGATAGGTAATGGTTTATGTAGGTGGCTCCTCAAGATCCTATTTCCATACCATCTCTCCATCTGAAGATACAACATCTATTTCTCTTGAACTTACAATTTTCCCTATGTTGCAGTCAAATATTCTCTAAAGGATACGTGTCAATCATTTTTGTTTATTTTGTTTATTTTGTTCACATTCCTAATTATTTATGAGTTTCTTATTTATCATGTTGCTTCTTCCAGGAGGACCGAGGACATTATTAGTCTCATGAAGCATGTTGCTATTGGTGACTCCACATACGTCATATCAAAACTTATATCAAGGCTGTCTGCCATTTCATGGATTCATGATGCTTTTTCATCTCATGAACGCCCTACCTACTCTTTAAGTATGAATGTCATTGAATCTCTTCTGAGGATACATTATGGTTTATGTAGGTGATTCCTCAACATCCTCTTTTTCTACCATCCCCATCTGAATCTAAACATCTATTCCTCGTGAACTTTCCATTTTCCCTATGTTGTAGTGTTTCAATCAGATATTCTCTAAAGGGTTTGCGTAAACCATTTCTGTTTATTTTTTCACATTTCTAATTATCTACTCCCTCCGTCCCAAAATGAAAGTCCAAAAAAATCAAATTTGTTCTTACTCAATTTCCTATTTTCCTTGTGTAATTGATACATGTTCATTATTTCTCATCTTCAAGTCAATTTTTGGTTAAATTACAATCTTTTTGAAGCATTAAATAGTGAAGAACAAGTTGAGAAATTAAAGTGTCAAGTTCAATATAAAGGTGATATCTCTCCTCTTTTTCACTATTTAAGTTCATGAATCTTAAGAGTTATAGATTGGATTGAGAAACTAACTCATTTCCTTTTCGATAGCTACATCTCCTTTGCTGCAGAAGCGTCACAGCAAGACAACAATCTGATGCAGAATCAACCTCCTTTTTAATCTACTGCTTCTTCAATGTACATTAGACTACATGGTGACAGCATTGACTACAATCTCACTCTGCTACTATTTATTTTCCCTATTATACCCATGGTTAGTGCAATTTTATCATTGTACAAGCAATGCATACGCAAGTAAAGCTCTTTCCTTAAAAACGTTGACAAGTCAAATGCGACATTTAGAATGGGATGGAGGGATTACTATATTTTATTTGCTGGACATGCCTCTTCGCATTAAGTTGTGCATTATGTCTCATAATCTGCCTCTTCACATTAAGTGGTGCATTATGTCTCATAATCTATATTTATGTTTGGCGCCTGATGATTAAGGTGTGTTTCGAAGCTCAATCTGCACAATCATTGCAATCTAAATTTTGCACGGTAATTGTCATTCCTTTATGTTCCAAGGTGGATACTCAGTAGTGTAAGGTCATGACCGCTTGGAAGATGATGTACGATGCTCATGCCTTGGAAAAATTGATCGGTTGGAAATTATCCCAATAAAGTTCTTTGATTGCATTTATTCTGGTTCATACATCACCCACTCTTATTTGATGTTATGCCAGGAATACATCCGTGATCTGGAGAAGGAATATATCCGTGATCTGGAGAAGGAAGAAGATGGATAGAGGAAAACAAGAAAGGTTTCCTCTAAAACAGATTTTCTAATTAAATAATTTTATTGCATGGGGTTACTTGTTCAGCCGCCCCGTCCCCTCCCCCCCTCACTCAATATGTACACACACACACACATATGAATGTACATATTACCACTGCGCTTGGTTTTTTGTCAAAATGCTCATTACATTAGAAGTTATGAAAGTGTGGAGATCTACCATCTCATATTATGATTTTATTTTTTTTTTATTTTTTTTAACATTCCTAGTTATTTATAAGTTTCGTATTTGTCATGTTTTTTCCAGGAGGCCATTCTTAATTTCATGAAGCAAGCTAGTATTGGTGACTCTACGGATGTTATTAATTTCTAAATTTTCATTTTATGATTTTTTTTTTCTTGTGGTGATGAATTGATTTTTGGGTTAGAAGTATGCAAGTCTTTAAACTGGGATGGGAAAGTGGGGTTTTTATTTTAGTTGTGAGTCCTTGTAATTTCAGTTTTAACACTTTTGCTCTTTTGTAGACTTAAATAATATGCCAACTATGCAATGAGATTGCCAAATAAGCGAAAACAATGAGTCAACACGCCAAATTAGCAAAATTAATGGTGAAATTGACGAAATGGTGGCATAATCCATAAAATGATAGGTCAAGGATGAAAAGGTAAAAATATACAAAAAATATATTAAATCATAAGGGTATAAATATATTCAAAACTTGTCATTTATGAAAGGAAACCTTGAAGTGGGGCGGACCAAAAAGAAAAGTAGGAATCTTGAAGTTGGACGGAGGGAGTAAATAATAAAAAATAATACGTTTGTAGTAGTGTATAAGCATCTGTTTCTAAAATAATTTAAAATTTAATTGATTTTCAAATAATTATTTAAAACTAAATGCCAAAAACTTATAAAAACGCGTTTTTGTTAACTTAACAAAAACGTGTTTTGAAATTACTTAAAACCCTTATCTCTCTCACAAAACACACGCTCACCGCTCTCTCTCTCTCTACACGGGATTCTCTCTCTAAACGCAAAACACGCTTCGCTCTCTAATCGTCTTCTTCCTCACCATTCGCCGGCGACCATTTCCACCGCAAGACAAATTCCACCGAAAATCGTGACGCCGTCGTCCTATGCTTCTTGATCCGTAAATTTCTGTGTACTCCGTAGGCAACCTGCAATAGGTTTATGTATTCTCGTCCCAACCCGAGCCAAATCGATATTGCGTCTCGAACTAAATCACCGAAAACTTTTATAATCGCTTTCCGAGTATGTAAAGTTATGTTCTATATTTTCGATTTTGCACAATGTTAAGACTGTTAATTCATACAAATTTCATTGATGAGCGTGTGTGTGTTTTAGCCGACAACCGGTCTCGTAGTTTATAAAAATGACCTGGAGTTAAATCGGGATGAACGGAACAATTTTCATTCCGAACCGGAACAATCTTCATCAATTAACGGTAAAAATCAAATGGGATTTTGATAGCCGTATTTGTTTTTGATTGCCACCCACGCATTTTCAAATGTCGGTTCATGTGTTTATGAGTGCGTTGCTTGTGTTTTTGAGAGCCAAAGAAAATTATTACCTGCTTTTTGAAAGTGTGCAACAGATGTGCTACAGGTGCCGCTCACGTGTTTTTGAATGCACAGATGTGTTTTTGAATGCCGCTTGTGTTTTTGAGAGCCAAAGAAAATATTAGTGTAACAAAGTGCCGTGTTAGCATATGAGAGTGCCACATGAAGAGTGTCGCCATGTATATAAAAGTGCCCGTGTAAAAGCGTCAGCCATGTTTAACAAAGTGCCAGTGTTTGTTTACACTGGCACTTTGTTAAAATGGTACTGACACTTTTTTACACTGGCACTTTGTTACACATTCACTGGCACTTTGTCACACTGGCACTTTGTTAAACAGGCACTGGCATAAACGGGAAAACACAAAACACGTTTTTCCTAAGTGCTAGGAAAAACGCGTTTTTCATAAGACCAACTCAAACTAAATAGTTTAAACTAATTTTATAACAAATAGTTTTAAATAAATGTTTTAAAAATTATTATATTTTAAATCAAAATTTAAATCTATAGTATAAATGGGAACGGTATCAAGTGTCGAATTTCCCATTTTGCCTTCATTAAGTTGTCTCTTTTCCATTTTGCCCTTTAAAAAAAAAATTAATGTAAAAAAAAAAACACGTGTCCTTGGACACGGGCTTTTACTAGTAGTATAAATGGCAACGTGGGTAAACAGTATCTATGAACAGTACTAAATGCCAAATTTCTCATTTTGTCCTCACTAAGTTGTCCTTTTCCCATTTTGCCCTTTAAAAAAATTAAAATTAACAAAAAAAAATGTGTCCTCGGACACGGGCTTTTACTAGTCTTAAAATAAAATCCAAAAAATAATTTAAATATATTTTACATCAAATTTATAATCAGTTTAAATCACATTTTAATATTATATGTAAAGGTGGTATGCAAAGGGGTAAAATAGTAAATTGATTAAAAATTAAACGACGCGTATTCTTTACGCGTTTTATATTGGCGTAGAACGTACGCCGTATTTTGGGTATATATATTCACCGCCTAATACTACTGTAGCGTCTTATTACCCTCTTCCAAACCCTCTCCCCCCCTCCCTCCCTCCCTCCCTCCCTCAATTATCGATCTCTCCCGCGCAACGGCTACTAGAGACGCTCATACGTTTTTCTTCATCTCGTTTGCGTTCGAAAATCTTTGTGAAAAGTAAGGGTGATTAAAGAAGAAAGGGGGAAATGGCACAAATTTTGAAGAAATGTTGCTTGAGAGTGAAATGATTTATTGGTAAAATTAATCAATTTTATTGCTTGAGAGTGAAATGTATTGTTTTTGGGATTCACTTTGTTGAGTTGATTTAATACGATTATATGAAGAGGGATTAGTGGATGGAATTTCAACCTTGAAATTTAATTGATTCCATGAAGCAGGTCACTATTGGTGATTCCACGGGTGCAATCAGTCGTTTTATCTTTAATTTTTATTTTATTGATCTATGTTGTTCTTATTTGATTTCTACATCTAAAACGTACTGTCATGATTATTGTCAGAAGGTATTCTAGCACATTATTTTTGAAAGCTCGCACCCATTCATTTATGACATAAAGTCAGTTGCACTCTGTTTATTTGGTTTGTTCATGGGTATTAGGTCTAGGATTCTGCTTCTGATCTTGCTGTTGCATCAAGTACCTCTGGTTCTACACCTAAAGGTTTGTTCGAGGATGTTGCTGAAGAATTAGAGAGATAGATTTGTGTGGGTATCTTCACCTTATTACCTGAAATCGGAACTTGGAAAAAATCATGCATATTGCGGATTTGCGTGGTCCCATGATACTTCTTGTTGTGCGCCCAACAAAAAATTTCATTATATTCATTTCTAACCACCTCTCGGCATTTGAAATAGAACAGGTGGTAGCACTTTCAACTCTACTATTAATCTTATTGAATGATTTTCTTAAGCAGTAATAGTGGTGCAGCAAATAATAGATGAATAGAAGACAAGGTTGCAGTCTGCGTTGCAGTCAAATGTTCTCCAAAGGGCATGCGACGATCATTTATGTTATTTTTTTACATTCCTTATTATTTATCAGTTTCTCATTTGTCGTGTTGCTTCTTCCAGGAGGCCTTTCTTAGTCTCATGAAGCAGGCCACTATTGGTGACTCTACAGGTTCTATCAGTTGTTATGTCTTTAATTTTCATTTTATTGATCTATGTTGTTCTTACTTGATGTGTTCAGTCAATTCAATTCATTAAAACATGGGACTATCTTTATCAGACGGGGAGGAGTATGTTCTCCATTGTTTGCTTTTCAAATACAGAAAATGAGACTGAAAATAACTTCCAAGTGTTTGGTTGACGCAGAATGTGTTTGGAAATGGATCTGTGGGTTTTAATTGAAAAATATAGAAGAAAAGCTCACCCATTGAACACCAAAGTTTCAGACTCTTCTCCCTGTACTGAAAATCATGTTGAAAAAGATATAACGAGAAATGTTCAAAGGTGCATCCGACTTCCTCTTTACGGGCTTTACTAGACTGTACTTTTTGATTTTACAGATGTAAGTGTGAGATCTGATGATGATGTTACCATTGCCAGCTCATCCATTGAACACCAAAGTTTCAGACTCTTCTCCCGTACTGAAAATCATGTTGAAAAAGATATGGTTGGAAAACCTGATTTGTATCATAGATGTAAGAATCCTTGGAGGGCACGGCTTCTCATCCTCACCACAGGGTAACTTCATCCTTCAGCATTGTCCTGGATTTGAACTTAACCATTTCTAGAATGGACAAGTGCCTAGTGAATAATCTTTACATAGTTTTGCTGTTTTCTGTTTCTTCTTCACCACATTACCTGAAGTTGGCACTTGGAAAAGCTTACCCATCTTTTCATATTTTATATACAACACAGGTTTCATATTTCTAAAGAGTTTCAAAATTAAATCCAAAGGATGGGTCTGTTGCATTTCAAATAGTTGATTCTTCTGAACCTATGTCCAAAGCTTCTAGAACATCAAAAAAGTGATCTTTTCTGCTTTTCATGCTGTTGGCATCATGAAAAAAGATTTCAATCTCCTTTTTTCCATTTGGGTAATTGATACATATTCATTATCTCTCATTTTCAAGTCAATTTTTTGATAAATTATAAATTTGTTGAAGCAGTAAACAGTGATGAAGAAGATGAGAAATTGAAGTGTCAAGTTGATCGTCAAAAGGGACATTTGAAGGTTACGTCTGGGAATGTTGATATGGAAAAAAGATGATTTCTCTCCTGTTTTTTTACCACACTACCTTAAGTGAAATGAATTGTTTTTGTAATTGGTAGGAAGCAAAAAAGAGAATGGATGTTGCTGGAATAATTAACGTCCACCACTGGAGGAGAAACAATGGATGATGAACATTGATCTACTACTTCTTGCAGCTTGTCTCATTAATAATATGATGTGAAATTATTGATGCGCGGGATAAAAAAATTTGTTCCATTTTTTTCATATCCATTTTTCCCTTTCCATTTTAGGATGCGAAAATGTCTTTAGTCACTATTGGAGTCGGCAAATGTTGAGGCTAACTGGAGCTGGGAGCAGGTATCATGTTTATGTGCCTCTTTATCTTTGTTACCGACTTTAAGTGCTTGTAATTGAACTTGAAATTTTATATCGAGCAATGAGAGTGATCATCAATGGCAAAAGATATGGCGACCAGAAAGTTCTAGGTGAACTGAAACAGGCTTTCAACGAGTGTCTGGACTCTCATTTCAAATTGACCAACTCTTCAGTTTAGATAGGAAGGAACGAGAGGGATTGTACTTTAAACTCTGTTCTCAAGATTTTTCAGGATGGAAAATGGGAAGCCTATGTTCCTTCATTTTCTTTCTGTCTGAAAGTAGCAGCAGATTTGGGAGGATAGAAAGCTCTGATTGGTTTTTTTTTTTTTCATTTTGCTACCTTTAAAAGGTCCAAAACTTAGGAAGGAAAATCTATAATTCCTTCCATTTCCTTCCTAAACTCGGTTGCAGAACATAAAAAATTTAACCCCTCCTTTTCATTATAACTTGAGGTTGGACGATAATACCTGAACCTTTCTTTTTCTCTCCAGCTCTTTGTATACTGTAACTTTAAAAGGCTTCAGTCTAATATTTGATTTCTTATGTGTTATGCTATAGTACCTGGTGCAAAGAAAGAATTTGGATGCTGAGAAGAGACGCTTAACGCAGAAAAAAGCAAAAGAAAAATTCACGTAGATGATGAAATATTTATGAGTGCACTGTCGTCCTTCAAAATTGTTTTTACTAATGTATTTCCTGCCCCAGTTTCTATCTCAAGTAGGAGTCTAAGGAAATGGCATCATCCATTAGATGTAGGTACTTATCTCATCATGCTGTCTTATTTGTTGATAGCAATTATTTTAGCATTAAGTTATTCCTTAGATGTTGATTTGAAACTGATTCTTGTGAACCAGAAAAGCTTTAGACTTGTTTGAAGATGATGAAAGGTTTAAGGCCGTAGAACAAGCTGCATGAATTTCCTCGTTTGTACTCTTAATTAGAGCTGTTGGTCAGATTTTTTGAGAGCAGCTGTACTCAATTGTTATTTTTTCTTCTAATTTCTTAGAATTATGAAAGTTTAGGTGGAGAAAGATCCATTACCAATTTGTGAGTGATGAAAGATAACTGGCTGTGCTATCCGAAGAAGGTATATTATTGCAGATGGGGCCTAACTGATATTGCCGTTTGTTGACTTTATAAATTATTGTATACCAATTAAAAAGTAACAGCATCTTCTTGTGTCTTTAGGACCTTTTGATTGTCAGAATTTGCCTTTTAGGTTCCACTGCAATTCACACAACAGGGGTCTCATATTTTTTTTCTCTGGAGTTTGCTATATGTGTATTCTCACTCTCAGTATGTGCTTCTAATTTCAGGAAAGGATTAAGGCTCAAGGGGAACAACGTCGTAATAGGTTGGAGTACAGGCAACTCCTGGAATATTGTGGCCTGATGATTGAGGTTGTGTTTTTTGAAGCTTAATTTGCACAATCTTTCCAATCTGAAATTCACATGTTAATTGTCATTCATTATGTTCCCAGGTGATTGTACCATAAATAGATTAATCATGTTCCCAGGTGGATACTCAGTGGCATAAGGTTCATGTCCGCTTGGAAGATTATGAAAGACGCTCATGCCTTGGAAAATTGATCGGTTGGAATTTCCCTGGTAAATTTCTTTGATTTCCTTTATTCTGGTTCATACAACACCAACTCTTATTTTCTGTTATGCTAGGAATACATCCGTGATCTGGAGAAGGAAGAAGATGAACAGAGGAAAATAAGAAAGGTTCCCTCTAAAACTGGTTTTCTAATTATATAAGTTTATTGCATGGAGCTACAGGCTACTTGTCTTCTTAATTTTTCTCTAAACTTTTTAAGGAGCAAATGAAATGGGTGGAGCGCAAAATCGTGATGAGTTTCGCTAAATGCTAGAAAAATGTAGCTGACTGCACTTTTACAGCTAAAACTTACTGCCGGATCATTGTCAGAAAGTATTCTAGCAAATAATATTGAAAGCATTCACCCATTCATTTATGACACAAAGTCGATTGCTCATTTATGACACAAAGTCGATTGCACTCTGCTTATCTGGTATAACCATGGTTATTAGGTCAAGGATTATGCTCCTTATCTTGCTATTGCATCATAAATCTCTGTTTCTACACTTAAAGATTTGTTCAAGGATGTTGCTGAAGAACTAGAGATAGGTACTTTTTACCATTTTTTCCGGTTTATATAAAGGTCATCTTTATCATATAGATTAACATTATTTTCACGTGTCGCACACTATAATTTTCTAATATCATGTAATGAGGCAAGTGCTACAGGCTAATATGTACATTGAAGACGCTATGTGTCGAGATTGTTACTTGTAAGTCACTTTCAATGCTTTTAATTTGTCAGTTCTCGTTGTTTTGGGCATGTCATTGACTTGTTCACTCCTGGTAAGCTTAAATATCTCATGCAATTACATTTCTCAGTCACCTATAGAATTTCATTGTCAGGCTTCGACATCAGAGCCATATCGCTTTTGTCCACATTTGTACCTTAATGGCATTGAGCTGATGAATCGACTCCTCTATGAGGTTGCTCAATATATAGCAAATTTCAATTGCCCCAATATTCTGTTTTGTTATCTTACCTGGACCTTTCAAAATTGGGGAACATTAGAGTTTAGGTTTCGGGGCGAACATGGAACTCTCTGGGTCAGCACGAAAACTTGTTTAATCCATGAGGAGAGAAGCTGCAGCGATAGTCAGTTCTCCGGAAACCGGAAAAACGAGAAACCCCTCTCGCCGTTCTTGACTCTGCCTCTGTTTCTCATCTTGCCTTAGATCTTGAGGTTTGAGTCTCCTTTTTTATATTCTCTTGCGTTCGTTTAAAGCTTCCTTTTCTTAATTTAAACTATATTTCGATTTATGCTGTTCCTTGCCTTGAGAGTTGAGACTGCTACTACTTTCTTTTTCACATTTTCCCCTTCTTATTTTTAAAAGTTTTACCATCTAAGCAGTGGCAGTGAACTTTTTACTTTCTTACTTGTAAGAATCTGTGATTACTACATTTTACCAAAAATAGTTTCTTTTGAGTTCTATTTTTGTTCACACTTGTACAGATATAGTATTCTTGAGTAAAATGATATGAGTAAATATTAACATAAAATAACTTTGTTCTTGTGTTTTCTTACTCGTCTGCATGACATGCATGTGCATTTTTATATTTTGTAAGTCTCTGATTTCCAGTGTACCTCATTGCTTATGTGTGCATATTGAATATGAATGAGGGATTAGTGGTTGGAACTTAAATCTTGAAGATGTGAAGGCTCAGGCTTCCTTGGTATAATGTCTTGTATTTTCGTTATTTTGAACATGTTCCTTTTGAAATATTCTAAGCTACGTTTGATTCATGAAGAGCTATTTCAGAAAAAATTAAAATGAAAAGCATTACTTTGGAAGCAAATATTATGTCCTCCTTTGTTTGCTTTTCACATTCGGAAAAGGGATCTGATAATAACTTCCAAGTGTTTTGGTTGAAGCAGTTAACAATTACATCATCAATTATCTTCCATAAGTCAGTTTTCAGAAGCTCCAGATGTGGTAATTCTAGAGTTATTTCAGTTATATAATGAGAAATTTACGAAGTTGTTATTTTAATTTATTTTCGCTTTCCTTTGTTGGATGGCAACGCAATGTGTCACAGACAACCGGATGCGTAATCATCCTCCTTTCTTATAAGCCGATTCTTCCTCGACCTCGAGCCACGTAAGTTTGTTCACATGGTGACACCATTGACTACAATCTCGTTCTGCTACTATTTATTTTCTGATTTGATTCGTCCCAAAATAAATGTCGCGTTTCCAAATAAGGAAAGTGACTTGGTGCAATTTTATCATTGTACAAGTAATGTACAAACTAGTAAAGCACCTTCCTTAAAAACGTTGACTAGTCAACTGCGACATTTTTTCTGGGACGGAGAAGAATGTATGCTTGAGCATGTAGTCATGTTCAAACAACATTCAAGCTCATACGTGGCAGTTTTTAGATTTATATAGGATAAGTATGCTGCTATGTTGACGAGCCCAAGGCCTTTATATGAACCATGCTTGCTTACATTTGGAGCTATATGGTGGGATAGAATCTACTAAGTTATGTCAAAACTTATATAATGGATTCATGATTTTTTTTTTCATATCATGATCCTTGTACCTCTTTAAATATACAAGTGAATCTATTCTGAGGATAGGTAATGGTTTATGTAGGTGACTCCTCAAGATCCTATTTCCATACCATCTCTCCATCTGAAGATACAACATCTATTCCTCTTGGACTAACCATTTTCCCTATGTTGCAGTCAAATATTCTCTATAGGATACGTGTCAATCATTTTTGTTTATTTTGTTCACATTCCTAATTATTTATGAGTTTCTTATTTGTCATGTTGCTTCTTCCAGGAGGACATTCTTAGTCTCATGAAGCATGTTGCTATTGGTGACTCCACATGCGTCGTATCAAAACTTGATAGGTTGTCTGCCATTTCATGGATTCATGATGCTTTTTCATCTCATGAACGCCCTACCTACTCTTTAAGTATGAATGTCAGTGAATCTCTTCTGAGGATACATTATGGTTTATGTCGGTGATTCCTCAAAATCCTCTTTTTCTACCATCCCCATCTGAATCTATAACATCTATTCCTCTTGGACTTTCCATTTTCCCTATGCTGTAGTGTTTCAATCAGATATTCTCTAAAGGGTTTGCGTAAACCATTTTTGTTTATTTTTTCACATTTCTAATTATCTACTCCCTCCGTCCCAAAATGAAAGTCCAAAAAAATCAAATTTTTTCTTACTCAAATTCCTATTTTCCTTGTGTAATTGATACATGTTCATTATTTCTCATCTTCAAGTCAATTTTTGGTTAAATTACAATCTTTTTGAAACAGTGAACAGTGATGAACCAGTTGAGAAATTAAAGTGTCAAGTTCAATCAAAAGGTGATATCTCTCCTCTTTTTCACTATTTAAGTTCATGAATCTTAAGAGTTATAGATTGGATTGAGAAACTAACTCATTTCCTTTTCGATATCTGCATCTCCTCTGCTGCAGAAGCGTCACAGCAAGACAACAATCTGATGCAGAATCAACCTCCTTTTTTATCTACTGCTTCTTCAATGTACGCTAGACCACATGGTGACAGCATTGACTACAATCTCCCTCTGCTACTATTTATTTTCTCTATTATACCCATAGTTATCGGAAGATTTCTGACTATCAGATTTCCGACGCTATCACATTTCCATGACTATGCTTGAAAATTAGGTAGTTAATTCATCTGTTGTTCTGATAGATTTGTAATGCATCCGACTTCCTCTTCACGAGTTTTATTAGCCTGTACTCTGACTTTCCAGAGGTAAATCTGAGAGATCTGATGACGATGTGAGTGTTGCTAGCTCATCATTTGAAATAGAACATTCGGGTAGCACTTTCAGGTTTCTGCAATTGCTCTTATTGAATAATCTCACTCTTCTTACAAAACAAAACATATTTGCTTAAGATAAACAATAATAGAGTGCAGAAAATAATAATAGATGAATAGAAGATCAGGGTTGTATCTGCTGAATAAAGGCAAGATAATAACATAGCACTAAACTAAGGGACCCGAGATTAGTAGATGCCTTCTAACATGTCTAGATTGTGAAGAAATACTTGAGAGCAGTCCTTCAGCTTCTTTTATGTGATGTAAAGCTTAGCATTTAGTTTAAATTTACCGGAAGTTGTCGTTCCGAAGCAAATTATTTCAGTTCGGGAGAACTGTATGTGTTGTAATTATTGCTCGCTTATATGGATGTATATGCATATGTTATAAATATACACTAACTATGCACAGCGTGTACATACATACCAAGTACACACTACCATGAGTTTGCACATGTATCTACAATATCTTTCGATAAGTTTATACTGAACTGATCTCAAAATTTTCAAGAATGTGTTTCTAGAAATCAATTCCAAAGGATTCCAAGTTAGTAATGGAGTCGCGCAGATTCTTAAATATAAGGATGATCTTTCTTCTGAATAAGTGCCTAAAGCTTCTTGTACATCATAGCAAGTGATCTTTTATCGCCATGCTTTTGGCATCATGCTTTAAAAAATTTCTCAATTTCCTCTACATTCACCATTTTGTGTAATTGATCCATATTCATTATCTCTTATCTTGAAGTCAATTTTTTTGATAAACTTACAAATTATGTCACTTGGAGAATTGATCCTCTTATCTTATCAAGCTTTGGTTCACCAAAACATTTTCATCAAGCATTTTAGGTATACGTAAAAGCATATGATGTCAATGGACATATGTATATGGATGTGAGATTTGTGTTTGCGTAGTTGTTACCATTGGATTGGTCTAGTTTGTGTAATTGATACATGTTTTCACTTGTTATCTCTCATCTTTCAAGCCAAATTTTTGTTAAATTACAAATTTCTTGAAAAGTTAACAAACGATTGCCAGTGAATATCGTGGCAATTTCGAATAAGATTCTTATATCCATATACGTTTATGGATATAGATTTCAATATAAGATTTTACCTCGATTAGCTTTCTCCATCGTTCATATACAACACAAGTTTCATGTTTTCCAAGAATGGTGGTGTTGTGCAATCGCAATGCCGAGCTAATGAACAAATAACTAAAGAACACACACCAAAGCACCGAGAAATCAAAAGAGAAAAGAGATGGAAATCGACTGGGGTTTTGAACCTTGCCTCTCGTTTTTATTATATGCAATATCTCATTTGTTTACATATGTGGTTACAAAATGTAATATATATATGTTACAAACCCTAGCCTAAACCAAGACCAAATAAAATGTAGAACCCGCTTAGTAAGCCCAAAACTCCTCGGGCTTTCTGCCTCGAGGCGGAGGCTCCCGCCCCAAGGTGACCTGGCCCAGCCCGCCCGGCGAGGTGCAATGCCAAGCCGCTTCCTCGGCCTCGATGCGCCCGCCTCAGCAAGCTTCATGCGGCCGCCTCAAAGCTCCCACGCCACGCTATGGCTCTCCGCCGTCTCTGTGCGCCCGCCGTGATAGCACGGGCGCCCCGCCTCGCGTCGAACAGAGAGCCATACCCATACCCAACTCGTTGATGATAAATATGATTTTTTGCCAAGAAAAATTGCGTTTTGATCGTCACAAAGCAACTTCACTCCACCTTGTTGAATACCCAACTCGTCGACCAAAACCCCAAAGCCATGTGCTTCCTTCGCAGCCTTTCAATCCGTCGCTACGTACGTACTCGCTTCTCCGCCGATGACAATGCAATAATCGACCGAATCTATAGATTCTCCAACATATGGGTCCACCACCAAGAGTAAACGCATAACCGGTAATCCACCTCCTCCGATCCAAGTCACCCGCATAACTGGAATCAACATATCCTGGCACAATGTAAAAGCTCCTCACTCTTACCTCCAAACACGAACATGCCATAATCCATAGTGCCATTCAAACATCTCGAGAATCCACTTGATCGTTTCCTTCCCAATGCCGTTTACCATCGGGATTCGCCATATACTTGGTCGACCACACTAATAGCTTGCGCCAAATCCGGGGCTCGTGCAAATCATAAAGCATTACATGAGACATCCCACCGCACTTCGCATAGGGAATCTATGACGATACTCGAATATCTTCAAATAGAACTCGGGGAATCTGGGAGGGCAAGAATTAAAATGACTCGCTTCAATGGTGTCTTCACGGGTTTTGCATCCCGCATATTGAACCTCTCTAACACCTTTCTCCACATAGCCGGCTTCGAGACAACCACAATCTCCTCAGATTTCCCGGGACATCGAGCCATAACATCCAAACAACAAAGTGGTTTTATATTACGCACTGCTATGCAGCCAAGCCTCTCCCTCCCCCTTCACTCAATAGTGTACACACACACACATATGAATGTATGGCCATTACAACCGCGCTTGAGTTTTTTTTTATCAAAATGCTCATTACATTAGAAGTTATGAAAGCCGCTGAGATCTAAATTATTCACCAATCACTTATAGTGTTTTTTTTTTTTTTTTTTTTTTTAAGTTCAGATTTGTCATGTTGCTTTTTCCGTGAGGACATTCTTAATTCTCATGAAGCAAGCCAAAGTATATTGGTGACTCTACGGATGTTATTTCTTAATTTTCTATATTATGGTTTTATTTTTTTTTTTATTTTTTTTGTGGTGATGAATTGATTTTTGGGTTAGAAGTATATAAGTCTTTAAATTTAAACTGGGGAAGTGGAAAGTGGGGTTTTTATTTTAGTTGTTAGTCCTTGTAATTTCGCTTTAACATTTTTGGCCCTCAGAGATTTAAATAATATACAACTATGCAATGAGATTGCCAAATAAGCGAAACAATGAGCTTCAACACGCCAATTCAACAAAATTAACGGTGAAATTGACGGTTACATTGATGGAAGGATGACATAATCCATAAAATGTAGGTCAAGGGATGAAAAGCAGTTAAAAAAATTGATTTAATGATGAAAACGTAAAACTTAAACTAGTTGAAGTTGACGAAAAGATACTTTTCTTGAGATTAGTGTTCAGCCTTTTTCTTTACATGTGTTTATTTTCTATTATAAATATAGAGTGGGTGCGGTGGATATATGGGTATAAATATAGAGGATATGTACCGATATTTGACTAAACTTTAGAGAAATATACACCAAATATAATTCCATTAAGAATTAAGAAGATTTGACTCTTTTTCAGATCCGCGGAACTTGGCAGTCGCGGTGGAGAAACCATCTCCTAGAGCGTGATCACTCAAGGTACTTAGCTAATGCTTTGCACAAAGTCGCTTCGCTTCTTCGTGGAGAATAGACAAGCCACCTCGAAACTTCCAATGCGGGTTCTCGCCTTGTACTTCCCGAATAATCGACAGCGATAAAGCATAGGGAACGTGGGATCTGGGTCGGCATTTTGAATTTCTTCACAAAAGGCGCCAAGCTAGAATCCACCTCATCCACGGTTTTATTTCCCACTTCTAACTCCTTAATCCGTTTCACCATCTCTTTCCTCCAGCTGATCCTCCTCCTTCTTTCTCTCCACCTTCCTCATGCCCCCGGGTTCCTCCACCTTATGGTGCCTTTCTAAATGATGCCCGGGATCTTCATTCTCGAATGCTTCGGGAGTGACTTGGCTTATGCACCTTATCCGTGGTGGATCCACCTGCTTACTTCATCCCCATCATACTCATAGTAGTAAGATTAACCCCGCGAGATAAGTTGACTGCAATACACTTTCTTCCTCTTCAACTATCTCCCGAGACCTCTTTCTTCCTGGGCTACTCTCTGCATCTCGCTTTGTTCGGGATACTCGCCTTTCTATCCTTGTTCGGTCCCCTCGGGAGGCGGTATATCGCCTTTCCCGCCTATCTTCCCTCCTTCAATACGCTTTGACTACTCGGCATTGTCTCCCTCAAGTCGTGGGCCGTTTCCATCTCTGTTTCTGCCATGATATTCTCAGGGGATCTCGGAAAGTAGGTGGCTCTTGCCTTCATTTTCACAAGTCTATTGTTTAAAATAGACTTGTGCAAGGGAAAGTATGCTTCGATTTTGGGCACGTGCAACCCGCCCAATTTATAAAAATGGTATAAAAATTCTTAGGGTTCAAAAAATTTTAAGGGTTCTAAATTATTTAGTTTTATCATATATATATATTACATCCCGATTAATTATAGAGAAATGTAGTGATATAGTTGGTCCGAGTTCCGATTCACATCCCCAAAAATGTAGAGTATTTTTTCTTTCAGTTGGCCTTTCTCATTTTTGGGCTTCCCTCCCTCCCCTCTCCTCCCCTCCTCTTCCATCCATTTCTTTTCTTTAGTTTGGGCTTTTTATTCATTATTTTTTTCAACCGTCATTATTCAATTTTTCCACCTCAATTAGAAAATTTGATTATATATTTAATATATTTTATTGAATTATTTGCAATCATTACTTCAGTATTTGTTGCATTCATTGCATTGTGTAATTTTTAATTTAAAATATTAAAGGCTCCAATATATATATATATATATATATATATATATATATATATATATATATATATATATATATATATACATAGGATCCCTATAAATATTTAAAACGTGTTAGAGATAGTGTTGAAAACTTTCAGCATATTTTAATAAGTTTCATTTATTTACAAAATGTTAACGCACATTTTTAAAAAACATAATTTCAAAGTTCAAAGAAAAACCGAGATATTTTTATAAAATTTCATTATTTTTGGCTTAAAAAATTGAAATTTGAATTAAATTATTGGGCTATTCTGAAATTAAATTGACCAATTAGTCAATTAGTCAAGAATAACGAAACAATCTTTGCGGATTTTAGCTTACTTACTAACTAAGATTGCATTTGACCAATTGACCTTATTAACAACGGACATAATCCTAGTGATTATATAATCCCTCCTCGCTCCTCCTTCCTGCCCTCATTCCCTCGCCTTCCTCTCTCTCTCTCTCTCACACACACACACACACACACACACACACACAGTCCCCTCCGCCTTCCTCAACTCCGTTCCGATCATTTCCCCCTCCAAATTTCTTCTCTCTCATGATTTTCACACTGATATAATTCGCCCTGGGCAGAACGCTCGTCGTAACATTCTATCAAAATGGCGGTCACTTCACAAGATGTTTAGGAAATTGTTCGGAGTCTCTCTTCCGACGATAAAGACAAAAGCTCCAGAGGTGACTTATCAGCTTTGTTTCTCCGATCAGCTTTCTTCGATATGTTATATTTGTGTGTGTGTGAACTTTGAACTAAACCTAGAAAGTTAACCTGAACAAGAATGGGTTAGACATTGCTGATTTTTCTGATTTTGGCTGCTCATTTGAATTAGGGTTTATTTTGATTTTATGAAATTACTTTGATTTAGGGTTTATTTTTTGTTTTATGAAATTAGGAGCGTTGTTGATTTGAAATGTTCTGCTCATGTTATGATTGTTTACAGTTTGCCAAATTTGTATATATATCATGAACTCCTTCTCTCCCATGTGCATTCCTTTTTTTGTCAAGTAATTTTCTTTTCTGGGCCTGTTTTTTTTTTTTCCAATTAATTCATTCATCAACAAGTTTGACTTCATTTTTTTGGCACTTTCTTTAATTTGCATGTATTGTTAAGTATACAGGTCAGTGTTTGATAACCATGTTGCCAAAGTTAGTTTTTACCCTGACTCTTCGTGTGGATAAGGTGTCCAATTTAGTGATCCTTGTCATTGATCTCTGTTTCCTCTATTTCATGCATTATTTGCATTCTCTACAACCATTTGTTTTCCTTTCAGATTATGCTGACAATCACATCATCTGGTATAATCTTAGGTGTGAGGAAAAAGCTGTAAAGTTCATTGTACATTTAGTATGTGTTCCATAGCAGTGACATGTCTCTCAATTGTTTCTTGTTTGAAGCAGATTCGTTTCTTCTTCTGCAAATTGTTCTTTCTATCATTTAATGCACAACTAGAAATAAGAACTGTTGCTTACTTGATTTCTTACTAATATTACATTACACTATCAATTTACTGTATTCCTTGCACATTATATGTGAAAATTCCCATATGTCTAACTAGCTGTTATATCCCTGATTGTTGCATTGCAATGAAGAATTAAATGGGCTCCTTTGACTGATAATCATGGTGGGATGGATACTCGCACATGGTAGCGGAGCTGTACCTTGTGGAGTATATGCCTTTCATTCATTTAGATCTGTCTTCCATTTTCATGTCAGGATTTGTGCCTATTCTGCCTCCTCTTATGAGTTGGATCTGTCCTCCATTGCTAAAGATCTGGTTTTGTTGATGGTGAAGAGTCTCCTTGGGCTTAATACTCAAGTGGGTGGGTCTGTCCAATAGTTATCTCATTTAGGTCGAAATCTCTCGCACCATCTTGTATATAGATGTTATCATCTCTTAACATTCTATACTTGTGTGTATGATTATTATATTCTGGTACGACTAAAGCAAATTTTTCATTAACAGAAACAATCCAGAGTCGACGAGGCAAATTTGAAAAGAACATGCGAGGACCATAAAATTAAGTTGATTATTTGCCAAAGCAAGCTGAGGTAAGATCTAATTATATTAGATAAGCATTCCTTCTTCCAATCTGTGTTTTTTTCTTACTTTTTTATATGTGATCATGTTTTTTTTTTTTTCTGTCTTAGAGATTAGATTACAAGGGTCCTGTTATTGATGCTGTGGCATGATGAAGAATTATGGAGGGTAGCTGTTGACACACAGTCTTTAGGATGACTCTAACCGTAGAAAACTTTTTGATTTCACTCCCCTAAAGTATATTATAATGAGTTCTTTTTCAGCGTCGCTCATGCCGAAGGAGATTAATGCCGAGGTAAGATCTAATTATATTAGATAAGCATTCCTTCTTCCAATCTTTATGTTTTTTCTTACTTTTTTATATGTGATCCTGTTTTTTTTCTGTGTTAGAGATTAGATTACAAGGGTCCTGCTATTGCTATTGATGCTGTTGTATGGCATGATGAAGAATTATGGAGGGTAGCTGTTGTTACACAGTCTTGAGGATGACTCTAACTGTAAAAAACATTCTGATTTCATTTCCCTAACCAATTATATTATAATGAGTTCTTTTTCAGCCTCGCTCATGCCGGAGAAGGAGATTGGCGCTGATCGGTTCATTGAAGCTCACCCCGAGTTTGATGGCCGCGGAGTAGTTATTGCTCTCTTTGGTACTTTCTTAGTTGCTTATCTCTTTTCAATGTCAATTTTTGTATGCTGCAATTTCAGAGAGGAGATGATGAAGGGAGTTGGATGAAGACACTATATTTGGACAACATTTTACCAAAACTCCCTTCATCACTTCTTCTCTAAAGATGCAGCTTATTGCGCCATAAAACTTCTAAAGTTGTGTCATCAAATAGGACTTGCTAGTAATGTTGATCACCTAACGTTACTGATCCTTTGTTGGTGTGGTGTGGTTATGGCTGGTCACTGCACTGTTGCTTGTTTGCAGATGCTGGTCTGGACCCAGCTGCAACAGGACCGCGATTGACATAAGATGAGATGCCAAAAGTTGTAGACATTCTTGATTGGTACATTACGACAATGTTTACACTTATTTCTGTAATCCCTCTGGTCTGAAATCTTCTAAATTCTCTCATCTCTTTTTTTCCAGCACCGGGAGTGGTTTGGTACCTCAACTGTGGTGAAGGCTGATGTCGATGGTTGTATTCGTGGAGCCTCAGGTATTTCACGCACGACTGCTTCATAGTTAATCGCTCTTTGCAATTATTGAACATCACATATGTAAAAGTTTGTTTTATATAAAGTTGTTTCAGTTTCACCCATTCCCCTCCTTTCTTTCTTCAATTACATAGGAGATTTGTTCCGACCCTGAGGCTTTCAAAATTTGTTTTTGTAACAATCTATTTCTCTCTTGTTGTAAATTCTTCTTGGAGCAATCCATTAGGGGACTGGCATGTGGGTTATAAGTTGGTATATGAGCTTTCCAGAGACACTTTGACCTCCCGTCTAAAGGTGCGCTTTTTCTTCACCTCTAATGTTGCAGATACAGTATTTTTTTTTGCAATTATGTTACTGTTTGTGTCTTTTATCTTGTGGAGAAGCCAAGAAAGAAAACATGGGGTGAGAAAAAACGGAAAGCAAAAGCTGAAGCTGTGAAACAGCTATATGTGTTTGATAAGGTGTCAAACTTGCAGGTTTGAGCCAAATTTGGCGTTTTTAGCACGTTAGATGCCTGCATTTTTGTCGACAATGTGGATGATGATGGCAATATATTAAGTATTGTAACAGATAGCGACCCCCACGGCACTCATCTTGTTGGTATTGCTGCTGCCTTCCATCCAAATGTAAGACAATCTTATCTTTTGTGGATGTTTACATACATGTGTTACATTTTATTGACAGGGAAAAACTAACTGCCGCTAAAAGTATGATTCCCCCCGCAAGAACCTCTTCTCAATGGAGTTGCACCTGAAGCGCAGTTAATATCATGTAGAAATGAAGACTCTCGCTTAGGTTTAATGGTAACAGGGACATGCTTGACACGAGCGCTAATAGTTGCTGTTGACTTATGCTCTCTATGGTAACTAATCATCAATAAATATGCTATTTTGCTCGTTATTTTAGGATCTAATTATGCAAGAGTTACAATTTAAATTGTTTTATGTTATTTGTGTCAACGTTATTCAGGATTGATGGCTTGCTACAAACCACATTAATTAATATTTTTTGGTTTGTTATGCCAACTCCCATTAATGCATCTTCCTTCAACCTCCATCAGGACTAGAACATAAAGTATTAGTTTTTCTTTGTATCAAACCTATGACACAATTAATGCATGATCTGTTGGGGTTGGCAGCCACACTTTTTGAGGGGTATAAGAAGAATTAGTCCTGAAAGGATTATGGATGTAGGTTATTACGCAAATTTGATTAAATTTATTTTCGTCATGAATTAACTGCAACAGGCTGCATCACTATGAATATTTGATTGTGTTTGTTGTATCATCTTTGTTATTGCTGTAAAAGCACACATTTTTTTAGTGCTGCCTAAACTTAAAATTTACTAATAAACTAAGGGATTAAAACATTTGCTTGGAACTAATAACCAGTCTGCAAGATATATCAGTAACCCTTTATTTTGATTAGATTTATCTCCTTTTATATTTATGAATATTATTGAACAAATGGTTGAAGAATTTACAACATAAAACTTATCGTTTTAATTTGGATCTCTAGTTTCTTATAGCCAACTGGAACTTGTTGAAGCTCACATGTCTAACCAAATTAAAATGTCTTGACTTTAAGATCTGTGTAAGGGGGCATTTTTACAATTCTTGTTTATAAAGCCGCACTTAACCAATTATTGTTTTTTCACAGCAGATGTTACGTTCATGTAATGGCAAGTTGACTATGAAACTACAGTTAGTTGTCAGCCAATTTACCTGAAAAACATTAAACAAATCCTACTATCACTCTGATGAATATTCTAGGACACTGGCTGCTCAGGATCATACTTCAGTTGAACCTCCTTTCGAAGGATTTGAATATACTTGGTATATCTTTCTGTTGGGGTTTAAATGCTGAGGGTGAGGCAGTGTTCAGGTTCTACTTTTACTTTTACTCTTGTCCTTTTCTACTTTTGTCGTAGCATTAAGATCTTTTTTTGTTTGTCTATTTATACTTAAGAACTTGGAAACTATCTTCATGTTTTAATAACGCTAATAATTGGCTGAGAGGAATGCAGGTCTAGTCGAGGGCCGACAACTGATGCGGATCTTGGGATCTCTGTTAGTGCTCCTGGTGGGATTATGGCTCCTGTTCTTCGATGGACTCTCCAACGAGTCATGTTTTTGAATGGAACATCAATGGCTTCTCCATCGGCCTCTGAAGGAGTTGCATTGCTCGTTAGTGCAATGGTGGTTGCTGCAATATGGTTATCTTTGGTTTAATTTTTCATTGTTTAAATATCTTACAGGGCGCACGAATACATTCATAAGTCCTGTAATTTCCCATCCATTAATTATAAGATAAGTATTGGTCAATCTAGGAAATCAAGTTTGTGCTCTCTCTCTCTCTCTCTCTCTCTCTCTCTCTCTCTCTCTCTCTCTCTCTCCTCCATAACTTCACTACTTACACAGCACATCCAGTGCCTGTAATTAAACTTTTATCATTCTGTTATTCAACTCACTAAAATCTTCTTTGCTTTGTGATTCAATGGCATCATGTCTCCTTGGTTGTAAGGGAGTTTTAGCGATTCAGTCACACAAAAGCTTTCTTTTTATTTTCTTTCCAAAATTTCCTCACCTATTTTTCGTTTAAAGTTATTCCCATCTATTTCTAACTTTAAATTTCTTCTATTAAATTTCTTCTTAGCTTTCACATTTTATTTATCATTATTTTTTAACTTTTTTCTCACCTTGTTTCTTTGACGTTTTTGTATGACGATTCACGTTAGCCAAACAGTATTATGCATCCTGACATTTCTCTTTGAGGTACATTATTCTCCCTTAGAGGACTGAAATGAGTTTTGTATTTTGTCCCTGTTGGGAATTGGGAAAGGGGGTAATATACTTGCATTTAGGGGGTAAGGCTTAACAGAAACTGGTTGAACCGAGTTGAACCAAACCAAACTGGCTGGGTTCGTTTGGTTCTGTGTGTAGATGGTTCAGTCCAGTTCAAGATTTTGAGAAACTGGCCGTCTGGTTCAGGCGTCGATTCTTACATCTAAATCTAACCAAACCCACTTTTATAACTCTCTCCGTCCCTAAATCGAACCAAACCCACTTTTATAACTCTCCCATGTGTATTCCTTTTTTGGTACTCTTAAAGTAATTTTCTTTTCTGGGCATTTTTTTTTTCAATTAATTCATTCTCGACAAGTTTGAATTCAATTTTTTTGGCACTTTCTTTAATTTGCATGTATTGTTAAGTATACAGGTCAATGTTTGATGACCATTTGCCAAAATTAGTTTTTTCCATGACTCTTCCAATTGATAAGGTGTCAAATTAGGTGCTCCTTGTCATTGATCTCTGTTTCCTCTATTTCATGCATTATTTGCAATCTCTGCAACCATTTCTTTTCCTTTCAGATTATGTTGACAATCACATCATCTAGTATACTCTTAGGTGTGAGGAAAATTTAGTACGTGTTCCACAGCAGTGACATGTCTCACAATTTTTCTTGTTTGAAGCAAACTCTTTTCTTCTTCTGCAAATTGTGCTTTCTATAATTTAATGCAAAACTAGAAATAAGAACTGTTGCTTACTTGATTTCTTATTAATATTACATTATACTATCAGTTTACTGTATTACATGCACATTAAATGTGAAAATTCCTATATGTCTAACTAGCTGTAAAATATCCCTGATTGTTGCACTGCGATGAAATATTAAATGGGCTCCTTCGACTGATAATCATGGTGGGATGGATACTCGCACATGGTAGCGGATCTGTACCTTGTGGAGTATCTGCCGTTTATTCATTTTGATCTGTCTTCTGTTTTCATGATATTTGCTTGTTAGACAACTGGTAAACGAAAAGCATGATCTATTGGGGTTGGCAGCTACACTTTTTTAGGGGTATAAGAAGAATTAGTCCTGTTTGTTTGAAGAGTGCATTGAATTAATTACATTCTAGTATAAAGGACGTGGTCATCAGAGCTCCTGTGGCTTCAAGTTCGTCTGCTTCTCTTTGCTGTCCCCTTGTACGTTTCTAATATCTTGCATGTCATAGTTGATCATTTTCTTTCTATGTTGTGCTTGTAGATCCTACAAGTCTTAGTGGTGATTTACACTATTTTGAGTCTACACGATAGATTGCAAAGCTCCATTGCACGGATCTCTTTTCCGTTTTCCAGTGACTATTACAAAGTCTAAGGCTGTTAAGAATCAACCTCCTCTAGTTTTATTCCAGAGAAATCGTTTTTACCATGTATTTTGGTGTGCATTATTTATGATGTTTCTTCTGTAATAATGATATTCTAGTAGTGTTGTTACCTATGCACATCTGACGGAGGGAACGGGATTTATATAAATTTTAGTTGCCTTTTCATAAATATCACGAAAGGATTATGGATGTAGGTTATTACGCAAATTTGATTAAATTTAATTTCGTCGTGAATTAACTGCAACATGCTGCATTACTATGAATATTTGACACAAAGTCCACCCAATCATGTAAAGGCCGGACTAAGGGCTCCCCTCTTCCCTTGCTAACCCTGGTGTAGTGGAAAAGACTGCCAGTCGCGAAGATCTACGCACCGGTCCATGCCCCGAGTCGATCGGCGGACCGGCTCTCGCCGTTCCACATCCAACCGGGGCGCATTGCCGGCCCCCATCCGCTTCCCTCGCGACAATTTCAAGCACTCTTTGACTCTCTTTTCAAAGTCCTTTTCATCTTTCCCTCGCGGTACTTGTTTGCTATCGGTCTCTCGCCCGTATTTAGCCTTGGACGGAATTTACCGCTCGATTAGGGCTGCATTCCCAAACAACCCGACTCGTAGACAGCGCCTCGTGGTGCGACAGGGTCCGGGCACTACGGGGCTCTCACCCTCTCCGGCTCTGGTATAACCATGGTTATTAGGTCAAGGATTATGCTCCTTATCTTGCTATTGCATCATAAATATCTGTTTCTACACTTAAAGATTTGTTCAAGGATGTTGCTGAAGAACTAGAGATAGGTACTTTTTACCATTTTTTCCGGTTTATATAAAGGTCATCTTTATCATATAGATTGACATTATTTTCACGTGTCGCAGACTATAATTTTCTAATATCATGTAATGAGGCAAGTGCTACAGGCTAATATGCACATTGAAGACGCTATGTCGGTAGATTGTTTACTTGTAGGTCACTTTCAATGCTTTTAAATTTGTCCAAGTTCTCTGCCTCGTTGTTTTGGGCATGTCATTGTCGTTTACATTTCACTCCTGGTAAGCTTAAATATCTCATGCAATTACATTTCTCCAGTCTCATGAATCGACTCCTCTATGAGGTTGCTCAATATATAGCAAGTTTCAATTGCCCCAATATATTTCTGCTCTTTCATGTTATTCTTACCCTCGGACCTTTTCAAAATTGGGGAAAATTAGAGTTCATAGGGTTTCGGGGCGAACATGGAACTCTCTCTGGGTCAGCACGAAAACTTGTTTAATCCATGAGGGAAGAGAAGCTGCATGACAGTCAGCTTCTCCGGAAACCGGAAAAAGGAGAAACCCCTCTCGCCGCTCTTGACTCTGCCTCTTTTTCTCATCTCTGCCTGTATTAGATCTTGCCGGGGTTTGAGCTCCTTTTTTATATTCTCTCGCGTCTCGTTTAAAGCTTCCTTTTCTTAATTTAAACTATATTTCCGATTTATGTCAGTGCCTTGCCTTGGAGACTGCTTACGCATCGTTTCTCACAGCTTTCCCCTTCTTATTTTTTAAATGTTTTACCATCTAAGCTATAGTATATGAACTTTTTACTTTCTTACTTGTAAGAATCTGTCATTACTACATTATTCACAAAAATAGTTTCTTTTGAGTTCTATTTTTGTTCACACTTTAAGTGGCATATAAGGATCTCTCTTTTTACATGATAATTTAGTAATTTTATGTGTCATTCTTTTAATTGATTTAATTATTTTATTAATAAACTGGACTTTTATTTTAAAAAGGGTAAATTTTAATGCAATAATTGGTATATTAACATATTTGGCAGGTATCCGGACACAAACTTATAAAAAAAAAATATCGTAAACAAAACATGGGCTTTAG